>CM071960.1:25298056-25805556 GCA_036784905.1 Acrossocheilus fasciatus
GTTGACTTAATTGAGGAAACCCATTGCCTTAAAATTTTTAAGTAAAAAATAATTTACAAAAAAAAAGTTAAGTGAACTTGACAATTCACTTAACTTATTTTTTTTTAACTACAATTTACTTAAAAATTTTAAGGCAACAGGTTTACTCAATTTTTTAAAGTTAACTTATCACTTTTTACAGTGTATATAATAAATTGTGTGCAAAAATAAATGTAATATTATAATAATATTAATGGAGCTATTATATACATTATTATGAAGTTAAATTTGGAATAACATTTTTTCATATTTTATATTTGTTTCTTTCTGACAATACTCTGTTCTGTATATGACAGCATGCTTTTTTGCTAATTAGTATTGAAAATATATACTGAAAAGAAATATTTCTAGAAATATGAATAGAATTATTATATTATAAAGTGAAATTTCCAATACAGTATTTTAGTATTTTACACACATAGTCATTTTTTCCCCGTCAGTACCCTATATGTTGTGTATATGATAGCATGCTTTTCCAGTAATTAATATTGAAAATATATATATTGCATACTCAGATTGCTCTGAATTGCTCTTGCTTCATCTCGTCACACACACGACCGTTTTGTTCCAACCCATTTAGCGTGAGTCTCATGTTTAGCCGTGGATGGTTTGCGCAGCTGTATGGATGAGCTGTACCGCTGTACGCGCCTCTGATCGTCTATATCTGCTCTTTTGATTTCCCAGCCTGTCTGTTATCTCTCATACACCCTTCACTAACTCTTTTGTAACTCTGCGTTCTGTTCTTCACAAATGAATGCTTTACACAGATGAACTGTGGCTAATATAAACAACCCACTTCTGCAGTAACTTTAATCTATCGACTCCCATCTCTCTCCTCCTCCCGAGGTTTCTTTAGGATACTAAGTAACTTTTGCTCCAAGGTTAGTGTGTTCTTGGTTTGAAGGCTAAAAATAACAGGTTGCTTTGTTTCCATGGTGTTTTCAGTGGGAAGGAAAGTGAAAAATCTTGTAATCTATGCAGAAAAGACACTTTTGTGTGGATTTCGCTTAATTCATGAGGGTTTGGATCTTATTTTTGCTTCCCTTTAGAGCTCAGATTGTAAATGACATTTGAACTTGCTCTTTGCTCACATGTCTAATTATTATTCAATAAAACAATTGTACGCTACTGTATGTACTTGATTTGTGTATTTGTCTTGTTTTCAGTCGGTAACAGAATGATGGTACGGGGAATGCTGATGAACGAAGACAGTGTTGATTGTATCTGTTTATTTCATGCGATCAGTGCGCAGGATGTGTCTGTATGGAGCTTTTAACATTGATTTACAGAAACTGTGAGAAACAGCCGGCTGATTGCAGCTTGTATTGATGTTCCTCCTGTTTTTCTTCAACTCAAACAGCCCCTATTCAAGCTTTTTGTAGATCATTTTAGCTGTGCCTTCTGTACCTTGTTTTTTTTTTGTTGTTGTTGTTGTTGAATCTCCCACTCAGGGTTTGTTTATGCTAAGCATTTAAAATTTGATAATGGGATATTGAATTGCAATTGTTCTTCTTTTCATGTATTTTACTAGCTTATTTTATGTTTTAGCTAACAGCAAAATTACATTTTTTGACATTAATATTCATTAAATAGAGTTTATTTGTTAATTTATTTTATTTTATTTATTTATTTTTTTTGGGGGGGGGGGTAAACAATGGGACACACATTCAAAATTATTAATCAAATTAAAACTGCAATTATAATAATCTAAAAATGTATTTTTAAAAATAATATATACATTATATTTATATATATTTACACATTTCTGTATTTTCATAATATGTATCTTCTTAACAATTTTCAAAAATCACGTTTTTCATTGTACATTTCAGTTAATCTTAATCAAACTGCAGTTGGGTTATTGCACTGTGTGTGTGTGTGTGTGTGTGTGTGTGTGTGTGTGTGTGTGTGTGTGTGTGTGTGTGTGTGTGTGTGTGTGTGTGTGTGTGTGTGTGTGTGTGTTGTGTTTGTGAAATAGAAAGCCTATATACTTAAATATACAAAGCATTAGATAGATAGATAGATAGATAGATAGATAGATAGATAGATAGATAGATAGATAGATAGATAGATAGATAGATGGATGGATGGATGGATGGATGGATGGATGGATGGATGGATGGATGGATGGATGGATGGATAGATAGATAGATAGATAGATAGATAGATAGATAGATAGATAGATAGATAGATAGATAGATAGATAGATAGATAGATAGATAGATAGATAGATAGATAGATAGATAGATAGATAGGTGCAAAAATAAAATTCTAAAAATAGAAAGCCATCAATACAAGTACTGCTGGAAGATTGGGAAATACCCTCATAATCTACTGATTTTGAGTGATTGATCGTCTTGAACATTCAGCGAGTTGCAGAGGAGGGAAAGCGTGAGAAAAGGGGAAGGAATAGAGGACAAGGAATAAGAGAAGGAAAGAGAGAGAGAGAGAGAGAGAGAGAGAGAGACAGAGAGAGGTAATTCTTCAGCACAGGAATCCTCTCAGGAGATTTTTTAAGAAATGTTTTAAGTGCAAATAGCATGAGCTCTGCTCCGGGTTTCACCAGAATCCTGTTCCTTTTCCAAATATTTGCTTTGGACGCGAGCCACGATCTGCACAGAACACATGTCGCTAACGCCGTCCGCTGACCGGCACAGCTTCACCAAACTCAGCGGCGGCAGGAAATCAGGGGTTTGTTTATGCTGCGGGAGCAAGGTGTTTGGGGTTTGAAGCGCGAGGCTCTCGCACATGCAAAGATACTAAAGCAAGCTCTGTGGAAACAGACCGCCGTTACCATAAATGCTTTCCAAATGCTTAGACCCGACAGATTTGTTAGTAGTGAATGTGGATGCATTTGATGCTCAGTTTCACTCAGTGTGTTCTGAAATGTCAATACGCAATTTATGCAGTTGTCCAATGGTGGGAATGTGAGTCTGACTTTGAGTGTGTGTGTGTGTGTGTGTGAGAGAGAGAGAGAGAGTGAGAGAGAGTGAACACGAGCGCTGGGAAATGGTTATATTCCCCCCTTGGCTCGGTTGAAAATGGCCTAGATTGGAAACTCTATCCCGAGGCCTCAGTGCATTGGACAAATAGACAGAAAATTAGTTTCGCATGAGGGTTTATTAAGCGTGAGCTTGTGTATACAGCAGCCTGACTCTGATGAGACGTTATCTGAGAGAGAGATCAGGTTGCAGTCTCATCCTCAGAGAGGCAGACGACACACAGACACGTCTCAAATGAGAACAAACACTCACACGTTTGTCAGTTTGACGGCTTCTGCCCTCATAGGACAGAGTTTTAGTGGTAAGTGGGTTAAACTCGACTCAACACCTGCTGTTAGCGATACTAAAGTCTCTCATCACACGTTAGACACGTTGTGTCTCATCGTCTCAGCCATTTATGTTACATACAGTATGTTTCAACCTGGATCATGTCACATGCCTGCAGCATCTTCTCAATGTCAAGTTTCTCTTGTCCAAAGGTTGACGTTTCTGTTCATATATATATATATATATATATATATATATATATATATATATATATATATATATATATATATATATGTATTATTATAGTATGATAATATTAAAATAATTTTACATTGTATTATATTTTATTGTTTGTTTGTTTTCTAATTAATTTTACATTTTATTTTATTTATTTATTTATTTATTTAAAGGGAAATTTTTTTTACAGTTTTGCAATAATAACTGATTTTTATTTATTTAGTATTTTAAATAATTTATTGTATTTATTATTATTATTATTATTATTATTGATTTTTATTTCAGTAAATGTATTTAGGCACTAAACAATTCCATGTAGTATTGTTTATATTATATAGGTTTGTTTGTTTTCTATTTATTATTATTATTATTATTATTATTATTATTATTATTATTATTATTATTATTAGAGTTGATTCATTTATTTATTTATTTATTGCAATAAGGCAGAAGAAATTTTTGAGAAACATTTTTTAAAATAATATTATTATTTATAATATTAAAATTATTTTATATCGTATTGTATTATATTTATTTATTTATTTATTTATTTATTTATTTATTTATTTATTTATTACTTGTTTATTATCTTCAAAAATGCCTTTCAGGTAAATACTATACCTTCAGTTTTTATTTGTGTAAATGATCCTTTACAAAAAAATAAAATTAAAATAAAAAATAAAAACATGGTAACTACAGTATAGTTTCCTAAAACACTATACAGATACTGTTACCACAATAAGACTGCTATAGCCTAGTATCAACCACCACTGTCATCGAAACATAATGAGAGGAGGATTCAGCAGAGTCTGACATTATTGAAAGAAAATCCAGGATTCATTTGTTATGATTTTACAGTAGTAACTAATATTTTGGTGATATCATAGTAACCATGGTACAGTTTTAAAATAGGCTTAAAATCTGCATCAATCAAAGACAGATTAATCTCTGACTATAATCAAATAATTCAGATGTCATGTTGATTTAGAATCAGTCTGAGTTCAGGAAAGGGCCCTGATGTCATTTAACAGCATACTGCAGGTTGAAATGTATTGGCTTTTAATCAACCATTGAATGATCAGTTTGTGTAATGATCCATAAATCCCAAAAGACGATGAGTCTATCAACACAAGCGGCTTTGTTTTTCTATCATGGTGAGACTTTGCATTGACTTCTAATTTTTTATTCTGAGCTAATGATATGTTCTGTCCCCTAACCCTCATGCTAATCTCCCTGCAAGTGTGCGTTTTAAGACATTATTTAGTATGTTTATTAAGCCATTTCAGAGAAGAGGTGAAGTGATGCAAGTTCACACAAGCAGGTCCACAGTAATTGTAAGCCAGAACATATACAGACAAAACTCACACAGACTGGCAAAATGAGAGACTGCATGAAATCACCAGGATGTACTGATTAATGATCTAACGGCGTCTGTTTCTGAGGCGAGTCACATATCAACATCACAAAAGGACATCAGAACTGTGAGAATGTAGCTGTGGACTGTTTAGATTAAGGAAGAAAACAAACAGCAGGGAACGGGAGGTTCAGATTCATGAGGTTATGCCCTGTAATTCGCTTTTTATTAAGGTGCTGTGCACAAAAGTGACCATTTTTCACTCTACCTTCTATATGCAAATTAACTGTCTTATGATTGGCTGCTCCCTTTGTATGCGAAATGACTAACAACACAATCAGATTTGTAGTTGTGATGATTTCTGAACAAGCCATTTTTGCAGTTTTGTTTCAATAAATGTTTTGTATTGTTAAAATTTAAAATATCAGTTATACTGTATACGTCAGTTTTGTTTTGTTTTTTTTTGTAAGAAATTAATACTTTTATACACCAAGGATACATTTTGATTACATTGATCAACATTGACAGTAAAGACATAATGTTACAAATAATTTTTATTACCAATAAATACTGTTCCCTATAAGTCAGTCACGTTCGACGTAACATCAGTGTGACTGACTAATGGGATCTCTCCCGAGAGCCTAATCACCTTCGAGTGTTAACAAAACAAGCCAATGACAGTTGGCGTGTGTGTTTTGCCACACGCACCCCACCCCGCAGTGCGGGTATAAAAGGAGAGCGCATGCAAACGCATATCAGCTTTTTGCTTCGGAGCCGAGCCTTCTAGGAAGACTGAATCTCCGCGAGTGTCTACGAGACAGCTTTGAGTGTTGGTGTGACGGCGCGTCAGCGGGGGTTGCAGATCCAGTGCTGCTGCTGCTTCCAGGTTGGACTGTGCGCTGCAGCTCGTCAAACTGCGGTTGCGCAGCGACCTCTCCTGGGTGCTTCAACACTTTATTTTCCAAAAGAGCAATATCTAAAAGAGCTCCACGAGTGACGGGCGTCTTTTTAAAGATGGCTTCCCGCTCGTGTGTTTCTGGATGTGGTCATTTCCTGGCTTCATCTGACGGTCACGATCACTGTGTCTCGTGCTTGGGCTTTCAGCATGCTGAAGCAGCGCTCGTGGATGAGTCATGTTCTCATTGTGGTAACATGACCATCGCGATGCTGCGCTCCAGATACCTCCTCGTCAAATGGGGGGGTATCCCCCTTGCCATGCCCCGTTCTAGCTCCTTCGGTTCTCGGAGGGCTACTTTGGCTCATGGTCAGGGTGACTTGAGGATCACAGTGAGAGCTTCCCCGTCGAGTGCATCTCCGCGGGCCTCTCACTCCTCCAGCGCATCACACCATCTGGTGTTTCCGGACGAGCCCTCGGGATCCCCGGTCAGGGCGGGGCCCAGCATCTCGTTCGGAGCACCAACGGATGACAGGGTGTCGATCGCTGCATCGGAGGGCGAGCTAGGCTCTGGAGATGATGATTCGGCTGCGCTGCCTCCGTCAGGAAGAGTGGCGTTGTCCGAGTCAGATCCAGAGCTAACTGCTATGCTTTCCCGGGCCACCGAGAGCGTCAGGCTGCACTGGAGGCCGCCTCCTTCTCCCGAACGCTCGAGGCTGGACGATTGGTTCCTGGGGGTGCAGGCCGATCGCTGGCAGCCGCCTCCGGTTCCATTCTTCCCGGAGGTGTCTTGGAGGGCATCTTTTTCTTCCCGAAACAGGCCTGGCCCCTCCTCCACCCTCACCACCCTCGATGGTGGGGTGGCCCAAGGGTACGTGGAGATCCCCTCAGTCGAGTGCGCTATTGCCATGCAGCTCTGCCCGCAAAGCGCCGCTGCCTGGAGGGGTAATCCATGCCTTCCATCCAGGGCCTGTAAGTTTTCATCCGCTCAGACAGCCAAGGCTTACAGTGCTGCTGGACAGGCCGCTTCCATCCTGCATGCCATGGCCCTCCTGCAAGTGCACCAGGCCAAGGCATTGAAGCAGTTGCACGAGGGTGGTGCTGACCCAGGTGTGCTGCAGAAACTGCACACAGTGACGGACCTCGCCCTAAGGGCGACGAAAGTCACGGCGCGGGCCCTGGTTCAGACGATGTCCACATTGGTGGTCTAGGAGCGCCACCTAAGGCTGACCTTGGCGGATATGAGGGAGACTGACAAGCATCGCTTTTTGGACTCCCCAATCTCCCAGGCCGGCCTATTTGGCGACGCGGTGGAGGGCTTTGCCCAACAGTTCTCCGCCGCACAGAAGCAGACAGAGGCGTTTCGTCATATCCTGCCCCGGCAGGCTGCTGCTGTCTCCACCCAGCTGCCGGCTGCAGCCCCTCTGTCTGCTCGTCACCGAGGGCGCCCTCCTGCAGGAAAGCGGCGCAGCCCGTCTCCGCCCCTGCCAAGCCCGTGAAGCGCCAGGGCAAGCGGCGTCCCTGAGATGGGCGATCCGGAGTCTCTGGATCCTGCTCTTCAGGAGATGGTGACCGCACCACTCCTTTCCCTGGAGGAGGGCCGGGTGGAGAATCTTTTGTTCCCTTTTTTGTTTTGTTCAGCCAAAACAACCGCCCTCCCCAGCCAGTGGTACCCAAAACCTCAAAAAAAGAGCAGTTTCCTTTTTCTCTGGGTCCCAAGAGGGCCAGGATGGCGGTGCATGAGACACAGTCTCTACACCCCTGTCCCCCTCTCCTTTCTCCAGCGGGCAGCAGGGTCCGGTCCGAGGACGCGATGCCTTCTCCCGCACCCCCTGCCCAACCATGGAGACAGGTAAATGTCGCACCACACACTCAGACCCCACTCTGGGACGCACTGCCTTCCGAGTCGAGTCCCTGTGCTCCACTTTGCTGCCCCACCGCAGGTACGTCGGTGGCTCCCCTGGTCCCGCTTGTATGGTCTCTGGGGGCCTGGCTAGCGCTCCCCAGGCAGTCTCGCTGGCTCCTGAGAACCATCAGACTCGGCTACGTGATTCAGTTCACCCGGCGTCCTCCCAAGTTCAGGGGCGTTCGGTTCACCTCTGTGTTGAACAAAGATGCTCCTGTCTTGCGTGCAGAAGTCGTGGTCCTGCTGGCGAAGGACGCGATAGAGCCGGTCCCTCCAGCCGAGATGAAGTCAGGGTTCTACAGCCCCTACTTCATCATAACAAAGAAAGGAGGTGGGTTACGACCAATCTTGGACCTGCGCATTCTGAACCGGGCCCTTCACAAGCTCCCGTTCAGGATGTTGATGCAGAAACGCATTTTTCAATGCATCCGTCCACTCGATTGGTTCGCAGCGATCAACCTGAAGGACGCGTAATTTCATGTCTTGATCCTCCCTCGACACAGAGCGTTTCTCCGTTTTGCGTTCGAAGGGCGAGCATATCAGTACAAGGTCCTCCCTTTCGGGCTAACCCTGTCGCCTCGTGTTTTCACCAAGGTCGTGGAGGCAGCTCTTGTTTCATTAAGGGAAGCAGGCAGTCATGTTCTTAACTGCCTTGAGTTGCTAGCATTATGGCTTGCTCTGCTCCGCTTCAAATCGCTGCTACACGACAAGCATGTACTGGTCCGTACGGACAACACTGCGACCGTTGCGTACATCAACCACCAGAGCGGTCTACGTTCCCGTTGCATGTCACAACTCGCCCAACATCTCCTCCTTTGGAGTCAGAAGCATCTCAGGTCGCTTCGCACCGTTCATGTCCCATGGAACATCTCAATCGTGCAGCCGACGAGCTCTCACGTCAGCCCACCCTTCCGGGAGAATGGCGACTCCACCCCGAGACAGTCCAGCTGATTTGGAGACACTTCGGGGACACTCAGGTAGGCCTGTTTGCCTCCCCAGACATGTCCCATTGCCAGCTGTTTTACTCCCTGTCCGAGGGGACCCTCGACAAGGACGCGCTGGCATACAGCCAGGAGGTTAAATCCTCTGCGCCCTCATCTGGTACCCTCTTGGGATCTACCCTTGGTCCTGATGGCCTTGAAGGAGGAGCCCTTCGAGCCTCTGCAGTCAGTAGTGCTTAAGTTTCTGTCGTTGAAGACAGTGCTCCTGCAGGCATTTTTGGTTGACGATTCATGCCTAGAACCCGGACCGGGTAACTCTCACGTTGTCCTGAGACCCCGGCCTGGATATGTGCCCAAAGTTCCCACCACGCCCTGTAGGGATCAGGTGGTGAACTTGCAAGCGCTGCCCCGGGAGGAGGCAGACTCAGCCATTGCTCTGCTCTGTCCCGTCCACGCCTTGTGCATTTCTGACGTCAAGTCAGAATTGTGAGATGTAAAGTCAGAATTGCGAGACGTCAAGTCAGAATTGTGAGATGTAAAGTCAGAATTGCGAGACGTCAAGTCAGAACTGTGAGATGTAAGATGTAAAGTCTAAATTATAATATAAAGTCAGAATTGCGAGACGTAAAGTCAGAACTGCGAGAGAAAAAGTGAGAATTGCAAGATGTAAAGTCTAAATTATAATATAAAGTCAGAATTGTGAGTCAGAATTTCGAGACGTCAAGTCAGAATTGTGAGATGTAAAGTCAGAATTGCGAGACGTCAAGTCAGAACTGTGAGATATAAGATGTAAAGTCTAAATTATAATATAAAGTCAGAATTGCGAGACGTAAAGTCAGAACTGCGAGAGAAAAAGTGAGAATTGCAAGATGTAAAGTCTAAATTATAATATAAATTCAGAATTGCGAGACAAAAAGTGAGAATTGCAAGACGTAAAGTCTAAATTATAATATAGAGTCAGAATTGTGAGACGTAAAGTCAGAATTGTGAGATGTAAGATGTAAACTCTAAATTATAATATAAAGTCAGAATTGCGAGACGTCAAGTCAGAATTGCAAGATGTAAAGTCAGAATTGTGAGGCAAAAAGTGAGAAATGCAAGACGTAAAGTCTAAATTATAGTATAAAGTCAGAATTGTGAGATGTCAGATGTAAACTCTAAATTATAATATAAAGTCAGAATTGCGAGACGTAAAGTAAGAACTGCGAGAGAAAAAGTGAGAATTGCAAGACGTAAAGTCTAAATTATAGTATAAAGTCAGAATTGTGAGATGTTAGATGTAAAGTCTAAATTATAATATAAAGTCAGAATTGCGAGACAAAAAGTGCAAATTGCAAGACGCAAAATCTAAATTATAATATAAAGTCAGAATTGCGAGACAAAAAGTGCAAATTGCAAGACGCAAAATCTAAATTATAATATAAAGTCAGAATTGCGAGACAAAAAGTGCAAATTGCAAGACGCAAAATCTAAATTATAATATAAAGTCAGAATTGTGAGACGTAAAGTCAAAATTGCGAGACATCAAGTCAGAATTGTGAGATGTAAAGTCAGAATTGCAAGACATTAAGTCTAAATTGCGATATATAAAGTTAGAATTGTGAGATGTAAAGTCAGAATTGCGAGATGAATTTGTGAGATTAAAATTTGCAATCACTGTACCTTTTTTATCCCATGGCAGAAACAAGCTTCCATACATTAGAGACTTCTTTCAGAACCAAATCTTACAACCCTAAACTTTGAATGGTAGTGGTATTGTATATATATGTACTTATTATTAGGCATACTTGTAATCCCACAGTTCTAATAATATGGCTATATTTGTACTCATCTGTTTATCTGTGTCTCCGTCAGATGTTGACGAGTGCGCGGAAGGAAACGGCGGATGCCAGCAGGTCTGTGTTAACATGATGGGGAGTTATGAGTGCCGGTGCCGTGACGGATTTCTCCTGTCCGACAACCAGCACACCTGCATCCAGAGACCCAAAGGTGAGCGCCTGATCACAACACACAGCTAACATGCTACTCTTACCGTTTCCGCAGGATATAGTATGTATACTGGCCACAGTATGCGGATTTTGAACGACATAATAGATTTGTTTATGGTGCAGTATAATTCAGAGAACACTGCTGGATATTTTATAATGCAATGTGCTCAACTTGATGAATGATCTGGAAAGTGTTTAACATCTCTATTTTGATTCATTAACTGATTGGAATATGAAAACTTCAGAAGTTAACTTTTATATTATAATCAAACAATATTACATTAATAAGGGTGGGTTGCACCAACAAGGATTAAATTAAGCAAAGTTTAGAGCTAATCGAGGATTTGTTGATCTGGATTTTATTTTAAATTGAGTTGTATTGCACCACTTAATTTTAAACTGAGATTAACAAATCGGGGATTAGAATTCTAACCTGGGATTGAAACCTCCATCTACGATTAATTTTCTCCGCCATGATGGATTCGTCAAGTAATTAATTAGCAACAATGTTAATATTCCTTATCCTCTGTCTCTGACATAAGTTGCTTTTGTCAATAAAGGAAATAAACTTGTAAAAGGTCCGCCGTCTTTATAAAATGCTAGAGAGACAGTTGATCAAACAGCTGATCAAGCAATACAACTTTGAGTACAATTTACGGATTTGATCATCTTGGAAATATATATTTATTGTATCAATTAATGGAGTATAGTTTATGACAAAACAACCGAGATAGGAGAAAATAACTGGCATGATTCATGGAATGACTACCTCCGCTCGTGACAGTGGCGCCCCTTCTGTTTGATCGCCGTCCAGCACGCGTGTGGAGCGGCCGTGAGAAACGAGAAAACGAGAGGTATTTTTAAACAAGGTTAAAAGTTTGGTGCAACAGAATTATTAGATAAATCTAGATTTAAGCTTAATCCTTGTTGGTGCAACCCACCCTTAAACAATTTAATATGCCAGTGTACAACAACTATTTAATTTGCAATGTTAAATAACTGGATACAACTTATAGTCAGTGAGGTCACTATTATGGTATTTATTAATATTTTGAGTCAACTTTTATTTTTATGTAAGTTTTTTTTTTTTTTCACGTTTTATGTCTTTTGTCCTTTTTATTGTAATTTATTGTTTTTATATCCTTTTTTTAATTGAGGTTTTAGTCATTTTAGTATTTAAACCTACTTTATTTCCACTATTAAAGATTGATTGATTGATTGATTGATTGATTGATTGATTGATTGATTGATTGATTGATTGATTGATTGATTGATTGATTGATTGATTGATTGATTGATTGATTGATTTTTTTGGAAATGCGAGAAGAATTATATATATATATTATGTTATTTGATTGGAATATAAAAAAATTAAGATCTTTCTACACAAAATTAAATCAAATTTGCTATTTACTAACTATTTACTGTGCTTAATTAAATAATTGGATGCCACTCATATGCAATGTGATGGGATCATATGATAATCAGTGATATTTTAGTATTATTTTTATATTATTATAGTATTATTAATATTTTGAGTTTACTTTTTATTTTATGTTGCATTTTTAAAGTGTAGACTTTTTTATTTTATTTTATTTTATTTTTTTAGTAAATTCTTGTGAATTTATAATTTTTATTATAAATATTTATATATATTTTTATAGGGATTACCCCGAATAGTCGACGATTCGATGTTTCCATAGAAGGAGCCTGATTCGACTCCCAATCTCACAGTCGAATATTCGCAGGGTGTTATGATCATGCCATTTTGGCGATATGGGGGGGCTCAAATGTCTGATTTCACATAGAACTACCAGTTTTCTCAGAATAAGTTAATATAATACTATTGTTGAATGAGCACTATTGAAATACTATTTTTTCACTTGCTATTTTTGAAAGAATAGTAGTCTATATACAGTATTTGCTGCACAGTATTCAGTTAGTAATAGGATTTTAGTATTTCATTCTGAACGCAGTAGTTATTTCTGTGCCATTTACGCCGTGATTTAACAATGTCAGCGGAACAGTGGAGTTCTCTTCAAAGCCCAATCTCAGGAGATGCTTTTGGCCGACTGAACTCGTCATTGTTTGCGTTTCATAAGCACACTGTTATTTGAGTCGTGGACCGTATGTTTCAAACGCTACGCCTCTGATTCAAGGCCTTTATTGTTTATTTTATTATCGTTTTTTTTTTCCCCATGTTGGAAAGAGTCTGATAAATACCATCGTAATCCCTCATATTTCATGTTACTATTAGTTTTATTGCTGCCAGATTAAAACCTCTTGGAAAACCTCTTAAATCCACAAACGCTTCGATGTGGAAACGCCATACACTTCTGTTGTGATCGTCTGCAGATCTGTTTGCCATTACGTTATTGTTGCAGCACAATGTGCTTCAGATATCTGCGGTTTAGGAAGAGACGAAGTTGGACAAGCCAACAGCGAGAGTGACGTAACTCATCGTCCCATTGCGATGAGGGATTGACGGATAGCATGTGTAGACGACAACACATGAGATGAGAGGAATCGGGTTTCTTCTGCTTTTCATGAATCTTACACCGCTGATTTATTTCGCATTAAAGCAGGGTTTTCTAAACTAAGGCTGGTGAGTTAATAATTGGTGCTCATTCAAAGATTTTGAAAAGCACCATCATCTCAATTAGATTTTAACGTGACATCAGAATGGTTCCTATTTGCTTTTGGTCTTTTTGTGCAAAAGATAGTTGTTATTATTTGGCAAAAATCTAATTAATTTATGATTGGGTTCCTTCTTCAATGCATGCAGTCTAATAATGAATTAAATCATAAATATATGAAATGAAAATGATTTCACCATGAACAAATTCAAATGTGTTGTTAAATTAAATATTAATATTACTGACATTTTTAACTTTTATTATTAATGTTACTGAAATTTTAATACTATTTAATATTAATTACTATTTTTATAATATTAATAAAAAAAACTTGAATGTTAAAATGTTTTGTGACGATTAACTAACGTTAGAGAACCATAAACGTGAAATTGTTGTTAAATTATTGAATATTAATATTATTGAAATATTAACTTCTCTATTAATATTACTTCATTTTAATACTATTTAAAATTAATATTACTTTTAATATATTTTTATATTAATGTATTATTTGTTATTTTAAACAGTTTTTAAGGAAATCAAGCACATTTTAAAATAAAATCAATCAAAATAAAACACTTACTAAAATGATTAATGTTTTAATTGTTTAACTATGTGTCATGTGACCATTGACCAACATTAGAGAGCCGTAAACATGCGATATTAATAATTTAATGTTACTTAACTTTTTAATATTACTTCATTTTATTATATTTATAATATTAATAAAAAAAAACTTTACATTGTTTTAAATTAAATCAAACACATTATTTAAATAATGACTGTTTGTCATTATTTAAGTAATGACTGTTTTATGTTAATATAGTATTTAATAACTGACTTTTTAATTTGAGTTCATTTTTAGTAGATTTGCCTTCATTTTTTTTATTGTAAATTTATATTTTTTATTTATATTATTTCATTTTTAGTCATTTTATTTTTATTTATGTATTTATTTTAATTTCTTTACAATAAAAGTTATTTAACTTTTTTTTTATTGTTTACCTGCATGTCATATATTACCATTTACCTAAATTAGAGAACTGTGAACATGCAAATGTGTTCTTAAATTTTTTAAATAATATTATTAAATATTATTATCATACTAAAATATCAACTTTTAAAAATATTAATATTACTTGTTATTAATTTAATATGAATAAATATAAATTCTTTAAATCGTTAAAAAAAAGTTTGAACACTATATAATTCCTACATGAATGTTTATTTAATTTAAGATATTTACATAAATTCGTAAATGCTTTAACCTCAGATGTTGGAAGGAAATGCATTGGTTGCTGTAAGTCCATGTCTAGTTTCTGGCTCATGCTCGTTATGTCAGTGATCTTTGTGCTTTGCAGCGCAGATGAAATCCAGACGTTTAGTTGCATGTTTGTTTTGACTAGTCACTGTGACTCAGTCGATACCTGCGATGTCTGGTTGTCTTCACAAACACTTTCTTAAACAAGCACTGCAGTCTCTCAGATGGACGCAGAGCCGATGGAGAGTGAAGCAGGAGGAAATGAAGCGGTTTTCCGCCCGAGGCTGAGCACTCATTTCATGGGAAGCGCTTTCTAATCAAACAGACGAGCGCTGGAGAAGAGGGTTGTGCTGCAGGATTGGGGTCTGTTGTGTCACAGACAGCAGGGGAATGCGTCCTGCGGCTTTTGTTGTGGCTGTCAAAGGTCGTGAGTCCAATCAAACTCATCTGAACTCCACCTTCAGCCTCACGTCTTGCTCAGCATCCACTGCAAACTCTCACAATACTCTGTTTCCTGTGAAAATGTCACACTGCAGAAGTAAAATGCCCGACCCGTTGTGTTGATTTTAATTCCCATCAGTTTTTCATTTGTCAGAAATACCTGTGACATTCTTCTGAAAGCTTAGTGGCATTTTCTCATTTAGGGTTGTGAATTTGATTACTTGATGTACAGTGTTTTGTTATGTCACTTTCTAGTCTCTGAGGGCATTTGCTTTGACATTTATGACATTTATGCCTTTGCTGAAATGTAACTTCTTCCCGAGGCATTTTCTATGTTGATAGCATTTTGTGCATGTAATTTCACTGGGAAGCAAACATTTAGTGATTAATAGTCACAATGTTTTAATGTGACCATTAACCAACATTAGAGAACATGCAAATAAATTGTTAAATGATTGAAATATTAATATTATTCAATATTAAAATTGCACATATATTAACTTTTTAATATTGACATTACTTAATATTATTTTAAAATGTGTATAATATTAATAAAAACCTTTAATTTAATATTAATTCATATTAATTTTAATATTAACATAACTTAAATAATGACTGTTTTTTTTGACTGTTTGTTACTTTAATTCCTAATATATAAATGTTTCTTTAATTCATAAAACATTTTTATTAAAAAAAGAAAAAAGATTAATAATCACCATTAGATAACTATTAACATTCAAACCTGTTGTTAAATTATTATTATTATTATCATTATTATTATTATTATTATTATTATTATTAAATATTATTGGACCATTGCCTAACATATGTGTAAAATATGAATATTAAAGCTATTAAATATTAACATTTAATAATATTAATATTTAATCACTAAACAATTCCTATATAATTGTTCTTTAATTCAGAAATGTTTGCAATTAAAATTGTCTACTGTGTGAAAGAACAGAAAGCACACTTCTTTTATTTAAAATGGTACATTTTATGTTAAAATAAGTTAAATAAATAAATATGAATTAACAAATAAATAATTTATATAAATAAATATACAAATTTTTTAGTGTACTAAAACATACTAATTTGTGAGAATATGGTTAAAAACAGTTTTCAGTTTAAAAACCGTTTGTTTATGAGAAGTATTAATAGTGTGTGTGTGTGTGTGTGTGTGTGTGTGCGTGTGTGTGTGTGTGTGTGTGTGTGTGTGTGTGTGTGTGTGTGTGTGCGTGTGTTTTAAGGTTGAATCAAAAGTCCAGTTAGGCTCAATATAACCCCTTCATCAAATCTATACTCAGAATTTGAGCTGAATATAAGGGTTACGTGTGGTGTGTAGAGTGATTGTGGTAGTCTGTCAGCTCTGACGGGTGTAGTTATTAATGCATCACAGTCGCGGTTACGAGTCTCACTGCGCTTCCCGTTTTCCTCACTTTCTCACACCTGCACAGTACAAATAGCTTTTAAAGTTCATGAATGTCAGCTCATGTGTTTTGTGTTGCAGTGCTCTGGCAAATGTTTACTTAGTAATAAAAGACTGCTTCCTTCGTCTTAAAGTGTCGTTTGTTTGAGACTCAGGTGACGCAGAGGCTCTCGCTGGACGGATGACTTACATGAGTATGAACACACACACACACACACACAGACACAGCTCTGGACTATGCTGTTTAGTGGATGTGTTTCCAGCATAGTAGGAATGTGAAGAAATTCAGAGACATTTTGTGCTCAATTTATGCTTTTTGGAGATTTCATGTTGATTTCATGTTGATTTTAAGTCACATATTTACACACTGATTAAAACGTCTGTGCATTTGCAATATGAAACAGCATTTGTTGCATATTTAACTTCTGTAATGTGATGTTTTTTTGAGAAAAAAAAATATTCATTGTTGTTTTGTATGGAGAGGAGAGGGTGAGGGCTCTGATATAGTGATGCAATCTGGCATAATTTGTCCCGCATTGTTTGAACTACACATAAGATCCTTCAAACAATGTGTCTTGTTGAGAGATGTACTTTCACCTTTGTAAGTAATGCAATTTATGATTTTTACCTAATGCACATTTAACCCAATGGACTTGCATTGAAGAAGAGACCTGGGCCATAAAATTATTGCATTTTGCCAAATGTCTTGCACAAAAATGCATGAAACGACAAGGGACAATTAATGCAAAAGCAAATCATTATTTTCATTTCATGTTGAAATCTGATTAAGATGATTCAAGCAATTGTATTTTTTATCATAATAATAATAATAAGAAGAAGAATTATTATTATTATTACTATTATTGTTATTATTATTATTAGTAGTAGTATTAGTAGTAATATTACTTACAATTTATAAAGTAAATTAATATATATTTTCAATTTACAAATTAACATAAAATGTTTAATTAAATTATTTGTTTGTTTAAATTATTTTTAGAAATATAATTAATGTATATAATATCAATTAGTAAATCATAATTAATATTATTAATATTATTATACCATCAAATAATTTTTAATTATGACATTGGTTTCCAACAATAAGGAAAGATAAGTGAGATAAAAAGCCTATAGTGTTGCTTTCTTTTTCGTAGTTTCATAGTTAGAAAGTGCACTACAAATACTTATAATATCATTTTAATAATTATAGTAATACAATTATTAATAATATTATTCAAACTTTTAGTAATAATTGTATTACTTATACTAATTTATTTATATTGCTCTTATTTGTTTTTTATTTTATTTTGATATAATTTTTAATACATGTATTTATTTTGTTTTGTTTTATATATGTTATTATTTATTTTATATATACAATTTTAGTTATTATATAATTGATTAATACATTTTTGTTTTATTTGTCTATAGTTTTTAAACTGTAAGTCTGCCCCCCCCCCCAAAGTCAGTGAGTAAATAATTGTGATCTCACTATAAACCAAAACGACCATGATTTTTGGCATAATCAAGCATGTCTGATGCACGTGCAATGTTTATACACGTAGCCAATTTGATAGAAACCCCGGAGAGCGCTTGCGAGGAAAACATGTCTAATCTGGTCATTCCGATCACAAGTATCCCAGCGATGCGAGCTGGAGTTCACATTATTACGAAACCACGCGAGGATTGTTTCTAGAACGCATTCTGCACATAAATAAATGCATAATTGCTCGGCATCAAAGGTGCTCGTCACATGCAATTACAGCATTTCCAGGATTCCGTGCTGAAGGCCTGCAATGACCTGAACCTCAGTCCAGCCGCTGGAAACCTAAGACTGTTAAGGTTTAGCTCGATCCCTGAGGTGTCAAACATCAGATGCCCAGCCTCATCAGACTGAAAAAGCCGTTGCTTTGGGCTGGAAAGAAGAGCAGACGCAGCTCTGCCAAAGTTTAGATGCTTTTGATTAAATGCAATTCTATAACGGAGCCTAATCAAACCGAAATGCAAATGAAATATCTGTTTTCTCCTGTTCTATCCTTTTGGCCTTGTAGAATCAGATCTGCTGGTGTATTTGTTGAACGAACATAATTTGGGGTGGATAAGTGGTTTTGTGCTGTCTGGCTAGATTACGTTCATCCGAATGTTGTTTCTGTGTTTGGTTTCTGTGGAAGTGCTTGTGGACAGCAACCCTCCAGCAACCGCCGCTTTGTTTCCACTCGTTGGTGTTTATATCAACTTGTTAAATTTTTAATGCTTCGTTAGAATTGTTTAATTGTCCCACAGTCAGATTTTGACCTTTGCGGCTACCTTCACCTTTTCCGCCGGATTACAGCGACTGTCGTAAACTGAGACGAGTGTTTTCAAGCGTTTTCCGAATTAACATGTTTGGGAAATAAGTTCACTAATTTGTTATTTAGCATAAAGCACATGTTCTGCGTTAACAAAAGGTCTTTTCTCTTTTTAAAAAAATGCTCAGTGAAATGAGGTGTTTATGCTGGTTGTCAACCACGAGGTCTTTAGTTCTGTATTCATTTAGTCATTTTTACAATCAAACATTTGCAATAAAACATTTTTGAACATATTTAAACAGAGTTTAAAACCCATATTTGTGTGGTAAGGATGATTATTATATTTTTAGCAATTTTGTTTTTGTATTTTAAATTTTATCTCATTATGTTATTAAAAAACAATAATTGATCATTTAATATTATTATTGTTTAAATAATAATATTTCAACAAAATAAAATGTCTAGTTTAAAACCTGTTCGTGTGTGTGTCTTTAATTAGTTTTTAATTACTTCTTGTTGCTGTATTTTTTAGTCTTTTTTATATTTTATATTTTATTTCATAATTTAATATAATATCATATAATTGTCGATAGATAGATAGATAGATAGATAGATAGATAGATAGATAGATAGATAGATAGATAGATAGATAGATAGATAGATAGATAGATAGATAGATAGATAGATAGATAGATAGATAGACAGACAGACAGATAGATAGAGCAGCAGCTATTTGGACTAAGTGAAAATAGCAGTATTTGTAACTATATACAGTATTTATAACTACACTACAATATTTATGTAAAAATAGTTAAATGAGCACTTTAATATTGATTATGATGTCTTATATTAGATAGTAGTTTATGTAACATTTATTAGTTTTGTCTATGAAAAATCATTGTGCTTTAAAAAGTCCCAGGGGACCACACTGTACTCTGGCCTTAATATAGCAGACGTTTTACAGTAAACACTCCATAAATTACATTTTATATGCTTCAGGAGCAAGTGTTGGGCTTTAATTGTTCACAGGTAGCAGTATTTCCTTCATGTGTTAACCAGTGAAGTGAACAGAGGCGGCAGCCGCAATATGTTATATTTATTTGCTCTTTTCTTTGTGTTCTAGCTGCATAATAGGTCAATCAGAACATGAAACATTTTCTGTGCCGTTGAGCGTACTTTTGATATGGCCTTTTATGTTTGTTTGGAAACAACTCTGTGTTTGGCTTGTGGGAAAAAGCACGTCAGTAAATGAAGTCTGTATGGTTCATGGGACGTGAGAAGAGAGTGTTTACACATCAGCCAACGACCAATCAGTGTGGCTTTTTACTGCGCCAACTCTTCCAGAAAGGTGCTAAAAACATGAAGATTGTAAATACAAGGACGTCAGATAGCATCCTTCATGTCAGATCGCTGTTATTGTTGGCAAGCCGATCTGAGACCCGGATCCTTCAGGTTTCTGAAGAAATAACTTTGATATTACTGTGGTGGTTTTGCCTTTGCTTTGTATGAACAAAATATGCCTTAGGCTCCTGGTAAAATATTGCAGAGAATATTCAGTTTTCAAAAGAAAAAACTGAGCTGCTCTGAGTTCAGTTAAAGGAAAGGCCAATATTATGTTTTGGATAATTTGATTGTTTTTAACTACCAATCAGAGCCATTTAACACATTATGGTGTTTAAATCCATTCATTAGATTTCCTTCCAAATTTCATCAGTCACTCCAGTTTTTCACTTGCTCACCAATGGATACTCTACAGTGAATGGGTGCCGTCAGAATGAGAGTCCAAACAGCTGAAAAAGTAATCCACAATAATCCACACCACTCCAGTCCATCAGTTAACATCTTAAGAAGCCAAAAGCTGCGTGTTTGTAAGAAATGTTTTAACTTCAAACTAATGATTACGGCTAAAATGCGAGCTTATAGTCCATAATAACACTTCCTCCTGTGGAAAAGTCAAGAACGAAGAAGAAAGCAATATTATGGATAGAGGACTCATAGTTGGAAGCAACAGTTTGAAGTTAAAATGTCTTAATGATGGATTTGTTTCTTACAAACACACAGTTTTTCACTTCTCAAGATGTTAACCGATGGACTGGAGTGGTGTGGATTATTGTGATGTTTTTATCAGCTGTTTGGACTCTCATTCTGACGGCACCCATTCACTGCAGAGGATCCATCGGTGAGCGATTGATGTAATGCTACATTTCTCCAAATCTGATGAAGAAACAAACTCATCTACATCTTGGATGACTGGAGGGTCAGCAAATTTCCATTTTTTTCCTTTAAGCAGAATAAGTGAAAGAGAACTCAGAGCTTGTTTAAATGTTACATGTCGTAATCTGGCAAGACACAAAAATAAACAAGCTTTTTGTATTTTTTGGTAGTTTTTATTCTGTCATGTATGACTTTTGTACATATAATGTGGTAAATGTGCTATCCTAATTAAACAAAAAAACAAACAAAAAAAAAACAGATAAATTCTATAAATTATTGCTACAAAATCAGTAAAAAAATCCCCAAAAAACAATCAATCAGTCAATCCTGGTGGTACTGTTTTATGCAGAAAATGTGAACAAAAATAGTGCAGATTCTGTCTGGGCCTGAAAATTGCATTGAGTCATTGAGCATTTGAATCATTTGAAATAATTGATTGGTACAAAGTCAAGCTTGAGATATTTTTTCAGGTCTTTGACACATTAGTGTTTAAATCCATTCTGCAGACTTCCCTCCCATTTTATTCAAGAAAATGTGAACAAAAGGTTGAGTGGATTCTGGGCCTCATAATGACATAGAAATGATTCTGAACCACTGAATCAGTGATCATTCGAATAATTCTCACTGACTGAACAGTACAGAGTCAATCATAAAAAACTTCAGTGTTCTTCCACTCAGAATGGGATTTCAACCGTTAACGTTTGATGTGTCATTTAATTATCTGATGCACTTTCTTTGTTCTTCAAGACTTTAAGTCTTATAATTACGGTAATTCAATCGTGATGTAAGATGCAGCATTTTAGAGTTTTTAATGTTCTATAATTGGAGTGAGTGCATTAAGATCGTTTGATCTGAGAAAATTGAATTAAATGCTGTTTTTAGTGCTCCACCGCTAATTCCTCTTTACTTCGCCTCAAACTCGCGTCCCTGGCCGTCTCTCAGTGAAGTGTCTCGGCGTATTTCGCCGTGTAGACTGGTTTAACAGGCTTGTATTTGTTTTAACAGGCCGGGGGTGATATGGCAGACCCTAATCGTCCACTTTTTCATTCCCTTCAAATGGCTTTCCCATCGTTTTTCCAAACGCTTGTGTGAATTTCTTCCTATTTCCGATCATTCAGCTCCATTTTTCTTAAGCCGGGAGTCTCAGGAGAGATTAGAATAACGCTCGTAATGATAAAAACGGCAGGAATTCGGCAGGGAGTTACGGCCGGCCTCAGAGGGTGGGCTACACCTCGGCCTGGAAAAAAAGGCTCATTGTATCAGCACTTGAGCAGTTTACTGCTCTTTTGGGTCCGTTTCTTAGCCCGGACCTGACCCGGCCGTGATGAATGGGTCTGCAGTCCCGAGCAGAGAGGGTCTTAGACCCTCGGTAAGTGATATGACTCGCTCTCTCTGGACTGTTTTTGAACTCGAACATGATCTACGTCTCATTTTTTGAGGTCTACATCAAATGACCTTCGGATTTTATACGGCTTTTCCCAAAGCTTCCTTCTCAGTTTGCTCTGATTGCTCCCATCAAGGCCTTTAAAATGACTTCTCAACACAAGCGTCATATGCTACTTGTGAATAGCTTGGAAGATACAGTCATTAAAATGTGGATTTATTAGATTTAAACTTTGAAAATACTTATAATAAGTAGTATGGTTTTTTGAATGTTTTTCAAATAAGTCTCTTCTGCTCAGCGAGGCTGCAATTGCTTGATTAAAAATGTATTAAAAATACAACAGTTTTTTTTTGTTTGAATGTATTTCAATATATAATTTAATGTATATTAACCTCACCTCCAAAAAAACCCTAATCTTATTATTATCAATGTTGAAAACTATGCAAGCCTGTTTCTGTGAAAATTTTCGCCCAGTAAAATAAAACTAGTTGCAACTTTTTAATTCCACAATATAAATAAGAGAGTTTATATCTTGTGATTCTTTTTTTTTTTTTTCAGTCAGGCATGAAATAAAAAATAAATAAAAAAGGTAATTGCGACTTTTCATTTTGCATTTTTTGCATTTTTCTCGCAATTGAGTTTATATTTCATATTTCTGCATTTGTCTCACAATTCTGACTTTTTTTTTTTTCAGAATTACGAGAAAAAACTTAAATTAATTTTATTTTTTTTATACCGTTGCTGTTGTTCTGCTTCATATTTTTGTGAAAATTGTGATCATTTTAAAAAGATTCTTTGACAAATAGAACGTTTGAGTCAAAAAGAACATTTTTGTAACATTATAAATGTCTTTACTGTATTGATCCCAAACTTGCTGAAACATTTGCCAGATTTGGTCACATGCCAGATCTCCATTTCAATTGAGACTATTTATGCACAAAGATTATCATTTTAAATAATTGTCAATAATTGTAAAAGTACATTAACATTTTAAATGATTTGTGCATAACTTAAGTAATATTAACAAGAAAAGCCTTAGGCTGATGATACACAGGGCAACTTTTTGAGCAATTTTGTTGGCCAACTTTTTTGAGCTTGTTGCTTGGGCACTTTTCCATTGAGAATGGGTAACAAATTTCTATCTGGATACTTTAGATCAGTCGTGGGCCCTGTGTCTCACCTGGTTGCCTGTCATACCTGTCAACACTCCTGTTTTTTGCGGGAGCCTCCCGTATTTCACACCCATCTCCCGCCCCCCTCCCGTTTTGTTATTTCTCCTGGGAAACTCCCGTAATTTTTATGGCCCAAATCTAGTTATATGAATAATCACATCAATAGTTTATTCCAAGGTTGTACAGTTGCCAGATCACCCAACGCATCACCTCACACAATTGACACAATACACAAATTTCAAGCCATTTGTGACCTCAACCTTGCAACCTACAACCCAGTTGCACTGTAGATTTCTGCGCAAGTAGTAGATGTCAGTGGTAGAAATGGAAGGAGAAGGGTCAGGTGGTGCTCTGGCGAAGAAAAAAATATTTGTGTAAATTTAACAACAGCTGGACGGAAGAATTTAATTTCTTGTCTCAAAGCCATGTAAACAACGCCCACGCCTTTTGCAAAGTGTTTAATTTAATTTTCTAATTTTAATATCGGACACACTGGGAAAAATGACATATCTCAGCATTTTAAATCACAGCGGCACATTCGTGCAGCCGAGGCACAGAAGAGCAACATATACTATAAACAAGACAATGTTAATGTTATGTACAATTGTTCCACTGTGTTTAACAGTATTTCTGTTTAATTAAAAATAAATAAAATATATATATATATATATATATATATATATATATATATATATATATATATATATATATATATATATATATATATATATATATATATATATATATATAATGTAACAGTTCTAATATCTATTTATTTATTTATTAAATATTAATTATTAATTTTACTTTTATTAATAATTCTTTACCATGTACCCCAACAAACAAAAAATGCATGCCATTTGAATTATCCCATAATTGACTGTTCTTTGAAAGGTCAGTAGCAAAGCGGTTAAAGCTGAAATGATTCAAACTCTGACGGATTAATGCTTTGCAACATTAACATGAGTCATGTGAAAAGACCTTAAGTATCTGGATTCATGGAGTCGGTGGTTTACCAATGACAGAAGTTTCCTCATCTGTTTGTTTTTCAGGGAATCGTGCAAATATGCATCACATCGAGCCCGAGGCGTTTATTCTTAACACTCAAAGTTTGTCAAGACGTCTCAGCAGGGCGATGGCGTTCAAACATCATCATTCACGACTGCGGCGAAGAGATTTAAACCCAGAGAATGAATTAGAGAAATTGGAAAGTTCCTCACACACATTGGTTCCCAAGAGCGCGAGAATAAAAAATGGTCCGATTTTGTTTTCTGGCAGTAGAAATGGAAAACAAAAGGTTCTAATTAATCAAAGTGATGCGGGCAGATGTGAAAGGTTGTGAATTACTAATTGAAACCAAAACGTTCAGTCCTGTCGCCCCTCTGTCCACATTTGTCAGCGGTTTTCATCTGTGGAGGGGAAAGGTTTCCTGTAAAGCCTCTGCTAAAATACTGCCCTCAGGGTGTGTGTGTGTGTGTGTGTGTGTGTGTCTGTGTGTGTCTGTGTGTGTGTGTGTGTGTGTGTCTGTGTCTGTGTGTGTGTGTGTGTGTGTATGTGTGTGTGTGTGTGTGTGTGTGTGTGTGTGTGTGTGTGTGTGTGTGTGTGTGTGTGTGTGTGTGTGTGTGTGTGTGTGTGTGTGTGTGTCTAAGTTTGTATTTCTGCCCTCAGTGCTGTTATTTAAGGCCTAAACTGTTACATTTTATTAGCAGCATTTTGACTGACTAAACCTGTGCAGAGATGGGCTGTTTGAAAAAGTTACTCCTAAAAGCTGACTGAAAAACATTTAGCAGATATGCACTTTTAAAATGTACACTAACTGGCTATGTTGGGAATAGCATGCTACTTTACTGTTTTGACTTTTTCTGTATGCATGTAATACATTGAAGGCATTGCATTCTGGCATACAACACTGCACATTTGACCAATTCCATGTGACGAAATGAAATTCGTATATATATATATGAAATTTAATTTAAATTTAAATTTACAATGTAATTTAGTTTGTGCATTATTTTGGGCTTTAATTTTTGAGCTCTAATTTATTTTAATTTAAGCTTATTGCAGTTAATGAAAATTACTTTTCATATAGGTTTAGTTTTAGTTAACAATAGCAACACCAAATTGGATGCCGCTAACATCATTATACATGCTCGTGATGAGGTCATGTGCATTTTGTTTCACATACTTTACAAAACAAGCAGAAGCAAGGTGACATTTAGAATGTTACTGGTATTTTTCGATTTAATTTTTCATTGAAACACAATTTTTCATGTTTCTTTCTCAAAGTTTGGCTGCATATATACGTGACCCCTGTCAGATAAATGTGATATAAGCTGTTCTCTCATATAACCTTGGATACAGACGCTCCCTTCAGCTCCCCACGGCTCTTTCTGCTGCTTTCCCAGGGTGCCGTGGGTCTGTTGACACAGATGCGTCCTGGGGTCTGAAGTCAGTGGGGTGCTTTCATTCTCCTCTTACTGTTCAAACACTGCTGAACATGATTCTGTTCTGGGGTCAGGCAAAGAAAAGCAACACTCACCCGGTTTTGGGCTGGTTCTCTGGTTCTGAACGACTGGTACTTTTCTCACCGAGCAGAACTAGACGTTTGAACTCTCTTAAACTGAGCTGTGAGTCTTGTATATTCTGCAAACCAAACTAGTGTGTATATTTTAGTATACTGTACGTTCACAGGAATGTTTGTGTACTGTGTGTGCTTAGGCTCAGATTTGTGGGTAAACTGAAGGAAATCCCAAAGCTGCTGTTCCTGAGAGTAGTTTAAATGTATCCTAACCAGAAGTGACAGAAGTTTAAAATGTCCAAGTTTTTCTGTCTTTTTTCTGAGAGTTAAAATTTTGAGCCAATCAGAATGCGTTTCATTTTTTATACGCATATGCTCTACTGTTCAAAAGTTTGGGGTCAGTAATATTTTTTATTCAGCAAGGGTGCATATTTTCCTCTTTTTTTTGTTCTGCAGTGCGTTTTAATGGAACTAAAGATGTGCCCACCTGCATGGATAAAAATCATGGCTGTGCCCACATTTGCAGAGAGACACCCAAAGGAGGCATCGCCTGTGAGTGCAGACCTGGATTTCAGCTCACCAAGAACAACCGAGACTGTAAATGTGAGTCAAATCATAGTAAATCAGCAAGAGAAATTACATGCACACTCCCCATGGGAATAACAGAAGCATTTGAGCATTTTTCAACTTTGTATGGGTGGGTGGGTGGTTGAATGAATGGATGATGACTGGATGGATGGACAGAATAATGGATGGATAGATAGATGGATTGACAGCATCAGTGGATGAATGAATGTATAGACAGAACGATGGATGAATAGATGGATAGATGGACAGAATGGTGGATGGATGGATGGATGGGCAGAATGATTATATAATAATTATTTATATTAAATTTGGTTAATGTATCATTAGCATAATTATAACAATAATTATAATCGGTGGATGGATGAACAGAATGAAGGATGAATGGATTGAAGGACAGAATGATGCATGGATGGATAGACAGAATGATGCATGGATGGATGGGAAGAAATATTATATAATAATTATTATTTATTAAATTTCATTCATATATCATTAGCATAATAATAATAATAATAATAATAACAATTGGTGGATGGATGAACAGAATGAAGGATGAATGGATGGAAGGACAGAATGATGCATGGATGGATGGATAGATGGATGGACAGAATGATGAATGAATGGATAGATGGTCAGAACGATGAATGAATGGATGCATGGATGGACAGAATGATGGATGGATAGACAGATGGATAGATGCGTGGATGGATAGACAGAATGATGCATGGATGGATGGATGGATGGATGGGAAGAAATATTATATAATAATTATTATATATTAAATTTCATTAATATATCATTAGCATAATAATAATAATAACAATTGGTGGATGGATGGACAGAATGATGGATGAATGGATGGATGGATGGGCAGAATGATTATATAATAATTATTATATATTAAATTTGGTTAATGTATCATTAGCATAATAATAATTGTAATCGGTGGATGGATGGACAGAATGATGGATGAATGGATAGATGGGCAACGATGCATGGATGGACGGGTGGATGGATAAAAGGACAGAATGATGGATGAATGGGCAGAACGATGCATGAATGAATGGATAGACAGAACAATGGATGGATGGACAGATAGATGGATAGATGCATAGATGGATGGATAGATGGATGGGCAGAACGATGCTTGAATGATGGATGATGAATGAATGGATGGACAGAACAATGTATGGACAGATAGATGGATGGATGGACAGAACGATGGATGATGGATGGATGGAAACGGTTAGTGATCTCTAATCCTGCTGTTGTTCTGGTTAAGTGACATGTAACTATGGTAACGGCGGCTGTCAGCACATCTGTGAGGAGATGGACCATGGGCCCAGGTGTTCGTGTCACATGAAGTTTGCGCTTCACTCTGATGGGAAGACCTGTGTAGGTGAGTTACACCCTCTACACCACCACAGCACTCCACCTGGCCAGCTGCTGCAACTACACTCAACACTTCTGACAGCCTTCATCAGCTTTCTCCAGAGGACACTGATTAGTCTAGGAAAAGATAGAAAATAAGAGCGATCGGTGACGTCAACCAAAAAGAAAATAGTTTCAGAGATTATGTTTCGTTGAAAAAAATAATGTGCATTGATGAATTGCTTAGGGGTTCATTTAGTGAATAGGGTTGATTTTGATTTCACATTGACTTCCTAGTGAACTCCAGACACTGTTAAAGCAAAAGCGTTGGCTTTAAGAGACTTCTGATGGAAACTCTAAACTTAATGTTCTGTGAAGTCCAGAGTTTGGCTTGAGTTTATGCGGTGGAACCAAATCTCCGAGCTTCACGCGACGTTCAGAATGTACAGTGAGAAATGACTGTTCTGTGCATCTCTAGTGTTTTACAGTGAGCACATTGTCCTTTAGTTACGCGTCATTTACATGCATATGTTAGTGTTTCCATTAGTCTAGTCACGGATGAGGATTTACAGGCGTCGTGGGAGCTATAAACTGAAAGTTGAGCGCAAAAAGACACTTACGCATGAGATATAAACTTGATGTATTTGAGCATATATCAAACTTATCAAGATCACTGAATGTGAAGAGTTATGTGCTTTCCTGCTCTAGTTGTCTTTTTTTCTGCTTAACCTTGCTTGCTTGATTCACTGAAGACGTTTCCCATCAACTTTTTACGTTATTAAAAAGCACTGATTGGTCATAATGCTGTTTAAAGCTGCAGTGTGTGATGTACGAGCCGTTAGCATCACCAAATTAATAAAGATGGTTTCTTTATAGTTGAATTATTTTAGTGTTTTAAGATCGAAAAAATGACACACAGCAGCTTTATGGCCTGAATAATACGTGTGTGTATGTGTGTGCCAATCACAGCTGTTCTGTGTGCCTCTTTAGCCAATTGCAGCTTTGCTTTGTATTTCTGCAGCCAATCACAGCAGACCTCTATATTACTGATCACTGATTTATGAATGACTACCTGTAGCAATCCACAGCAGACTTGCATCTGTTTACACCAGGTCTGATTTACACGTGATGCTAAATTTGAATATCTATGAAAATACCAAAATATTGAAATATCTTAAAAGAGAGAGAGAGAGAGAGAGAGAGAGAGAGAGAGAGAGAGATTATATGATGATTCATTGTTGTGTATGTTTTATTTAGAGAGTAGAATGATCTTCCAACTGTTTGAGATGCCAAACCACTAGCAATGTCTTTTTTTAGAGAACATTGTCCCTATCTATCTATCTATCTATCTATCTATCTATCTATCTATCTATCTATCTATCTATCTATCTATCTATCTATCTATCTATCTATGTATCTATCTATCTATCTATCTATCTATCTATCTATCTATCTATCTATCTATCTATCTATCTATCTATCTATCTATCTATCTATCTATCTATCTATCTATGTACTGTATCTAGATCACTTATTTGGGGTAAAGGTCCAACATTTCTTGATGGACTGGTACTAAAATATAATAATAATAATAATAATAATAATAGTTTTTATAATTACTAACTTATTATATAAGTAAGGGATGATCAACGGCTAGCCGTGCATTAAAGGATTTTAAATGCACAACGTGGAGGTCAAGAACTGCCCGACGTGAAGCAATTTTAATGCATACCTGCCAGCCAATCAGAATCCAGTATTCAGACAGACCATGGAATAATAAGTACTATACTGTATAATAAATTTGGTTAATGAATCATTAGCATAATAATAATAATTTTTTCTGATGTATCATAAGCCTATTATTATTATTATTATTATTATTATTATTATTATCATTATTATTAAAATAATAATCAGTAAATTATTATTGTTGTTGTTTTGTTTTTAGATCAGTGATTAATTTGGATAATTTGTTCTTAGCTTAATAATAATAATAATAGTGCTGTCAAACAATTAATGGTGATTAATCACATCAAAAATAAACGTTTTTGTTTACACAGTATATGTGTGTGTGTACTTTTATTATGTATATATAAATACACACCCATGCATGTATATATTTAAGTAAAATATGTTACGTTTATATATTAAATATTTATATATAATATAAATTATTTGAATATAAATATATGTAAATACATGTAAATATTTTCAAAATATATACTGTATGTGTGTGTATTTATATATAAATAATAAATATACACAGTACACACAGATATATTATGTAAATAAAAACTTTTTAAAAACATTTTGAATGTGATTAATTGTGATTAATCATTTTGACAGCACTAAATAATAATAATAATAATAATAATAATAATAATAATAACAATAACATGCTACTACAACTACTAATAAAAACAATAATATATAATTATATTTTTTATAATTATCTAAATATATTGTTTATAAATGCATATGATTTTAAAAACATTATTACATCTATTAGCGTTTTTTTTTTTAAATGATTAATTTTTAAAAATGTATTGATATTTTGTTTCTCTCTCTTTTTGTACTATGATCTGGATATTTGTTGTGAGGTTCACCCATCATTTTTGTTCAAACAAAACAAAGAAAAAAAATTATACTTTGTTGTTTAGTCACACTGAACTCAAATGCCAAAATTAGTGAGCAACAGAAACTGATGCTCATAAAAAATAAAAATAAAAAAACACTTTTTATCTGTGTTTTTTTGTACTCTGAAGCTGAAAATGGATCTTGGGTGCGCCGGCTGTAATAGCTGGAAAAGTCATAAAACAAGCTGACCCACAGACTTCAGGATGGCATTATGAATCCTGAAGTTAGCAACCGGCTTCATATCCGGCCACATCCAAACAGAAAGAAACATGCACACGCTCTCGAAGACAGAGCTTTAAAATCAGCATTTCAGCATTCAGCCTCAACGTCAGGGACCTTGTTTCCCGAGCGAACAGCGGTTAGTTTGGTTTCTGATGCGTTTCTTGCACGCCTCTTTCACTCTGGATCCATCTCTTATGTCAAGGTCTCACTCAGAAGCCCTATTATTACCCCTCCGTTCCCCCCAAAACCTGCCAGCAGCACCGCAAATGAGACGTCTGGCTTGTCTGACAACCCCGAAGACCAAACCGAGTGCTCTACTGAGTAAAGCACAGGCCGCAGAGGCCAGAGGGCTGCGGTGAATCTGTCAGGGTCGCACATTTCCCCCCGCAGGAATCCAGATCGAGCCGCTTCCCCAAGGCTGGGCTGCGGTCGCCGGGTCGCTCTCACAAGCTCTAATAGGCCAGAAAGCCACAATAAAACAAGCTGAACTTATTAATGAGCCCCTGTTGAGCGATGGGCTGGAGTCACGGAGTAATTGATGTGGCCTACCCACAATCCCCTGAGGAGATGGAAACCGTTCACATGATAAGAGAAGGTGTGGAGAGGGGCTGTATGGATGTTTCTTCAACGACAGGCACTTTAATGTCTCGGAGGTCAAGTTTTAGAAAACACACGTATGAAAGTCACATTTGAACTTTCTTGGAAACATTTTACTGCATGCCTTTATTATCTCTTGCTACTTTTTAAGTGCAATAGTAAAACATATGGTGTTAAAAAAAAGTATTTGTCTATACAGTATATACTTGAAGTACGAAAGATTTTGATGTTTTTGAGCCTTTTATGCTCACCGAGGCTGCATTTATTTAATAAAAAATACAGTAAAAATAGCGATATTGTGAAAAATTATTACAATTAAAAAAAAAAAAAACTTTCTTATAGTTTAATATATTTTGAAATATACTTTATTTCAGTGATGAATAGCTGAATTTTCAACATCATTACTACAGTCTTTAGTGTAATAGTAATAGAAATCTTTGTAAAATTACAAATGTCTCTGCTGTTACTTTTAATCAGTTTAATGCTATTTAATTTAATAATATTAAGTTAATAAAATTAAATATAAATTAATTAATTAAATAATATTATTTATATTATTATTATTTATTATTATTATTATTAAGAAACAAAACAAAACAAAGAAGATATAGAAAATATTTCTGTGTATTTATGGCCTAATAATAATAATATATCGATTTATACAATTTTGGTTTTGACCTGTCATCATTTTTTCAATAATTTCTCATTAGCTTAATTTGTTTAATAAAATATCAAAAATAATACTACTACTACTAATTATGAAATAATTATTTAAAATTAAAATATAATTAATAATACTATTACAGTTATTAAACATCATCAAAATATTTTATATTGTAAATATGTGTAAATAATATAAATATTATGAATTTATTCGATTTTTTAAATTGTATTTTTAGATCTATTAACATTTCATTTAAGTGTATTATAGCAACAAAAGGACTAATAATTAGAAGAAAATAAGAATTCTTCCTAGTTGGTGATACTTCAACTAGTCAGAGTGTATTTTAGAGAGTTTATTTTCTAAACGTCCACATTGCCAAAACTGTCCAAGTTGAAGAAACATTCAGCACAAGTTTTCATTTTTAATTCTTTTAAAGTCTTGCCATCTCACTGTGTTTCCCCCCCTCACTTTGTTTACAGCATATTAAGAATGAAACAGTTCAGAGGACCAGACGTAGCATGTGTTAAAAGCATTTTCAGATGCCATTGCAGTGATTTGGTCAATGACTGGAGTCTGACCAACACTTCAGCATCTCTGGTTGGATTCGCCCCGACGGCAGAAATAGCTCAGCGTTTGCATCAATGAATCAGATCGCCTGTATTTTCGTTAGTCAGACCTCATTAATACAATAGGATCCTTATGAACAATTTAGCTCAGAATAGCTTCTAAGTGATCTCTGCTCATTTTTTAACCGAACATGCTTTGATTCGCGGCTCTGCGGAATAGCTCTCGGACTTTAATCTCGCAATGGCACATTGGTAGAGTAAAATCAATCACTCTGATCTCACTGGGTGGCTTTTGTGTGCCTTGAGCTACTTTATCTATTCTCTTCCCCTCTCTCTTCATCCTCATTGACTGCTTTTCTCCAGTGGTGATGGATTTCGGTTGCTCTGATTACTTTTGCACTTTATATGGCTTTCATCCTTCTCAATCTGTCACTGACGTTTCGCTTTGCCAAACGGGTTTGGTTTGAAACCGCACAATGAGCGGAAGGGATGGCAATAGAACAAACACTATCACACATCCATAAGTATTGGCAAAAAATACCTGAAGAGAGCAATGCGTTAGCATTCCTATTCATCTTAATGGCAGTTTCAGTCATACACACTCCAGTTAGCGACTTTGCTAAGTGGTGACGAAATTGGGTGCTGGTAAATATGATAATATAATGAAATATTTGTGGTTTTAATGTTATTTGCACTCAGTTTATACAGTCAGAAAGCACAACTACTTGTTAATGGCTGGCAATGTATAATGGTGCTCTTTGGAGCCACTTTTTGGATTTCACTTTTTGAAATCATTTGAATTGCTCTCAAAAGTTTGGAATGATTTAGATTTTAAATGTATTTTTAGGGAAGTCTTTTGTGCTCAGCAAGGCTGCATTTATTTGTTAAAAAATACAGTAAAACAGTAATATTGTGAAAAGTTATTACCATTTCAAATAACTGCTTAAGATTTGAATATATTTTAAAATGTAATTTATTCCTGTGATCATTCTAATATGCTGATTTGCTGCTCAAGAAACATTTCTGATTTTTAGCAATGTTGAAAACAGTTTTGTGGAAGCAGTCATCCATACTAGTTATGCCTTGAACCTTTCTCTTCGTAGCAAGTAGTAAGTGATGCTCACTTTCCAGTGGAATTCACTCTTAATATATCCAAACAGAATGTGAAAATGCTAACAGCTAACACCTAACCACTAAGTGTTTTTCCACATGGGTCCAGGCATCTTCATGCGATCCTACAATCAAACGACATACCCAAGCCCTCCGCATAAGCCAGCGGATTTGCACGAACATTTCCGCAGAAGTAAGACACTTAGCAAACAAAAGGGTTGTGGAGATTCTTAGCCTGAGAGAGATGCTAATCTGAAACAGATGCTCACATCTGGTTGGTACACACAATCCCCAGGCATCATATTGTTAAAACCATTTGTTTCATAAGCAGTTCAGTTCAGTGGGCTTTGTTATTTGGTAGTTTTCAGTTAAACTGAGAAGTCAATGCGCAGGTAAGTGATTGAATGTCTTGGATGAACTGCAGTGGGAATCATTGCCACAGTTTATCTCTGTATGACACCAATTCACGCCTTCCTGCTCATTTCGAATGTTTACCCCGAAGGTTGTAGTCCAACTCACTTACACTAACCGGTCTGCATCTATCTGCTCTGTGTTGAGAGTGTTGTCTTGTCGATGCATGAGAAGACTAACACTCTGCCTTGTTGCTCTGTACGAAAGTGTAAGAAACTGATTTAACACCGTGTTAAACATCATGTTGGACTGCTCAGGCTCACCTAGTTTGACGGTTTAAGGGGCTCAAAACCAGCTTAAACCGACTACAATCAGTACACAACCTTGGGTTGGTTTAAGCTGGCCTTTTGACAGGGAGTTTATGAACTCAACTGCTCCTGTAGCCTCATAAAAGGTTCATTTTGAGTACTAGGGTAACTAAAAACAAATTTGACTGGCCAGGGTGTTTTATACAGTTTATAAAGTCAATCTTGGAAGACTAAGCAGTGTTTTTGTAATGTGTGTGTGTGTGTGTGTGTGTGTATGCAGAGGAAAGAAGTACCCCTCATCAGCCACTGCAGCCAGAGCTGTTACCCAATGGTAAATATGACCATTTCTCTAGCTTGACTCCTATTGGCTACTTCTTTCAATAGTGGGCGTGGTTATGCTGGAACTCTTACTAACCTTTATCGCACCAATTCTTGGCTAATTTCTCCATTCTGACAAGTCAGGAGATCACCACAATGCAGTTTACCTCCATTAAAATAGTTTACCCAATGGTAAATATGTCAGTTTCTGTAGCTTGTTTGCTATTGGCTACATCCTTTAATAATAGGCGTGGTTATGCTAGAATGCCTACTAACCTTTATCGCAGCAATTTCAACATTTGCACCAATTCTTGGCTAACTTCTCTATTCTGGCAAGTCAGGAGATCATCACAAAGCAAATTACCCCCATTAATATGGTTTACCCAAAGGTAAAAAGTCACTTTCTCTAGCTTGCTTCATATTGGCTACTTCTTTCAATAGTGGGTGTCGTTATGCTGAAACTTTTACTAACCATTATTGCACCAGTTTCAGCATTTTCACCAATTATTGACCAGTTTCTTCATTCTTGCAAGTCAGGAGGCCACCACAATGTCATTTACCCCCATTAAAATGATTTACCCAATGGTAAATATGAACATTTCTCTAGGTTAATTCCTATTGGCTACTTCTTTTCATAGTGGGTGTGGTTATGCTGGAACCCTTACTAACCTTTAATGCATCCATTCTTGGCCAGTTTCTCCATTCTACCAAGTCAGGAGATAAACAAAATGCAGTTTACCCCCATTAAAATGGTTTACCATCTGGAAAATAAGTCAGTTTCTTTAGCTTGATTTCTGTTAGCTACATCTTTCAGTTGTGGGCGTGGTTTTGCTGTAATCTTTATTACACCAGTTTTACCAGTTGCACCAATTCTTGCCCAATTTATCCATTCTGGCAAGTCAGGAGATCACTACAATGCCATTTACTCCAATTAATATGGTTTTCCTAATGGTAAATTGGTCACTTTCTCTAGCTGGCTTCATATTGGCTACTTCTTTCAATAGTAGGCATGACTATGCTTGATCTCTTACTAACCCATATTTCACCAATTGCAACAATTGCACCAATTCTTGGCAAATTTCTTCATTCAGGCAAGTCAGGAGATCATCTCAATGCATTTTACCCCTATTAAAATGGTTTACCATTTTGAAAATAAGGCAGTTTCTCTGGCTTGCTTTCTATTGGCTACTTCTTTTAATAGTGGATGTGGTAATGCTGGAATTCTTACTAACCTTTATCGCACCAAATTCAACATTTGTACCAATTCTTGACAAATGTCTCCATTCTGGCAAGTCAGGAGATCACCACAATGCAATTTACCCCAATTAAAATGGTTTTCCTCTTGAATTGTCTGAATGAAACTTTTCTTTGGAAACCACCCGTTCTCTAAGAAAGCAAGTTTAATGAGGTTTTAACAATGAAGTCTCTGCTATGAGAAAAATTAGTCAGATTTGGCCCAAGAGTGTGACCTGTGATAAATTCTTGTAATGGAATTCAATTGGACTTGCTATAACACGTCACCGTACTTCGTTTTTCAAAGTGCCTCACGCATGACTTCAAATTTTGAAAGCGTTTGGGTGTACACTTTTGATTGCACAAGGCTCTGAGATTATAAATGAGACTCATCGGTTTGGCACTAAATCTGCATGCTGGCTATCAGTGAAACGCACTTGTCTTGGGATTTTGTTTATTCGGCCTGAAATAAGCACACAGCAAATACACCAATGTCCAAGGACGACGTTTGTCCCAGTACCAAAAACGTGTCTCGCTTTGTTTCTCTTTCTGTGAGCTCATGCTATTTTCTCGACTTGGAAAGCATTGAAAAACGAGCTTGTTTGCATGTCAACCTGTTAACATCAGAGTGGATTTAATGGGGACCGATGTGTTTGGTTGAGGTTGAGAGAGACCGTTGCCAACAGCTGTCATATTTACCAAATAGCTCTACCTCTGGCGGCATGTTCCTGACTTGTTCCAACCCTTTCAGAAACTAATTGTGCCAACATTTACAATTGTGAGCGGATTCCTGAGCGCTAGCTGAATGTCGGCGGATGGTTTTGCTTAAGTAAGGTGAAACGTCCAATTACAGTGATGGCGGTACAAACATGCCAACAGAGTCTGGGGTTTACATGTATTATTGCACAAAATAAACATGCAAATCAGACGGAGACTTTGTTTTTTTATCAGCTGTCTTTTTCGGTTAAAGTTTCAGTCAGAATGGCAAGAACAAGGGCTGGTGAGATGATCCGATCTCCTGGGAAGCCATTAGATGACCTAATTGCAGTTAATTGAGAGCAGTCTAGAATTTTGCCTCGGTAGAAAATCCTTCTCCCTGAATTTTCCTTGGAGGTGGTTTTACATTAGCAACGGGCCTGCTGGGTACTAGTTAATGAGTGTGTTTTCCCACTCTTAACATTTAACTTCTCTCAAAGAGTGTCCTATAGAGAGAGTTTATGGAGATAATGGTTGCATTAAGAGTTGGGATGCGACCAAAGCCGAGTTGTTCATTGGAGTTTTTCTGACACAAGTGAAAAGGGGTTTGAACGGGTCTCAGCACGTACAGGTGCCTCAAAAACCAGCCGCTGATTCGTCTATATTGCCTGAGGAAGGTGTAAGATGCTTGATGTTTGAAGTGCATGTTTGAAGTCTGCAGAGAAGGTCTTAACATAGTTTATTTGTAGCTCTTTCCTGCAAGAGGAGCATGATATCTTTGGCAGCAGACATCGATCTGAAGCTACTGTTCAGCTGGATTGGAATGATAATTGTATCTCGATGAGGTCTGCTTTGGTGCTAAAGCTGTAGTTTTATATTTTGACAGGAACATTTTAATGGTGCTTGTCTGTGAAAAAATATGCTGCTGTAATGTTGGAGTTGACCTGACAACTTTCCCAGTATTTGCTAATCTGCTTCTGTGTGGTTGCTTGGCGGTTAAAAGTAAAAACCGAGTTATTCTGCTGAGCTTTGTTAATATAAAGAGAATTTAATTGTGCGTGTGCGTGTGGGTGTGTATGTTTAGTTTTTGGTTAAATTATTATTTTTTTATTTTTAAAAATATTTTTAATATTTTATTTTTAATAGTATTAAAATGTAAGATCATGAGGTGTGTGTAACTATGAGCTGTTTTAATGTTAATAAATAATTTTATGGAAAACTGATCAGTGATTTGAAATATTCTTCAGCTTATTTATTTATATATTTATGTTTATAATAAAATATTTATGTATGGATGGATGGATGTTAAATTATTGTATTTTTTTTTAAATATTGTAAATATATATTTTTAGAGCATTGAAATGTGATTATGAGCTGTTTTAATGTTAATTAAACGTTTCATGGCAAAACTTATTACAGTGATTTACTATGAGTTATTTTGCAGAGCTTTGTGCAGTAAATCTTTAGAGAATTTAATGTAATATTGATTTATTATTGATATTATAGATTATTTTGTATTATTTTTAAGTTGATAATTTTTTTAGAATTAGATTTGAATAAATAATTAAAATATATTTTTAAATAGTAAGGTTTTAATACTATTGAATCATGTCATAGTTAAACTGATTAGAATGATTTACTATATCAGAGGATCAGATGAATGTTGGACTGATGCCATTCAGCGTATCGTTGACCCGTGAAAGAGGGATTCTTTCAGACAGGCGACCGAATAACACAAGAGTTTTGGTTTGATGGTTAACTCTGCTCACTGCACGGATCATTAGCGTTCAGTGGAAAGCGAGCTTCAGTAAGCTCACAGGTGTCTCCCAGTGAATCAGACACCGCTTATCATCTCCTCTATCAAAAGATTATATTTATATCCACTCACACAGCTGAATCAAATCTTTTCAGATGAGAGAATTTCCCCTCACAAAGGCGAGTGTTTTGTGTGTGAGCGTGTTCCAGCTCTCAAAGCTGTAGATGTCAAGCGTTATAATCAGAGATTGATGCAGTTCGTGAATCTCGAAGCGTTTCAGAGGCGTGTTGTGACACAGACCTGCACCCTGGCACACACCGCCAACATCTCGCTCTCTCTCTCTCTGTGTCTCTTTTATAAAGTTGTTCTGATGAATGCCAGCAGAGCTTTGTGGTAAACCCTTATTCATGACAGTTATTGTGCTTAGATTATTAAGCGAGCAGTATAAGGAAAGAAAAAAAATTATGTTGCTTTTTAATTTATTTATGTCAATATACAGTAGATTAAAAAAATTTTTTTTTTAGTTTTTCATGTATTGTGACTATGCCAAACACTAATAAATGAATAATAATAATAACAATAACAACAGCAACAACATGTATGTATGTATGTATGTATTTACTTACTCACTTACTTACTAGCCCAAATCCTGAGAGTACCAAGTACAATTATTAATAATGATAATAATTATAATAATAATAAAAATAATAATAATAATTATTATTATTATATTTCTTTATAAGCATCATATGCAATATATTGTATATAGATGTAGATCATTGTTTTTAGTTGTACAATTAGAATAAATATTGTTATGTATTGTTATTTATTTAATGTTTATTTAAAATGAATTTATTTTTATTAATAATGATAATAATAATAATAATAATACAATTAAATGAAATAATAAAATCAAATAATGATGTTTGTTTATTTATTTATAAGCATCAATATATATATATATATATACATAATAGGTTATTTATTGTTGTTCTTCACGCATTGTTGTCTTTATTGACTACCCCAAACCCTGAAAATAACAAGTAAATAAATAAATAATAATACTAATTATTATTATTATTGTTGTTGTTACCATTTAAAGGGGTGTTTTATTTGTACAAAGTGACTGGAAGACATTTTATTTTTAATGAAAGTTGAACAACAAAGTTGAACAAAGTTTAAGTTCATGCATATTTGTAATGCAGTGTCATGGTCATTGTGAAATTTTAATCTACTGCTTAACAGATGCTTTAGCTGAACGCTGAACGCTGAACTCTAACCCCCCAGTTGGGCGAAGCTCATACACTCAATAACAAGTGTTCGACAGACGTTTGCTGCTCGCTTGCATGCGCTGCGTTCATGACTAGACTAATCAAAGCTGTTCAGAGTGTGCAAGACGAGATGTTCATTTGGTTTGATATCCACATATGTGTTAAGCTGTTCCTGTCCTGACTGCTGCTCTGTGTGTCTGTGTGTGTGTCTGTGTGTCTGTGTGTCTGTGTGTGTGTGTGTGTGTGTGTGTGTGTGTGTGTGTGTGTGTATGTGTATGTGTGTGTGTGTGTGTGTGTGTGTTTTCAGAGACGTGTGCAGTTAATAACGGAGGCTGTGACAGCACGTGTCATGATGCTGTGACTGGAGTTCGCTGTAGCTGCCCGGTGGGATTCACCTTACAGTCGGACCGCAAGACCTGCAAAGGTATGACCGTCCTCTAATATCACAGAAAAATCTGTGAAAGGATGCACGAGGCGATAAAACCCCAGCCGATTATAAGCCAGGTTTTGAGGGGTCAATGAGAAAATGTAGTTTAACATGAAAGAGATTAAGATGGATAGACAGATGGATAGATATGCAGATGGATTGATGGACGAATGGATGGATAGAACAATAGATGGATGGATGGATGGATGGACGGGCGGACGGACGGACAGATGAATGGATAAATGGAAGGATGGATGGATTGATGGAGAAATGGATGGATAATCGGTTGGATGAATGGATAGATAAATGGATGGATAGATGGATGATGGACGGATGGATGGATGGATGGATGGATGGATAGACAGACAGATAGATAGACAGACAGATAGATAGATAGATAGATAGATAGATAGATAGATAGATATAGATAGATAGATAGATAGATAGATAGATAGATAGATAGATAGATAGATAGATAGATAGATAGATAGATAGATAGATAGATAGATAGATAGATAGCAGTGAGGTTCAATGGGCAGAGGAACTGGAGCTTTCAGCAGATTTTGAATTCAAAGACAAGAAATCAGAAAACTCCCACTCAGACTCATTATTGCATGCCGTCATTTCTGAATTACCGTAATTATGAGTTCTCAACTTGTAAACAGCGTTCACGTCTTTGAAGATCTCGTAATTACAAGTTGGGAGTGTTTCATGAAAGCTCAAAGTTATCCAATGTGACCGTTTTGACGTCACGTAAAAACCTCCAAACGCTTCGGCGGTTAGCAACTGCTACACCTCTATTTCTGTTTATTTCCTATAGTAGAGGATTATTTATTATTTTTACTGCATAAATTGTTTATTTCCTTAAATTTATTTATTCTTAATTCTTTGTTGATATATAGGTATAATATATAAGTTTGTATTTGTACAAATTGAAATACATTTTATGAATTTCTTGTCTGTGTCTTTTCTTACTGTTACTTTTTATTGTGGGTGAAGCAAAATTATCGGTATTTTAGCTATATTTAAGGCACATATTGCTGCTAGGATTGAAGCAGAGTCTGTTTTTTTACAAAATGACAAGCAATCTGATTATTCTTTAATTAAATCTGTGGTCAAAGTGAATTCTTAGGTAAAATTAATTAGTAATCTTTTTTAAATGGTTCCTCAATTCATATATATTTCTATAAAAATGTATATAGAATTTCTTTTGTTTTCTTTTCTTTTTTGTAAGTGGTACTCCAAAATTTTCAGTCACCAAGATGGACTTTCCATAATCGTAGCATGATCTCGTAGCCCAGAAAAATGTCAGAAAAAGTGTATATAAATCAACGAGGGAACACGAAAGGGTTTAACGAAGAATTAAAGAGTTTCCGAAAGGGTGAAAAGCAACTGGAAGTGCAGGCTTGTGGGTTCGTGCAGCCAAGACTGGGAGCCTTCGTCGCCTCTAGCGCTCATAACGTTACGCTAACAAGAGTGATAAAAGAACATTGAGTTTTATTAGTTCTGCTGTACAAGAAACAAAGAAAAACATCCCCAGACAGCACTGGCACGAGAAGACACGGAGCCTCCTTCAGGCCCAGAGCGAGAGTTTCTTCTGCTCCTAATGCCGTTATTTTCTCCAGATGATGCAGCCTCTCTCTGAGATGAACGCCTCATTTACTCAGATGATTCAGCTGTAATCAGAAACATCCAGTGCAGCTCAATCAAAGCCCATGGAAAGCAGGACAAGCTGATGATATATTGATCCCCAATTCTGAGAGAACGGGCCTGAGGAGACTCGATCCTGAAAGACTTCTTCCTGTCGGAGTCCCGCAGCGACTCTGAAGCCGCACATTCGCTCAATGTGTGTCCGTCACAATCCAGTCGTCCTCTCGCATCCGCTCCTTTCTCTCATTCTCTCCTCATTTCTTGTCCGCGCGTCTCATTTTCTCATTTCTCTTCTTTGATTCCTGTAGCTCAAACGATGGAGATCGCGCTAGCAATGCCGAGGTCATGGGTTCAACTCCCAGGAATACAAAAACTGATGTAAACCCGATGCAAACGAAGTCGCTTTGGATAAAAGCATCTGCAAAATGCGTAAATGTGATCGTTTTAGATTTTAGAGGATCGCTTGAGAAATATCACTGTTTAATAGCACAGTCTTAACATTTGGACTCAGATATGTTGAAAATAGTGAATTTCTCTGGTAAATTTTCTTGCGGCTGAAAGGAAATGAACAATATTTAAGACACTTAACACTCCTAAGATTCAAGCAGAGTCTGCCTTTTACAAAATGACAAGCAGTCTGATTATGTTTAATTAAGTCTGCGGCCGAGACGGTGAATTCTTAGGTGAAATTAATTAGGAGTAAAATGTGTTTTAATTTTCTGATGACATGAAATTACTTTTAATAGTTGCTTTTTAAAAATGAAGAGCTAAATTATGTGATTATGTGGCTGTTATTGTTAAGTTGTTTTCTGTAATTTATTATTCTTACTCTGTACATTGAAAGGTTTTATTTTTCTTATAAATCAAATAAACTAAGAATTATTTGATTTTATAAGCTTCTCCGATTTGTGTACATTTCTATACGCTTTCTATAAAAATGTATTCTTTTCTTTCCTTTTTCTATACATAACTCCAACATTTCCTTTTTAAAATGGAAAATACATTTATTAGATTGAAGTCTTGAAGTCTTTTGTATTTATTCATTATTTCTATGCTATAAACTGAAGTTTTTTGTTGTTTTTTTCTTAAATGTGAAATGTTTAATGTTGTAAGGTTCCCCAAATTGTTTAAGTTTCTGTAACGTTTCTGTATGAAATATTTTTTTCTTTTTGTTTTCTCCCTCTCTTCTTCTGATTCAAACGGTAAGCTTATAGTTTAAGCCAAGACAAATCTGTCATGTTTATGGTCAGTCACCTCTTTTACCTTTTGATTATTTCACATGAATCCTCCGCTGCTGGTTTGAATCACGGTGAACTGAAGGGAACAGCACTAATCCAGCGCATGTGTAACTCTCTCTCTCTCTCTCTCTCTCTCTCTCTCTCTCTCTGTCTCTCTCTCTCTCTCTCTCTCTCTCTCTCTCTCTCTCTCTCTCTCTCTCTCTCGCTCGCGCTCTCTCTCTCTCTCTCTCTCTCTCTCTCTCTCTCTCTCTCTCTCTCTCTCGGTACAGACATTGACGAATGCCGCATGAACAACGGCGGGTGTGACCATGTGTGCAGAAACACGGTTGGCAGCTTCGAATGCAGCTGTAAGAAAGGATACAAACTTCTGACCAATGAGAGGACGTGCCAAGGTAAACTAACCGATGAAAATGTCTTTGTTAACGCATAAACCTGTACAGAACATTGACCAATCATATAGTTTGAAGAAGGTTTAGATTTTGTTCTGCTGGAAAACAAGACAAAAATGCAAATGAGGTTCTGGTGTGCTGGACTGTTTCTCTGCTGCTGGACTGTTTGTGATCCAGCTGGATTTATTAGGTTAGTTTGGTCGTCCCACCGGGAACATTTAAGGTAACACCAGTCTTATAAACGCCCACCTCCAGACACCCCTTGCTGGTGTTTGAAACGCTCTCATCAATCGACACTGTTACACACACCAGGCCTGGGAATATTTCTGGAAACAATGCTTTGGTGTCAGTCTATTCGGTTTCTCACTACAGAGATCTCATTACAGCATCAGTTCAACCGAATCTGAACCAAACACGTGTTTAGCTTCCAGAATGTAGTGTATTTTAGTTATAAAATATACATATTACATAGTTTTGGAATTGAATATATACACATGTGGTCAGAATTGTTGGCACCCTTTGTAAATATGATCAAAGAAGGCTATGAAAATAAATCTGCATTGTTAATCCTTTTGATCTTTTATTTTAAAAATTCACAAAAATCTAACCTTTCATTGGATAATAAGAATTTAAAATGGGGGGAAATATCAACTGTTTTTCTCTAATACACATTGGGCACAATTAACGGCACCCTTTCATTCAATACTTTTTGAAACCTCCATTTGCCAAAAGAATAGTCCTGAGTTTTCCTTCATTGAGAATCACTCCAGACCCCTCAGATTCCCAGCTCCATGACGGTGCTTCTCCTCTTCAGTTCACCCCATGGCCATAACCAGGCTTTGAAAATTTGTGAGGTCTGGAGGGTGTTGAAGAATTGTGCTATAATAACCCCTACAAATACAACTCATTATACATATTGTAAACACTTTAAAAGAGACAGGCATGTAGATGTTTGCAAAAGATAATTTCTCTGTTTTAGAGAGACGATCATTTTTAAATCATATCCTATTTATTGCATCAAAATTTGTTAAAACTTTACTATGGGGTGGATAATTTTATCAGTTGCTTATTATTCATGCAACAAATACATATTACTGTTATAGTTTTCATTAATAATCATTGCTCTATAGATGATAACTTTGTCTAGTGCTCTTATGAATGTTTTTAGCATGACTTTGTGAAAATGTAACTACTATACTGAATGACATAGCATAGACTTCTTCACGGCTAGTGTTTGCATATGCTATTTCATTAACCTACTTGTTCTACAGATCTGTGTACTACTGCTACTGTTTTTGGCAGTGTTGATAACATTTCTGACAGATAATATCATGATATATATATATATATATTTTTGGTGAACGTGATTTAACCAAGTACAACATGTTCCTGGAACAACATCCCGATCAACCAATCAGAACTGAGGGATAAACTTACAGGAAATGTCTGTTTTAGGCTTACAACAACAGTTAGGTGTTTCTGCACCCTTGTTATTCAGCTATCTTTTCCCTCTGATTTTTTTGGGGGTAAATTGTGGGTAGGGTTAGGGTTAGGTTTAGGCGTAGGGATAGGGTTAGGTCCATGTTTTTGGGTCGCCGTGATTTTGCCAAGACATGTTCCTGGATTAACATCTTTTGTTGGTCCTGGATCAACATTATTGTCCAAAAATATAGATTTAACCCAATCTCTACCCCTAAACCTAACCCCACCCATAATTTATTCCTAAAATCAGAGGGAAATGATAGCTGATTAACAAGGGTGTAGAAGCACCTAACCCTGATCATAAGCCTAAAACTTATATTTCCTGAAAAGTTATCCCTCAGTTCTGATTGGTTGATTGGAATGACGTTCCAGGATCAACAAGGATGTTGATCCAGGAACATGTTGTACTTGGTGAAATCACACTCACCCTCTCAAGTCCCGTTCACTCTGGCAGTGTCTGGCAGCGATCATTTTCATACCACGGATGCTAAACATTCTTGCAAACAGTCTTTAAATTATACATGTCATGTAGACATTCATATGAGGAGTTTTAAACAGCAAATTAGTCATTCGGAGAATCAATTTTATTTGTGAACATGAAAAATTTAAGTGAAAGTGAAAGTGAAGTGACATACGGCCAAGTATGGTGACCCATACTCAGAATTTGTGCTCTGCATTTAACCCATCCAATGTGCACACACACACACACACACACTGTGAACACACACCCGGAGCAGTGGGCAGCCATTTATGCTGCGGCGCCCGGGGAGCAGTTGGGGGTTCGGTGCCTTGCTCAAGGGCACCTCAGTCGTGGTATTGAGGGTGGAGAGAGCGCTGGACAGTCACTCCCCCCACCTACAATCCCTGCCGGCCCGAGACTCGAACTCGCAACCTTTGGATTACAAGTCCGACTCTCTAACCATTAGGCCACGACTTCCCCTTACAGAGGTCCGAACCTCGGTGACCTCATAGCTGACTGTGTGTGATCCTTGAAGAGTCTTTGGCCTCTCAGACTGTCCTCCTGCATTACGACGATATAGACACACGTCCTCTTCCAGGCAGATTCATGACATTTCCTGTTGATTGGAAATTCTTAAAGGGATACTCCACCCCAAAATGAAAATTGTGTCATTAATCACTTACCCCCATGTCGTTCCACACCTGTAAAAGCTTTGCTCGTCATCAGAACACAATTTAAGATATTTTGGATGAAAACTGGAAGGTTTGTGACTGTCCCATTGACTGCCGAACACTTAACACTGTCAAGGTCCAGAAAAGTATGAAAGACATCGTCAAAATAGTCCATGAATTTGGACGATGGATGGTTAAGGGAATTTGGGCTTTGTTTTCCCTCCTATTTATATTCCTTTGAAACAGAAAGCCATGGTTGGATAATTTAATGTACATAATCACGCTGGTGTGCTCAAAATTGCAAATATGAATGGGAATATACTTCAGAGATATTTTACTTATAATAATTTCTAGGGGTACCTAAATTTCTAATTGTGTCCAACAACTATTTGAGACAAAAACACTTATTTCATAATGAGATTTCCCCCATTTTCAATTGTTTTAGTTCAATGAAAGGTTAGATTTTTGTGAATTAAAAAAAAAAAAAAATCAATACATATATCAAAAGGATTAATAATGCAGGTTTATTTTCACAGTCTTCTTTGATCATATTTACCAAGGGTACCAACAATTCTGACCATGCGTGTGTGTGTGTGTGTGTGTGTGTGTGTGTGTGTGTGTGTGTGTGTGTGTGTGTGTGTGTAGAGAGAGAGAGAGCTGATGTATTTTAGATATATGTTATATAATGCATTTAAATATAATTTAAATACAATGTATTATATATAACCTATCCATTATGTTGTCTGTTTTATATATAATTTTAATTTTATATAATTAGTTAATATAATAAATATTTATACACACATATATGTAAAACACACAAGACAGATTTGATAGAATTTATATAATTTTTTAACTATTTTATGTATATTTTATATATAATATAATAAATACTTATTTTATTATATATATATTTGTGTGTGTGTGTGTGTGTGTGTGTGTGTGTGTGTGTGTGTGTGTGTGTGTGTGTGTGTGTGTGTGTGTGTGTATACATATATATATATATATTTTTTTTTAAATGTATGTGTATATATGTATATATAATATTATTTATTATTTATTTATTATAATAAATGATGCCAAGAGATTGCAATAATAATTATTATATATATATATATATATATATATATATATATATATATATATATATATATATATATAAATAGTCTGACTTCATGTGATGTTTTTCTTTTTCTCATATGGGCTGAGTGTGGGAACGCTCTTTGCTCAGCACTTTGGCTGCAGCGTGGGCATCTCCTCCTGTCTGCTAAAATGCCATAACCATTGTTGTAAGGAATGTCAGAATGTCAAGTGATAAAATAATCCATGACCTTTTGCCCTCATCTACAATAGGCTCCAGAACGGGAGAAAACAGAACAGTCTGGCTGCTTTATACTGGAGGTTTTCATCACTGTTATTTTTGCTCATACTTAGTTGTAGGAATTTGTTCAATTACCTTAAGCACTTTAGCAAGTCAAGTCACCTTCATTTCTATAGCACTTCATACAATACAGAGCAGCTTTATGCTGATAAACAGGAAAAAAGCAGAATCAATGATGGAAACTTCATCAAATATGAGACAAATGTTCAAAGTCAGTTGTAAAGCAGCGCTAAAAAAGACAGTAGTGTTATTATTCAGCTTAATTATCATCCAATAATGTCAATGCTATCAAATCCATAATATTACTTATGTATTATATATAAAATGCATTATAGAAGTAGTTTTGATGAATTAATTGTGCCTTGTAATGCACCTTATAATGTATAATATGATCTCATTAATAATTGTAACCTCAGTTATAATATTTAGAAAGTATTATGCATTAAAACAAACAAACCTTTAAATATTATAATGCATTTTAACTACAATGATTTATGAAAATATATAATGCACTTCAACATGGTGTACATTATGAATACCTTTATAATGCATTAAGCACAAAGGTTTTAAGTAAAGTGTTACAGACATTTTTTTTCTTATTTAAAGCATAAAAACAAGACTCCTGTCATTTTGCTTCTCGTGTAAATCGCTTTAAGAATCTTTAGGTGTTTACAATAAAATCATTTTTGCATTGTGAAAGCTCTCGATGAATGGCATAGCATGCATAGAAGACCCTTTTGGTGTGGGAAAATGTATAACCTGTTGTGCATTTGCAAAATAATCATTCCATCAGTCCTATAAATCAGACTGCGTAGTCGTCTATGCTTATCCTTCACGAGGAAACGAGACGCTGGCGCTGAGTGAGTGCTGAGGCTGAAGCGTGTAAACAGACTGTTTGCTCTATCTGAGGATTAACAGCCTCAGTGTTCCCCTGCTGTCATCAGCCCAGTGACGGGACGCGTCCTTCAACACCTCTCCGAAAGCCTGGAGACATTCCTGGCTCTCCTAAGAGCTTTCTGAGGTGTGTTTTGGGGGAGGTGTTATCAGATCCCCAGTATTCTGGAGGTGGGAGTCGCTGATAAAGCCTGTATCTCTGCTCTATAAACAGAGCAGCTGTCATTTTGCTCTCACAATGCCATTGTTTCAAGCTGTGAGATTAAGTGGGACCTGCATACCCGGGTCTACAAGGGTGAAAAAGTCAGAATATCTCACTTGTTGTTTTGTTAGGGGCCATTTACTTTTGCTCATTCTCGGGGTTGGGAGTTGTCAGCTCGTAACTCGCAAATCATGCCGAGACGTGTGCTATTATTTGTCTAAGTGATCGGACTTATGACTTTCGTCAGGCAGATGATAAAACTGATGTCAAAATCCCACAGAATTGCACTGAAAGAAGGACCAAACCTTAATAAAGACCCCCAGAAACCAAATAGCAATGATCCAAGACATTTAATAATATTATTGATTTGATGCCACTGGCAATATTGGATGAAAACAAAACTAAGCTGAATAATGACACTGTTGTTTTCTGTAGAGCTGCTTAAAGCTGAATCAAATGAAGATACAATTACTTGAGAAGTAAAATTACATGGAAGAAATACATAAAAATAAATTACATTTAGTGAAAAAGATAACAAAATGAAGTGACTTTTATGTTTAAAACAGCAACTAAAAAAAGTCTGCCGGTTGCATAAAAAAATATTAGTTTTGTTTTTCTCACTCCATTGGTTGATATGAAGCATAAAAAAAACTCACTTAATTTTGATAACATTTTCAGAAAACAAGTTTATTTTCTTAACCATCTGGTGCTGTTTGGTCACACACACACACACACACACACTAATATATTTATTAGGGTGGCCCTTATTTTTGGACTTTTGACATCTTCTGCTCTCACCCTCCCAGTCAGCTCTCCTTAATGAGAAATGGAAACAAACTTGGACTACGTTTGGGGTGTGCTCAACAAAGCTGAAATTCTTAATATAGTCTTAATGACCATAACAGCATGTAATTAATAATTATACAAAACCATTAGTAAACTCTGAATTAGGTTAACACAGAACAGTGTTGTTAGTCTTAAAATGTTAAATTACATTGGCACTGATAGCTTTGTGAGCAGCGTGCTGACATGTACTGCTGTTGTGCTTCAGGTGTCCCGAGTTGTCTGTACTCTTGGATACACCTCTTTCTTGCATTTTCATTGTTTGCGCAGGTACCAGGATCTTCATTTAGGAATGAACACTCTTAGCAAAGAAGATACGATTGTTCTGCCATTGTCGTGATGTGTTGCCAAGTATTGTAACCCATACTCAGAATTTCGGCTCTGCATTTAACCCATCCAAGTGCACACAGCTGGGGATTCAGTGTCTAGCTCAAGGGTCTCGCCTCAGTCGTGGTATTGAGGGTGGAAGAGAGCACTGGTCATTCATTCCCCTGCTGATACCGAGACTCGAACCCATGACCTTCAGGTTACAAGTCTGACTCTCCAACCATTAAGCCACAACTGCCCCTCATCTCTGATATCAGAACAAAAACTTTGCTAATATCACCAATCAGCTCTTGAAGTACCCGTTGATAAAAAGAGCACACCCTAAATCACAAATTATCTGGATGGAATTTTGCATACATTACTCACTTCTAGTGGAGAAACAAATGAGGAGGTGAGATCATTTTGTTTTTTATTTTTTGGGGGGGGTTTTGTTTACTTCATTGGAATGGTAAGAAACTTGGTAAAGGTTTTGGCACTTGCTGCATGAACAAAAATCTTTAAAAGATGCCATGGTCAAAATCATGTATTCATGTACAAAATCATGTATATAGTCACACTTGTAGTTGTACTGCATCGGAAATGAATGGGAAGCAAATTTCATCTAGTGGAAACGTTTGGTACTGCACTCAAACTAAATCTTACCGAAAGCTCATTTTTTGAGATATCAACCTCAAATTTGGAACACAACTTGTTTAGGTGGCTTTGATTTTCATGTAGTTTTAGAGTAAAACATGTTTTTGAAAAAAATTACATTTAATATTAAATTTAAAATAGTATTTTGGTGCAATTTTATTATAATAAAGTTTTTTATAATTTTTTGTCTGTCTTTTTTTCCACTTAAGCACTAATCTGCTAAGTGCCTTCTTTAAAAAGAGACCAAAATTTAGTCTGTACTCCAAAGCATTTAAGATTTACGACAGTAAATTTAATTTTCATTCCTACTGTATGCTCAAAAAGTGGTTAACAGGCAATAAATGGATCATAACTATTTCATAAATATAATTTAGCACCATAGAATTTTCTAAAAATAGAAAATCTGAAATAAAAAAACATTATTTAACTAAAATATAGTACATTCATTGAATTGAAATTCACTATATTTCATTGAAAAATAATAATTGAGTAAATAATAAGTAATTTTGCCTCTCAAGTAATTATTTCGTGATTTAAGAATGTTTAGATATTTGTACTGGAAAACCAGTTAAACTTGCTGAGAATTAAAGTGATTTCTTGGAGTGCAAAAACCAAATCACGAGTCTTAGAACTTTCATCAATAATTTGAAACTAAAAATTAATTAATGACAACAAAACTTGAACTGAATTGAGCTGGATGATGAAACTATTGTCTTCTGTAGAGCTGCTTTATAGCCGGATCAAATTTGTTTCATAATTATTGAACTCTGCAACAATAATTGTTATTAAACTGAACTGAATCAACATTGAACTGAGCAGAAGAACAACACTATTACATTCTGTAGAGCTGCTTTATAGTTGAATTGAGTTTGTTTCATAACTACTGACCATTGTATTGACACTGATGAGCTAAATGACTGCAAAGCTGCTTTGAAACAATATGTATTGTATAAAGTGCTGCATAAATAAGTATGATTTCACCCTAGCAACTGCATAGCAACACCCTTGCAATCTCTTGGCATCATGGCAATGGATTTGCATGGACAAGCACCACTCACTTATTCCTTAGAAAATCTTGTTAATGTTTCTAATATAAATAACCCCCTTGATTCTGCTCTTTCTGTTGACTATTCCAAGTGTTTTTTTTGTTTTGTTTTTCACGGTACCCACTTAGCACAGAGAACTGAAATGCATGATGAAAGAATGAGGGAATGCAGCGCTGCACGTACACACACACCTGCTGTCAGAGCCGCATACTAACGTCCCAAACACTCTAAAAATACACTTCATGGCATCTTAGCAACACAGCCTGACCTTCAAAGAATACTTTTTTTATATTTAAAACCTGTTGTTTTAAATCTGAGGTAAGAGTATAATTGGGTAGTTTTATTTAGCACTCTATTTTAGGTGCTAAAACTGGTCACAGTTTCTTTTTTCCATTATTTCTAGTCACCAGAAGTGGTGACTCATCCTGTCAAAATTCTGGACACATTTACAATAAGAAAAATGCTTAAAATAGCTTTAGATGAAATATAGCTTGTCACACTGACATCCCAAAAGTCCATGTACTGCAAAAAAATTATTTTCCTCTGTATTTTTGTTACTTTCCAGTACAAAAATCGAATTTTAAATCAAGATACATTTACTTGAGAAGTAAAATTACTTAAGATATTATGTAAATGATTTCACTTTATGCTTAAATCAAGAATATCTGCCAATGGGTTCAGAAAACATAAATTTAATTTTCTGACCCCACTGGCAGATTTTTTTTAATTCATGTTCAGTGCAAAGTCACTTAATGTTGACCAGTTTTTCTGAAAACAAGACTGTGCTTCTTATGTTTTTATTTTATTTTTTTTGCCTCTCAAATACTTGTATCTTAATTTAACCCCCTGGTGCTGCACGCATGGTAGTTAGAAATGACTGAAACATTTTTATGTCAATGAAATTAATGTACTATATTTTAGTTTGATAATGTTTTTTATTTAAAGTTTTGTATTTTTAAGGGATTTTATGGCACTAAATTATATTTATGAAGCAATCCATTTATTACCTGTTAACCACTTTTTGAGCACAGACCTGAAAATAAAATTTGAAATATATATATATATAATTTTTTTTTATTTATTTATTTATTTTTTTAATGCTTTGGAGCAGAGACATAAGTTTGGTCTCTTTTTAAAGAAGGTACCTGGCAAATTAAAAAAAAAAAAAATTATATAGGTTTATTCTTATTATGAAAAATGCACCAATAGTATATGATATGAAATATGTATTTTTCAAAATATGTTTTACTCTAAAACTGTGAGAATATCAAAGCTATAAATTTAAACAAGTTGTGCCAAATATTGAGCTTTCAGCAAGGTTTTGTTTTAGGCACAGTACCAAACATTTCCACCTGATGAAATTCACTTCCCATTTACACTGAGGAGCTACTGCATTACATGACCACCTATCTAATAACCTGTAGGACCTCATTTGTGACCCTGGACCACAAAACTAGTCATAAGTCGCACGTATATATTTGTAGCAATAGCCAACAATGCATTGTATGGGTCAAAATTATCAATTTTTTTGTTGTTGTTGCCAAAACTCATTAGGATAGTAAGTAAAGATCATGTTCCATGAAGATATTTTGTAAATTTCCTACCGTAAATATATCAAAACTCATTTTTTGATTAGTTATATGCATGTCTAAGGACTTCATTTAGACTACTTCAAAGGCGATTTTCTCAATATTTAGATTTTTTTTTGCACGCTCAGATTCCAGATTTTCAAATAGTTGTATCTCAGCCAGATATTGTCCGATCCTAACAAATAGAGATGCTCCGATCAGGATTTTTGTCATGGTGATCGGCCGATTCTGATGCTTCAAGCTTTACGTAACATATGTAATAATGTATTTTAATATTCATTTAAATGGTGTTTATGCATAATATCCTCTAATATTTTTATGTAAAGCCTAACGCGGTTTATTCAACCGTGCCCTCTCTCTCTCTCTCCGGACGCGCCCAGTTTAAGAGCTGCGATGACGCGGTTATTCTAACGACAACAGAAATACGGTGAGCAGCAAAAAATTATAGATTACTTTCACTAAAACACAGCAGAAAACAACAATGCTGCAAATATAGTTATTTTTCTTTCTATCTTTATTTATCTTTTTTTTTTTTAGGTTTTGTTCCGTCCTCCACGCTGACAACTCACAAAAAACTATTTTTAGCCAAGCAGCGCAGAGAGCCGTGGCTGGTATAAATGCAAGCACTGACTGCAGCCACGATCAGCTCCGGCGTGCAGTGATGCACAGATCAGCTCTAACGTCACTGAATCTGCTGTTAAAAACTGAAATATCCATTCAATCATCATGCAAAACATACACGACAAATTACTAATTTTTCATTGTTTCTCAAAACATTTTCACACCGGCAGTCATTTATGTTCTCACGCATTGACGTCATCAAATTGCGATTGGTACGTGAGATTGGCCAAATCTCACGAATGAGTACCGATCAAGTCATGAAATGTGATTATCGGCCGATACCGATCTCCGGCCGATCAATTGGAGCATCCCTACTAACAAACCCTACATCAATGGAAAGCTTATTTATTCAGCTTTCGGATGATGTATAAATCTCAATTTCAAAAAATTGACCCTTATAACTGGTTTTATGGTTCAGTGTCACATTTAACCCACAAAACCGCATCCACGCTGCGAGGCATTGATTCAACGAGGTGGCAATAGGTCTCCTGAGTTATCTGGTACCATAATGTCAACAGCAGGTCCTCCAGTTCCTGTAAATTGTGGGGATGTGGTGATAGCCCCGAACCCATTTCTCGATTGGGTTTACGTAAGGTGAATTTGAAGGCCAAGACATTAACATAAATGTACGATTATGTTCCTCGAACCTCTCCTTGACGATTCTGGCAGCATTATCCTGCTGGTAATGGCTATCACCGGCAAGGAACACAGTTGCCGCGAATGGGTGCACCTGGTCTGCAATGATGTTCAGCTGTCAGGGATTGTGCTGTCAGGATAATGGTGCCTAAGAAAACATTGCCCACAGAATAACGCCACCTGTATCTGCCCCACAATGCATCCAGGTGCCATAGCCTCTGTTGGTAATCAGCATATCCGCGCTCAGCCATTGACGTGATGCACCAGGAATCTTGATTCGTCACACCAGGCCACTTTCTTCCAATCATCCACAGTCCAGTCTCGATGATCTTGGGCCCCATTTCATGAGTTGTTGGTGATTGTGTGCAGTTAGCATGGGGACGGTCGGCTATGAAGGCTGAGATGAACTGTGTGCTGTGACACATTGCCCTGCTGTTGTAGCTGCTGGTGATTTGTCGCACTGTGGACCAATGGTCGCTGTGAACATTGGCTGGATGACGGTTCGCTGTTTGGCCATTCGTGTACCAATTTTGATACATACTCACTACAGCAGCACGTGAATAACCTACAAGGTGTGCCGTTTCCAAGATCGAAATTTCGAGGTGCCATGCCATCACAATTTGTCCTTTATCAAACTCTGATAAATTGGCAGCTTGAATCAAGTCCATGATTTATTTCATTTCATTTTAGTTCATTTTGTGTGTGTGTGTGTGTGTGTGTGTGTGTGTGTGTGTGTGTGTGTGTGTGTGTGTGTGTGTGTGTGTGTGTGTGTGTGTGTGTGTGTGTTTGTGTGAGTATTTTACATAGCAAGTGCCAAAACCTTTACCAAGTGTCATACCATTCCGATGAATAAAAAAATTAAATAAATTAAATTTTTTAATCAAAAATGACCAAACAGCACCAAAGGGTTATGAATGTTCAGATATTTGTACTGGAAAACAAGACACAAATACTAAGATAGAACATCATTTTTGCAGTCTGCTGATTGTTTACCTTTGGAAAAGAAATGAAATCTGGCTTTTTACATAGGCAGTGCTGAGTCTCATGTGTATCAGAGGATGCATGTTGCGTTATTCATTGTTGTCTCTGGAGTCTATAAAGTCCTTCAGTGTTATTCTCCTGCTGAGGCGTTGAGTGATATCCTCCCACTGCACTCACATCCAATCCCAGAACTGATGTTCACCAAAGGCAAGAAACAGTGCAGACATCCGCAGGGCGATTTGTTAGATTGAACAAGAGTTTCTGGGGCATGTATTGATTGTGTAACCTTCATTTATGGAGCTGTGCTGACTGATGAAGCTGCTTCTTGATGCCACACTTTGAGGTAACCTGAGGACGATGTGGCCTGAACTGATCCACCAAAAGCTTGTTACTAAGCTCATTCACACACAAACTGTAAAAAAAAAAAAAAAAAAAAAAAAGTACTTGTTAACAGAAATGGGAATCAGTGTTGACAAAAACACAAAACTAAAATTAGAAAAATGAAAACATTTTAAGGTTGAAATATGAGCTGGACAGAGATGAGGTGTACAGGGAACTTCTGCAGTAATGAGTGAGGTGGCAGTCAACAGAATCCAGGGGCCGACCCCAAATGGTCTTAAGTTACGACACATTCCGTAATACGGCAGACGGGGGAGCGTTTAAAGCTAAATCATTTCCATATGTCCTGAGGAAATAAGGATGAGGGTTTAAATACCTCAGCTCTAGCCAGGTAATGTGTGTTAATGAACAGCAGAAGGTTTATTAAGACCTAATTGGGGATTCCACTGAAATGATTGACGTCAGATGGAGCGCCACATGGTTCTGTTCATCGTGGCTTCCGGTTTTCCACACTACAGTGTGAATTCAATAGTTCTCATGTGAATAAATGTGTTTGTGTTTCCTGTTTCTGCAGATATAGATGAATGTTCGTTCGACCGGGCGTGCGACCACACGTGTGTGAACTCACCTGGAAGTTTCCAGTGCTACTGCCACAAAGGTTACGTCCTGTACGGCGTGGCTCACTGTGGAGGTAAGCCATGCATTATGGGAGTTTCTGTGTTGCAAGAACAATGTCCGTTTCCTCTGCAGTAAAGAAACGTCTAATAGAAAACTCATGTTGGTAAACCCACTAGCTCTTCTTGGTAGGACCTTGGGCAAACACATCCAATGAAAACTGAGACTTTCCTATATAAATGCTCTCCAGTTTCCGCTGGCAGCAATCGGGACCCTAAACAAATCTGTAAAGGTTATTCTGAGGTTTGTATCCACCTTATTTTGCAACCAAGCTATTTTTTTGAATGTGTGAGACTTCCGAATCATTAGCCGCTATAGAAGCACAGTAAACTGTACAAACCAGTGTGTTTATGATTATGATAATAGTTTATAAAGCAGCACAACAGACTGTTTTTGTAAAGGTAAAATAACTAGAAGTGAATGACAGTGGAAGTCTCGCACATTAAAGTTACAAATGGGCTTGTGCACTTGATATGGTGGATAAGGCAGTAGCTGGAACCTAGATGTTTCAGGCATATCTTTGAAATAATGGGTACTTTTGGATATCCAGGAAAGTCTTATAATAATATAATCAATTTCAGCTAAACCCAGCGCTAAAAGCCATGGTTATCATGTCAGTCAGATGGTTTCTTCCCATCTAAGTGGGTGGCTCTCAGCCAGAATAAGCTGCATCAGTGAACCTTGTTTCAGGGCTGATTGAGCAGATGAGGACTCATTTAGTGGTGGGAGTGTTTAACTATTGTTGAGAGGACCAGAAATAATGAATGTATCTCTTTGTCCGCTAGCACTTAGATAACACCCAGATTTATGGAGTTCTCTCTTTTCTTTCCAGAGAATGGTCATCGGTTTCCCATTGATAGCTTATCTGCCAGAACATAGAAGTTAAAGGCCCTGATATACTCTTTTTCGTTCTTTGTTTAGGAATAAAAAGAAGTTTAAAATACCTTTGCATTGGTAAACTTTTACAACTTCTATTTGTGCTATAAAGCAGCTCTCCAGCGTGTTCATGCGTTTACTTGTGACTGACCTCGACGGAGTAAACAGAAGAAATGAACCGGAGAAGATTTCCAGAGCACAGCATCATCAGCATGGACCAATGGTAGCTTGACGGGGTTTACCAATCGCCAAACTGCTTTGAACTCTTGAAACAAACTTTGTTTTGGCTTGATTTTGTTCAAAATGATGCCACACCAGTTTGTTCTTCAGGTTTGCTTGAGGTATATCAGAGCCTTAAAGCTGCAAAAGACCTCGGGTCAGAATTGATTGTTGCCGAGTTTACAAAGAACATGTAAACTCTTTGGTTTAGGTCTTTCTCCATTCAAGTAGATTGGAGCTAGACTTGCACGACTTGAAAGCAGCTGCCCGAGGGTGTCATCAAGTGGACAGACTTGCCATAAAAGGGACTTTGACCAAAGTCTGTAGCTACAAGAGGTTAACAGAAGTGTCAATCTAACATTGGTTTTCTCTTCCCCCGTCCCCTTACTTGCTCTTTAGATTAATGAAGGCTCGGGATCCAGACAGGGAAAGGAAATGTGAAAGTCAAAGGTTTAGCCTGGAGCCGGTTCAAATCTGATGGGGAACAAAAGAACGACAAAGAGAAGGAAAACCAGACTAGCCTAGCAAGCGAGCTCTGTATTCCTTAAAGAAACATAAAAAATAAAAATAAAAACCCTGCTCTCCCACTTTTCAGAAAATGAATTTGTTGAGAAACACTTTTTCTTTGTCTCTGTTTTTAATCCGCTCAATGAAACTATGTGTTTTGTCTCTTGTTTGGCTTTGGTTTTCAGTTTTTATTTATTTTTTTCCCTCTGCTGGTTTTGTTCCAGTGTTTGGGAGTAACTAGCTAAAAGTACCGATGATGCTAAACTGTCTAATTTGTTAACTTAGCTTTTAGTCCATGTTAAGTAAAGTGAAGGGAAGTTCGCTCTGTATACAGTACATTTTCAACAGTTGAATACCCATATTTTTCTATTTACAGCTTTTTATAACAAATATACATAATTTGGAATTGTCTGCTTTGTTTTCTAGATATTGATGAGTGCAGTATTAATCGGGGTGGCTGTAAATTCGGATGCGTGAACACTCTGGGCAGTTACGAGTGTACCTGCCCTCCTGGTTACAAACTGCACTGGAACAGGAAGGACTGTGTCGGTATGTGGACAAGAGTGCCACCTAGAGGCCATTCAGATGCCACTAAAATCTTATGGTTCAAATGCAAATGGCAAAAAACTGCAGATTAATTCCTTATTTTATAAATGATATATTTGTATTAGTTGATTGTCTTTGAGATCCAATCGCTTTTGATGCATATTAACATAATTCAGTGGATTTGCTTGGAGTCAAACTTACCATTTCTGCACAGAGATCGTGAAATGTACTTCCAATCTGGTGGCCCCCAAAGCCACGCTTACTTGCAGTAAGATGGGGAAAAAAGAGAGCTGCTCTCTCACGTGTGCATCCAAAGCACATTACCTATCAGGTACAAACCAATACCCCCCACTTAATTTGACAAGCTTGTGCATTCAACTCTAATGCTGGCGATCAATTTTCATTTTACGTTTCACAGAATCAGACAACAGCTATTCTGTTAGCTGTGGAATACCCATTCTACGAGGTAAATCTCAGAGCAGATTAAACGCAAGCAGCATCCAGAGCTGCATAGGTAAGATCATACATACGTCCCAACACCCTCCTCATCTCATACACAGTTGAATCATGGCAAGTAATGTCTTTTTGTTTTTTCACAAAAAGGGTATTTAGGTCGTCACTGACTTGACTTGAATCTTGGCGATTAATGGTGTGCACTTTCCACAAATAGGGTAGACTTTGATGGCTAACTTGTATTTTACCATCATAAATTTATTGTGAGATATGTTACAGAAAGCATTATGCATATTAACTATAAATCAACATTTGGACATAAACTAGCAACCCTGTTACCCATTTTAGCGTATCGTTTATTATTTCCCATAATTTATTCATCAACCTTGAAGGATTCCACATACAGTATAAACTAACAGAAAATCAAACGGATCATATATTATTGAATTTGATCTCCCGTGGTTAACGATAAACATTTTCTTAATGCTAAGCCCCTCAATTTCACTGATCATTTGCTGAAAAAGACTTAATTTTCTAAGACATTTAGGTCCTATTTTGTACCCTATTTGTTGAAAGTGCCGGCAAACAGAACCTGGAAAGCGATGAGACGTTTCTTTTGAACAGCTGCAGTCGATGATTCCGAGAAACATAATGACAGATACATCGCAGCTGTCCAATTACATGATCACTTGATGCGCTTGGCAAATTAGAAACTTATTTACCATGCCTGATGTTTGTTTTGATGTCAAACTTGTTTCACATTAGGATGCCTGTCACGGCACACTATAATCTCAAATTGCTGTTCCTCATAAGTGCTCAGAGTGAGCATAAAGCTAACACGAATCTGCTTTAAATGTTCACAAACAGCCCAGCTGGTATTGCTTTTTCAATCAAGCACGATGCATGTAGCGAGCCAGCAGCTGTGAATTAATGTAGTTAGCTAGTAGTTGTCAGCAAGGACTTTATATGAATCATGTTGAGCTGCATGTCAAGGCCTCTTTGTTTGGTTGTAGAGACTCAGGCTCCTCCAGTGAAGCAGACGGCGTCCTTCCGGATCAAGAACGCCAAATGCCACCTGCACCCGAAGCATAAGGGGAGGGCAGAGGACAACGGCAGACAGATCGGGCCAGGTCAGAGGTCATAGGGGCCAGGAAATGAAGGGTACCATGTCATTTTGATGGTCCCTGTTGTGGAATAAGGTCATAGGACTGTTTGTTGAGGGAGCTGCATTCTCGTCTTGCTACATAGACAGCAATAATTGGGATAAAAATTAAAATTCTCTTATCATTTACTCATTCATACTTCATCCCAAACCCATAAGGCTTTGGTTAACATTAAAAATATCCCTTACGTTTATAATGAAACCTATGAAGTTTCGAAGCAGTTCTAATAATATTCAGTCTTTCTAAACTAATGATTATTTTGATAATCGGATAAAAAGCCTATTCCACATGCTGCCTAATGCTGTCCTGTGCCAACTAAATGCTATAAACATACTGTATGGTGAATATATCTGTATCTATGCTATACAGTATATTATGTGCAAAATGAGTTATAAAGCAAATGGAGTGTTTAAATAGACAAATGGACAAAGGACAGTTTAAATCCCTACACTAAAAGTAGAGATAATAATGAAGATAATAAAGGAAAGCACTAACTCAGTGTTAACAGATGAGAGGAATGTTCTGCGTCAACACACAAATTCACTCTGAATACATTAACCTGTCATTTCTTTATTCTGTAAATGTAAGGAACATATATTTAATTACATGCTGTTATCCCTTTACAGTTCCTATCATAACATTCTTGAATTGCATGTTGACTTTTAAACCTAAATTTAACATCCAATAACAGATATTTCAGCAAAATGAATATTTTTGCGCTGCATATTAATTTTCTCCCTTTCTACTGCATTCAGTCTGTTTGAAGCGCCGCTGCTCGTTTAACGCAGACTGTCAGGATGAGCCTTAATGCAAAATAAAAACACTTGCATGAATATGTAACCTTACAGATAGCGATATAACCGTAAAATGAAAGTTTTGCACTGAGGAATCATATCACACATTAAATACATGCATTTGTCATCTGTCGTGCCTGGTGGGTAGACACAACTAATCAATAATGACATTCGTTGTCAATCATTTTCATTATCGATTATTATCGATAATGCTGCTCTAAACCTCTCCTTTCCCTGAGTCTACTCTGCTCTGATTGGTTGGATGGCCCAGTCTGTTGTGATTGGTCTATCGCGTACAGCATGTGTCAGAAACAATACTCCCATTGCCATACTTCCATATTTTTAACGCTCGATAGAAAATATAAACATCTATTATTTATCATACTTATAGGTTGTGCTTCAGTGGAGTCAGCTGGTTCAAATAAACTGGGTACTGAACCATCATTCAAGAGCAAGCGTTTTGTGAATCCCTGCATTAAACTCCCTGAGATTAGAGAAGTAGCCGTCAGTAAAATGACGTGGCTGAGAGCAGGCCGACCGACATAGAGCATAGGCAGGCATTATGCACATGCTGTGTACACCGTGATATGTAGCCGTCACAGAAGTGGAATTCAAATTACTATCGACTTGTTTAGGCTGTACAGAGACAATAACTTTAGTTATCCTGCACTTTTGGCTTTACAACTGTGCAGATTGTTTACATTCCCATACAGCTACATTACACACTGCATAAAAGGCAATATTAGAAATGGCATAATAGGGGCACTTTAAGGTTGTGAAGGCATGGTAAAACGAATCCACATGAACCAGAGGTTTAATCCAAGTCTTTGTACGAGCACTTTATACGATGATCTAAATCAGGGGTGGCGAACGTCGGTCCCTGCAGTTTTGCTTCAACACTAATCAAACACACCTGAGCAAGCTAATCCAGGTCTGACGGGTTACTAGGAAGGAGTTTTTAGGGTTGGAGCTGAACTCTCCAGGACCGGAGTTCACCACCCCTGATCTAAACAATGATCTACACACATGCATACACATATGGCAAACAGAGTAGCGCATGTACATCACAATATGTGATTTGCTCTGTGTGCGCATGTTTATATGTAAAAAAAAAATAATAATAATAATGACTATTTTCATTTTTGGGTGCCTTTAAATCCCCATTATTGCAAATTTCATGCTATATATTTAAAAGAGTTAGTAAGTTGACTATCTAATAGTGTCTTTCCAAAAAAATGCGAAACAATTACATTTACAGTAAGTGCCCTCTTTGTGTGAATAATGACTTGATTTCCAGGTGGCCAACCGTGCAACAACTGCCTGGTCACGTTCGTTAACCTGAAGTGCGATTCGTCTAAGAAGGCCAAAGGTCGTCGGGCACGTAACCCTTCAAGCAAAGAGGTCACGCGCATCACTCTGGAGCTGGAGGCTGAAGTCAAGCCAGGAGACGCCACTGGTGAGTCTAACATCCTCCACCTAAAATAAACCCTCTACCTACCTACAGAAAATGCAGGATGAGCATGGAACTGTGGTGCATAAAGGTCTTGACGTTCATCTTGTTCTCCTGTAGGGAACTGTAACATGATGTGTCAAAGGCAGCGCATGGAGCAGCAGATGAAGTCGTACATTAAAGCCCTGAAAAAATCCATTAACCAGGAGCGTTTCCTCATCCGTGTGGCTGGATTGGAGTACGAGGTGGCACAGAAGGTCCCACAAGCTGGACAGAGGCAGGAGAACTGTGGACCGGGCCGAGAAAAAGACAGCGGCCGCTGTGGTAAGAACGGAAGAGTGAGTGGGGTTTGATTTATATTAACCCCCTCTCCACTGCAAACTGATGCAAGAGAGCTATCTTAAAACAAAGTACCACTGTTAAGAACGAATGAGAGCATCTGCTAGAGATGTCTGAGACTTGCACTCTGTCATAAAACAGTTGTCTTGTAGGCTTTTTTTTTTTTTTTTTTGGAGATTATTATGACGCTGATACTGTGTTGAAAATGTGTTGTTGTGTGCTTTTATATTCCATAGCAGTTTTTCCCAAGAAATACCTAGAAATGATACATTCTATATAAATAAAATATGTGAAATATGAAATAAATTGTCCTGCAATAAGGTTCATAAAACTAACCGGCAGCATATAGAAAAATGTTGCTGAAAGAGATTTGGCTTGGACTCTGATCGCCTGACTGATGACTCTGATTTTTTGTTTGTTTTTTGCAGAAGTAATGCAAAATGTGTAAAATGAACAGAAGTTATACCATTGCTATTCTTTGACTGTGGTAGTTATCTGAGTTTGCTTGCAAACATAAAAAAAAAGGAATTGGAAAATACTGACAAATGCAATGGAAACAAAACTGACTAAAGCAAAGTTCACAATTTTTCAAGTATTGGGTTATGAATTATAGCATTTTACATTGATCCCTTAAAACCACAAGGTCTTTAGAGTCGAATTTCAAAGTTGCATCTGTCAAAAAAACAAAAAAGAAACAGAGCTCAGAATTTCAGCTTCCTCACTGCTGCCCCCTGCTGGCTGCTCTCTCTTAGTCAGATGTTTGCCTGGGTCATACTACCATGGTGAGCAGGAACGCTGCGTCCAGTGCCCACCTGGAACATTCCAGGAACGTGAAGGTCAGCTGGCCTGTGACCTTTGTCCTGGAGGAGACCGCCATGGCCCCGCAGGGGCCCGCAACATCACGTCATGTGCAGGTAACTAGACTTAATCAGTGTGCGTTCTACTTGTAATAGATGTAAATGTTTGCTGCACTAGGCACTTATTCATGTCTTTTAAGAATATATTTTTAACCATTTTTGGTCATTTTTGTCTGTTTATAGGTCAATGTCCACCTGGTTATTTCTCCAGCGATGGGTTCAAGCCCTGTCAGCTGTGCCCCGTGGGAACGTACCAGCCCGACCCAGGACGAACACTCTGTTTCCCCTGTGGAGGTGGGCTCGGTACCAAAAGAGAGGGCGCCACCTCCTTTAATGACTGTGAGGTCAAAGGTCAGACATTTTGACACTCTGCAGTGCAGTGCATTTACATAAAGCTAGACAGTGGGCACAAAATAATGTTTGGAGCAAAACATGGTGCACAGTTTGTATGTTGTTTACACCAGTGTAATTTTGCCATCATACTATTATAGGTTTTAGTAATATTTCAAATTAGTTTTTATTTTTTCAGTTTTAATTTTTAGTTAACGTTTCAGTAATTTATTTATATTTCTATGTATTTTGTTACTTTTTATTTCAATTTTATTTTATTTTACTATATCATAAATATCACACAATAAGATGAGAAATATTCTGGGAGGAGAGTAATCATGCAAGGTTATTTACTAAGGGTTGCGGTAGTGAGTTTACTGATATTTGTGCCATTATTTAATGACCAAATAAAGCATTTTGTGCCTGTGTTTAGGAGATTGCTTGCACCTGATTACCATCAACTCTGCTTGTTTGGGACCCTAAGCTAATTTGCACTGCTTTTTGTAGATTGCGTTGATAATTACGGAAATGATCCAGCTGCATCTGTATTCTTTCAGTTGCGCGTTGATCAGTTGCAGTTCTTTCCTCTCCCATCGCACTTTTATAGGATTGCTGTCTCACGCTAATCTGTTCTGTTTAGTAAATCTGGCCCTTAGACTCCTGTGGTCCATGCTAAATCAGCCCATGTGATACTGGTGTTTGTGTGTGTAGTGTTGTGTTCTCCAGGTCACTATTATAACACCTCAGTTCATCGTTGCATCCGCTGTCCTCATGGAACCTACCAGGCTGAGTTCAGACAGAACTACTGCATTTCCTGTCCTGGAAACACCACCACAGACTTCGACGGGGCCATCAGTGTGTCTCAATGCAAGAGTGAGTCCATTCATTCTTAAGCACAACTTCTAATCAGTCGATTAAGCAGGCTAATTTGAAATCTGAAAATAAAAGCAATATCAGATCAGCAAATAGCATTTTGAGTGAACTGATGTGTATAATAAAGGATAAACCTGTATTTTGGCTCTGGGAATAAAAAGCACTCAAGGAATGAAAAGTTATCCAGGTCTAGAAATGTTACATTTTACCGTAATGTTATCTTGTTGTTTGTGGTGTGTTCAGATCGGGAATGTGGGGGTGAAATAGGTGAGTTCATTGGGTACATTGAGTCCCCCAACTATCCAGGAAACTACCCAGCCAATGTAGAGTGTATCTGGACCATCAACCCTCCACACAAACGCAAGATTCTGATCGTGGTTCCGGAGATCTTCCTCCCGTCTGAGGATGAGTGTGGAGATGTCCTAGTAATGAGGAAGAACGGTAAGTTTTTGTGCTCTGCTAGGCTTAACCTTCAAAAATGATTTCACACTTTCAGTACAACATGCTTAAAGTGGCGAGCTAGCGTTAACACGTTCAAATGTTTGGGATCAGAAAGCTTTTAATCCTTTTTAAAGAAGTCTCTTGTGCTCATCAAAGTTGCATTTATTTCAAAAATGCAGAAAAAACAGTAATATTATGAAATATTATTGCAATTTAAAATAATGGTTTACTATTTTAATATAATATAAAACATAATTTATTCCTGTGATGCAAAGCTGAATTTTCAGCATCATTACTCCAGTCTTCAGTGTCACATGTTCCTTCAGAAATCATTCTAATATGCTGATTTATTATCAATGTTGGAAACGGTTTTTGCTGCTTAATATTTTTTTGAAACCCGTGATACTTTTTTCAGGATTCTTTGAATAAAAAGTAAAAAAAAAAATAAAAAAAATAATAATAATGATATATATATATAATATTAATATTTCTCAGGGAGACGTCAAGTCACTTTCTGCTCCCGGTAGTGACGGTGTTTGCATACAGAGGAAGTGAAATAAATGCAATATTTGTCAATTACACAGATGTTTCTGAAATGTTATGTTTTCATGAGCAACAGAAACAATTTTATATACTGCTTACTACAGCACCATCTGTTTATGAATGAAGTTCAGCATGAACACATACTATTTAAATACGTGACTCAATATAACTGTGACTACACTAAAAAAGCTTTTACTGTTATAAAAACGCAGATTTGTGAGCATTCTTGGAACTGAATTGTTAGAATAAACATGCAACACACATCATGCTTGTCATCACAGAATCTAACCAATGAGAATAAAGTGTGTCTTCATCAAGGCTTTCACAGCCGATTTTGAGCAACTGCAGCGCCTGACCTCGGCGGCTGGTCTCGTTTTGCTCTCGCGGTACTTTTACTCTCGTGGTAAGGCTGCTGCAGCACCAAAGTCGGACAAATGTTCTAACCAGAATGCATTGCATTTGTCAGGCGGCAGCCGATCATTGCAGTGCCACATGAAGTCGAACAAGCTTTATGATTTCTGAAGGATCACGTGACACTGAAGACTGGAGTGATGAATGATGAAAATTCTGCTTTGCATCACATGAATAAATTCAAATATTAAACATTATTTTAAATTGTATTGATATTTCATAAGATTACTGTTTTTCTGTATTTTGATCAAATAAATACAGCCTTCATGAGCATAAGAAACATGTTTAAACACTAAAAACCCAAACTTTTGGACAGCAGTCTAGGTTTGATATTAGTGTAATAAATATTGACTTCCCAGGGTGTCTGCGGTCTCTCTATGTTAGTGGTGATAGTTTGCTTCTAAAAATAGGTTAGCTGTGATTTGAATGCTGACATTTTCTCTTCTTAGGGTCAGCGACCTCTATCACCACTTATGAAACATGTCAGACGTATGAGAGACCGATTGCATTTACAGCCCGATCGCGCCGCCTCTGGATCAACTTCAAATCCAACGATGTAAACAGCGCTCGCGGATTCCAGATTCCATACGTCACTTACGATGGTAAAGTCTCGAGATCAGCCCGACTCTATACACATTTGTGTATAGAAAAAAATAAATAAAGCTAAAACTTCTCAAGAGAAAGATTTGTGATTAGTTTCAATACATTCTTATCTTTCATTGTCACTAAAGTGTGTTTGATTTTCTTTTATTTAGAAGACTATGAGCAACTGGTTGAAGATATTGTAAGAGATGGAAGACTTTACGCCTCTGAAAACCATCAAGAAATACTTAAGGTGAGTTTTGCATTTTTCCAATTCAGATATCTAAACATTCTTAAGATACATTAACTTGAGAAGTAAAATGACTTAAGATGTAAGTCTTGTTTTCTGAAAAATGTATCAAAAGCAAGTTTTTGTTTAAAACAAGAAAAAGTATCTGCCAATGGGTAAGAAAAATAAGTGTTCCCCTTGAAACAAGTTTACTTTTCTGTCCCCACTTGTAGATGTATTTCTTGTTTGAAAGGGTTACTCCTCCCCAAAATGAAAATTGTGTCATTAATCACTTACCCCCATGTCATTCCAAACCCGTAAAAGCTTTGTTCATCTTCGGAACACAATTTAAGATATTTTGGATGAAAACCGGGAGGCTTGTGACTGTCCCATTGACTGCCGAACACTTAACACTGTCTTGGCCCAGAAAAGTCTTAAAGACGTCGTCAGAGTAGTCCATCCGCCATCAGTGGTTCAACCGTAATTTTACGAAGCTACGAGAACACTTTTTGTAAAAAAAAAAAAAAAAAATGACTTTATTCAACAATTCATCTCCTGTGCGTCAGTGTCGCGCCACTTTGGAGAATATCTGCTGGACGCAAACTGCGTACGCTGTTCTGTGTCAGCTGCTGTCCACACACGGTTTTCCACACCGCATTTCTACATTTGTTTACGCTTTGATTTGAACAAAAACATCGTATCCGTGTGGTGCGACTGACACAGAACAACATACGCAGGATATTCTCCAAAGTGGCGCTACGCTGACGCAGAGGAGACAAATTGTTGAATAAAGACGTTATTTATTTATTTTTTTTACAAAAAGTATTCTCGTAGCTTCGTAAAATTACAGTTGAACCATTGACAGCAGATGGACGTATTTGACGAAGTCTTTCATAGTTTTCTGGACCTTGACAGTGTTAAGTGTTCGGCAGTCAATGGGACAGTCACAAGCCTCCCGGTTTTCATCCAAAATATCTTAATGTGTGTTCTGAAGATGAACAAAGCTTTTACGGGTTTGGAACGACATGAGGGTAAGTGATTAATGACACAATTTTCATTTTGGGGAGGAGTAACCCTTTAAACTCACTTAATTTTGATACATTTTTGGGTTTTTTAGAAAATAATTTTTTCGCTTTTCCATTTAAACCATCTTCGATTAAGAATGTTTAGACTGGGGAAAACAAGAAAAAATGAGGGATTTCTATTATTTTTTTATTTGCAGTGTAATGAAGTCTAACTTTGCAATAACAGCAAGGAATGTGTTAAGATGCTTTTTATGCATTTTCCAACACACAAGCCTCATTTACTACATCTCTTTATCGAAAATCTGCAGTTTGCTCCAAGTGTGATTTTTGCTTAAACTACATAGTCAGCCATATCACCCTGCAGCCCAAGACTGGTTGCCCACTGAAGCTAAGCAGGGTTGAGCCTGGTCAGTACCTGGATGGGAGACCTCCTGGGAAAACTAGGTTGCTGCTGGAAGAGGTGTTAGTGAGGCCAGCAGGGGGTGCTCACCTTGTGGTCTGTGTGGGTCCTAACACCCCAGTATAGTGACGGGGACACTGTATTGTCAAAAGCACCGTCCTTCGGATGAGACATTAAACCGAGGTCCTGACTCTCTGTGGTCATAAAAAAATCCCAGGATGTCCTTCGAAAAAGAGTAGGGGTGTAACCCCGGTGTCCTGGCTAAATTTGCATATTGGCCTCTGATCATCACAGCCTCCTAATCATCCCCAGACACTGATTGGCTGCATCACTCTGTCTCCTCTCCACCAATAAGCTGCTGTGTGGTGGGCATTCTGGTGCACTATGGCTGCCGTCGCATCATCCAGGTGGATGCTGCACATTAGTGGCAGATGAGGAGACCCCCCCCCCCCCCCCCCACATCCATGTACAGTGCTTTGAGTACCCAGAAAAGCGCTATATAAATGTAGCTTATCATTATTATTATTATTAATTAAACTGTGTTCAAGTAATAGAAAGATTGTTTAAACTGCTTGTTTCCATGCAATGACCATACAGATGACACCGTTTATTCCAAGTCTCATTCTATTTCTCTCTTTTGTTTCTCTCCAGGATAAAAAACTGATTAAAACTCTGTTCGACGTGTTGGCTCACCCAAACAATTACTACAAGTACTCAACTCGGGACTCCACAGAGATGCTCCCACGTTCCTTCATACGCCTCATCCACAGCAAAGTCTCCGCCTTCCTGCGTCCGTACAAATAGTCAAAAATCTGCCTCCACACACCTCCAGTCACCTGGCCTCAAGTCAACGGGATCCTACACACACACACACACACACACACACACACACACACGCGCGCACACACACACACACACATTTTCAACGGCCACACTATGCAGATGTTTCACTTTACCTGTTTCTTTTCTTTTTCTTGTCAGTCATCTCTGAGGGGGAAAAAACGCTTCTGTGTAGTCTACATGTAACGCAGTCGTATCGAGCCAAACCGAAGTGTTTCCTTTCTCTACGTGTCAGTCACCGTTCTGTGCTGTCGATGTTTGTTTGTTTGTTTTTAGTTCAGTGATTTGCACGCTCGGTCCTGAGGCGTCCCGTAGAGGAAGACGATGGTTTGGGTGGTTCCCACAGCCCCCCGTTAAGAGCGACGTGTGAGTTTAAACACGCCTGATTGAGTTGTACAGACTAAAGAAAGTTGTAGCATGTCAAAGAAAAGAACAGCTTTTTGTCGAACTGGAGCTAGCTGTGATCGTGCTTTAAAAATAGGCTTTTTTCCCAAGTTCCAGCTCTCGTAAACTCGTAGTTCTCAAAATAAATGTACAATCTTTTGTATATCTGTACTTTCAGTGTGCTCTTGGTAAGATCTAATTCATATCAAGCATTTCACAATGTTAAAGCATTATATTTGAGCTCCTAGAGCATACATATAATCTCTAAAGGTCATGCTGTTAAAACAGTAATGTTTTATTAAGGTCTGCCTGTTTGGATTGTATTATTGTCAGCTGCATATTCGTCTATTTCCTAATATTCAAGTTAATTTAAGGCATAAGAGATATGTGGGTTATTGGAAAGGCTCGGGTGATGAAAAGGTCGGTTGGTATTGTAAAAACTGTTAACACTCAGTTCTGTGAAGGTTTTTTGCAGGACATGCAATTGCTGCTTCTTCAGAAACGTCACTTTAAGCCTTCGGTTTTACCTTATGCGATTCAAGAAATGTCCTATAGAGAAGAGCAGGCGAGGGGTTGGAAGTAATGTTTTCATAATCCAGACACGAATCACTGATAAACGTAAACCACGGGATGAACTCGAGTAAAAAAAATAACGGTACCGCTCCACGTTTCAGGATGAAACGACAGTGTTTTGAGATTGTTTTGCACATTACGTAAGGACCCAAAGACGAGCAGTGTTCGGGTTACAGGTGTTGGGTTTCACCGGACCGTGGTGAGAAGTGCCAAAGTGTCGGGATAAACCTGTGGATGTTGACATTTATGAGTGTTTCTTGTATTAATTATGAACCCGTTAGTATTCCTCGCAAATGTGTTTATAGGTAAAGCCCTTCACATAAAGTGAGAAAAGAACGAGAAGGTCAAACCATACCCAGTTTTGACATGTAAACAGAAAAGGACTGGTCAAAATGGTAGCTTACTGTTCTCTTTTTCTTTTTTTTTTGTATATTGTAAATATGAAATAAACATAGACTAATTGGAGTCTGAGAGATAAGTCCAAACACAAGTTGTTCTCCCGACCTTGTATTTACCGTTGTGCTATCCTTAATGTCCAAGGCTGACGCAAAAGAGGGTCCAGGGTCCATGCGAACTTTAAACATTATCGCCAGATACATACTCTATGCAAGTATGCAAACGCTTGGCCAATGTGTTGCAAGCACATGGTCCTGGTTGTATATAAACATGCACTCTTGCATTCATGCAGTCTTCGGGAATTAAGGGGGCGATAAGTTACTTTTTGAAATAAACAACAGAAAGCTAGCAATATACATCAGCTTTAACTTGCTCAATGCCATCTCAGTAGTTCATCTAAAAGACAAATCTCACTGTAGTTTACGCTAATGCAAAGCTCAGAATGCAACACAGTACTTGCACATATCCGAAAACAGCGATTCGTTAAATCAAGCTAAAAATGTTTGCATTTACATACTTGCGTAGAATATTTTAGGACTATTTCTGTGCTGGAAAAAAAGACAATTTTGTGGTATTGACTAAGCTGGCTCCACATGGGGTCAAATGCATTTAACCGTAACCTTTGCGTTTAATCCAAACCTCTTTTAATTAAAGTTAGTCCGTTTAGTCCGTCTACAGACACACATGGTTGTCCCACCCAATTTTATTTTATTTTTTTTAATGTTATAGACCGAAAACGTTAACCCTGAAGACTACATCATAAAATCCAGAACTAAAGAGAATGGAATGTGTGAGATATTTGCAAGGGTTATTTTACGAAGCAGTTACTGACTTTTTAGGTTTATTTTGTACATTTGTCAGCTATTACATGGGTCACTAATATAATTGTTTAAATGTATAAATATGATAGTATAGAAAGAAAAAGTAAGAAAAAAAAATAAAAGCTTGGATTAACCCAAGAAGAAGTGAAATGTCAATATTGCCCCACTCGCAGAAACCAAACTCAAGTTTAACTCGCCGTCTACTACTAAACATCAGTCATGTGTTGCAGCACTGCAAGTTGGATATTTCCGTGAAAAAAGGGATGGGTCATATGTGAAATAGCCACAATTGCCATGAAATGAAAAGTTTGTGGCAAAGTAGTCAGTGTTTTGTTGAATGTTCACTAAAAGATATTCAGAGTATTAGCTACTCTAACTAGTCGATGTCATTAGCGGTCTGTGACTGCTGCTTTATTTTTATAATTTCCTCTGTCTTTGCTCTACCAAACCCATTTCAAACAATGTTAAATGTTTTGATCAATCCATGTTGCTGTTTTATTTTTATTCGTTTTATTTTTATTTTTTTCTTCATTTGTCTTTTCCCCATTTTTCAAAGTGTCTTTTTTTGTTAGAGAAAAAAATTACTTTGCCACAATGTTTCATGGAATTGGAAATGGTATTTGCACTTGAAATTTGTTTATGCTCATGTAAAGATGTCTGGATTTTGTATTGTCTTTTTAAATGAAAGAAATTGGTGTTCTTAAAGGTGTCTATTTTGATTTCTTTACATGTATACACAAAAACGTCACCGGTACAGAAGCAAAAAATATATGATTTAAAGGTATACAATAATAATAATAATAGTAAATAAAAGTATCCACTATGCAGTAGAGTATGTAAATATAGCTAATCTTCATTATTTCCAAATATTTTATTTTGGCATTAAATGTTTTTATCCAGATTTATATAGGCTACCTGGGAAAAATGACCAATACTTATGTTATTACTTGTCATTACTAATATTAAATGTGACCATAAAATATATTTATAGTGATTTATTATCTTACATTTTACAAGGTCGTTGTTACAGGTGTACTCACCTGCAATCTCATCAGCCGTGATTAGCTGAACAGCCTCGAGGATATTATTCATAAAAATAATTACGTTACGAGAGTAAAATATTAAGGACATTAATTAATACATCTTTTTACTAAGCAGATTCATTAAGAATGAATCTTTCTAACTATGGCCGACTTTCTTCCTTGGATTGTTTACAATCACTTCGTAGGTCATTAAAATAATATAAGACACCAATTTTCAATATCAAGCAGCAAAATATTAATATTAATGTATTATCTTATGAACACACTGGTTTGTAGTGCAAGCAGTTTTACCGTTTACTGCACGTTGTTATTCTCCTGGTTATTTACCTAGCGGCTAATGCACCGGAGGTCTCACCCATAGACTTACTTCTGCGTTGAAGAAAAAGGTGGATACATTTATTTTTTTAACGGGACTGAAATACTGAAACATTCAAACGCTAGCCACTTTCCATTTTTATTATAAGACTTTAGGGTCAAGCACAGTAACATACATTATTACAGATAGAATATCCATACAGTATAGCCTATATGTATTATTATTTTTTAATTTTTTTGTAACATAAATTGCTTACTGCCAATTTTGCGCGAATTAAATTCTCATTCTCATTTTTTCACATTATACTGAATGTCCTCTCTCTTTTTCATATATTTAAAAAAAAAAAAACATGAAAACAAGCTATAAAAATAGTATCCATAATGCTGTAGAGTAACAGAAAATATATAAATATAAAATATTATTTGTAAAAAAAAAAAAAAAATTTTTAAATCAGAGTGCTACTTTTGCAACAATAAATAGTCTGAGTAAATACTAAATAGCGTTCTGCACATTTTAATGAAATACAGTGAAAAGAAGAAATAAGCTTCATTATGAGTTTGAGACAGCCAGCTGTACTGTTTCTTTCTGCTGAATATTTGTTTGTTTCATCGCTCCGTGTGCAGATTTCTACACACATTCTGGAAGTTTTGGAATCCATTCCCCATCTGGGCCACAGGTGACAAAACTCTCTCCTATAAGCTTTAAACCAGGATTGCAGGCGATTGTCACTGTGTTCCCGTATTTATAGACCGCCCTAAAACCCCTCATTCTTGATCCACCTTGCACATGTGGGTGAGGACAGGCAATGTCTGAAAAACACAGCAAATAGTCTGTTAATTCATTTATGCATTCATGTCTGACAATTAATTTGAGAGAACAAGAAACCTTGACCACAGAAATATTTGATTGTACATACACACACACACACACACACACACACACACACACACACATATATATATATATATATGAACATTGTTTTTTGTCGACAACATTAGGCATTTTACCTTCTATGTATTATAATTTAGAGAAATATAAATATTATATTTTAGAGAAATATAAAGTAAATAAATAAACAGTGAATAAAGTAAATAAGTAAATTAAAATAAAAAAGTTTAAAAAATAGTTTTTGTTTACATAATATATATGTGTGTGTGTACTGTGCACATTTATTATGTATATATAAATACACACACACAGAGCATATATTTTGAAAATATTTAAATACACAGGTGCATCTCAGTAAATTAGAATGTCGTGGAAAAGTTCATTTATTTCAGTAATTCAACTCAAATTGTGAAACTCGTGTATTAAATAAATTCAGTGCACACAGACTGAAGTAGTTTAAGTCTTTGGTTCTTTTAATTGTGATGACACAGCAGTCATGCTCTCAGGATGATATGAACAAGAGCTCAGGTGGTTATGTGTTTTGGAAAATGAATTCTGTTCGTGGGAGACAAAGAGGAATAGGAGGAGCAAAGAAAAATGAGGGGGGTGAGGTCAAAGGTCACTTGTTCCTGATGAAATGTAAAGCACTATAGTTGAGCATGTTCTTGTGCAGGAATGATCATAAGGAAAGCTGCCTGCAGGATCATCTACTCACACATTACAGTTACAGTAGATAGCAGCAGTACTTCAGATGAGAGGACTTTCACTGTTCTTTGTTCTGTAAACACTGCAGCACACAGCCTCAAACTCAGAACCGTTGAATTGATTTGTAGCCGAGTACTTTTTACATGTATTTGTGCAGAACTGAGAGCCGACTATCTGTAGGGGAGGAAGAGAAAGTCTTTTCTCAGAAGACTAAGAAACTGTTATAGTATATCTAATAAGGATATTACCAATACTGTAATGCAGCTCGGCAGAGGATGCTGTATTTATTTATTTACTGCTGTACAGAAACTGACAGGATATTCCAGTGTGTGTTTACTGTATATTCAGTTGTTTGGTTTTTGTACTTTTCTCTTCTAGTGCTTTTCATCTACTGTAAGAATATCTTTACAGTAGTGTAATGAAAGTAAACTTCTTAAAAGTGGTGAATTTTACTGTATCTGCACCGCTCTATTTTATGCTGCATACTGTAACAGACATTGACTTGTGAGATGTCTCCTGTTTCCCAAAAGCAGGTTTTTGTAACAGTGTTTTGAATCGATCTCACTAGTGTTCTCCAGTCAGGAAAACAGTCTGTGTATTTGACAGCTTTGTGTGTCATCTGAGGCCAAAGATTAGATTCTGACAAAAGAGAATATGTTTTTGACTAAAATATTTGACTTTGACGTTTGCACAAGTCGGTGTGTAGTTTTGAAATTGTGTTTATAGTTGTGAGAAAATGGTGAATTGTATGTTAGCAATCGAGAAAAACTGTAATCGTTTGACAGCACTAAAATAACATCAAAGTAAATAAAATAAATAAAGAAGTAAAATATATAAAATACAAAAATAAATTAAATAAAAACTGAAAAGTAAATAAAATTTTAAAAAAGTAAATTCATAAAATCAATAGAAAGTAAAAAATTATTACAGATTAAACAACTAAATAAAATTTCTCCAGAAAGTTAAAAAACGATAAGCCCTTTATGATTACGGCCACCAAATCAACATTGTGCACAGCAGAAACTAGTTATAGTTAGTAGATCATTTTAACCTATCTTACCCTACCTGAAAACATAAAATATCTTGAAATGCACAACTATACAGTCTTATGGTCAATATTCAAAGACCACTCTTTATATGCGTACCTATGCACTTAGGAGGAGGAGCGCTCCAGGTGCCGCTCTTGGTGCAGTAAATGTCTCTCTCGCCGATCAGAGCTCCAGTGCGGCACTGATAGGACAACACGTGACCGAAGGGAACATGGTCATATATGGGGTCAAACATCTCAGCGTCCCTGACCTCTGGAGGTGGAGGACAGTGCACAGCTACAAAACACACATATATCATCCATCTATGAGACAGATGTAGGCTGCAGTGTCCATGTACAGCAGCAAGCTAAATCCATAGGCATTTGGTTTGCAATATTTGAAATCAAGCTATACAACATAAAAAAAAAAAACAACATGAACAAAATCTCAGAAAACAGTCATACGTTCACACACGGGGCTCCTTCCATCCCAGCCTCCATCCCTGCAGATCTGCACTTTTGGGCCGATCAGCTCATACCTAACGAGAGCCATAAAAAAAAAAAAAAGGTGGATGATTGTCTAATAACATGACACCAGCATCCTGGCTTTTGGCATTTTTTAAAACGGGTTTCATAGTGACGCCATAGAAGAAGCATTTAGGTTCCCCAAACCAAACAACTCCAGAGCATCAATAATTATCTTGTGAAGTGAAAAGCTGCATGTTCGTAAGAAACAAATCCATCATTAAGACAGCTTTTGACGTCACAATGATGGACTGGAGTGGTGTGGATTATTGTGATGTTTTTATCAGCTGTTTGGACTCTCATTCTGACGGCACCCATTCACTGCAGAGGATCCATTGGTGAGCCAGTGATGCAACGCTACATTTCTCCTAATCTGATGAAGAAACAAACTCATCTACATCTAAAAACAGAACTAAGAATGCACTTGTATTATAACCGCTGCTGTATCTCACCCTTCTTCACAGACGGCTGTAGCCGAATCTCCAAATGACACGCCTGTGTACTGGAACTGGCCGTAGGAAATCTCTCCAGCAGATCCACATTTCTTCCCTTTTGATATAAACAAATTGTTAGATTCTTCCAACACATCAGGAAAGCCAAGACAAAATAAAAAGACTGCTTCACAACATCATCTTTTGATGTTAATATCCTTGAAAAGCAAACATTCTCTCTTATCTCTAACTCTAGAAGACAAATATCCCTTAAAACCACAAAATCATAAGATTAGACCATAGCACACTTCAAAAATGATTTTCTTCCTCAGTACAGTAAAAAGAAAAATCTTGTTCCAAAATGTAGAATGCAGTTTGAAAACATTCAATGGGTTATAATGAACTCAAAACAGAAATCTGTCATATGTGCTGCATGGACAGATAATTTTCCAAAAATAAACAATTTAAAAAAAAACAAAAAAAACCCCATTTACAGTTCAAGTTACATATTAATATATGCACCCTTCTTGGAGATGACTTTAACCATTCTCTCATCCATTGAACTTGTAAGTCCATGTATAGTTTCTGGCAGTATTTCATTTGAGGATGCCAGTATTGCCTCCCAGAGCTGTTGTTTGGAGGTATACTGCCGCCCACCCTCATAGATCTTCATTTTAAAGATGCTTCTCAATAGGATTGAGGTCAGGGGACGATGGTGGCCACACCATGTTTTTTCTCTTTTAATGCCCAAAGCAATCAAGGAATCAATGGTGTCTTTTGCAGCTTGGGATGGTGTGTTATCCTGCATGAAAATCATTTTATTTCCAGCAGCTTCAAATACCTGTTTGCTGCTCAGCAGTAGATTTTTTATAGCTGCCCTTTTAAAGGGTTACTCCTCCCCAAAATGAAAATTGTGTCATTAATCACTTACCCCCATGTCGTTCCAAACCTGTAAAAGCTTTGTTCGTCTTTGGAACGTTATGAAGCTACGAGAATACTTTTTGTACGCAAAAAAACAAAAATAACAAATTTATTCAACAATTGGTCTCCTCTGGTTCAGTGTAGCGTCATTTTGGTGAATCCACGCTGAACGCAAAGTGCGTATGCTCTTCTGTGTCAGCCACATACCGGATACGCTTTCTACGTGTATTTACGCTTTGATTTGAACGCAAACGGTGTATCCGGCATACGCTGTTTTCATTCTAATCAAAGCGCAAACAAACATAGAAAACGTATCCGTGTGGTGCGGCTGACACAGAGGAGACAAATTGTTGAATAAAGTCATTATTTTTGTTTTCTTTGCGTACAAAAAGTATTCTTGTAGCTTCGTAAAATTACGGTTGAACCACTGACGGCAGATGGACGTATTTGATGATGTCTTTCATACTTTTCTGGGCCTTGACAGTGTTAAGTGTTTGGCAGTCAATGGGACAGTCACAAGCCTCCCGGTTTTCATCCAAAATATCTTAAATTGTGTTCCGAAGACGAACAAAGCTTTTACGGGGTTTGGAAAGACAATTTTCATTTTGGGATGGAGTAACCCTTTAATAAGATTAATTTGTCTGGCAGAAACCTTTCTTAATAAGCCTTTATCTGATCGATTTCTTCTGTGCTGTGAATCACTCACAAATCTTTTGACAGTTTGATGATCTCTGATTTCAGTTTTTGCAACATATCAATTGTTTTCATGCCTGCTGCATCTTCAGAAAGATCTTTCTTCCTCTCCATATTGCATGAGAACTGTGACTTGCTTAATAATGTGGAACAACCTCTTTAAGTATTTTAAGTTTCCATTTGACTAAGATCACCTGGCAAACTAATTAACTAACCTCTCTAAGATTGATACCAGTTATCTTAAAACATGAGAAATAAAACAAACAAACATGTTATTTGAAAAAACTAAAACCTGAATATTTATTTTAATGAGATCCTACTGATATGTTACTTACATAATAATTTGTAACACTGTGTAAACATTCTTAAATCAAGATACATTTACTTGAGAAGCAAAATTACTTTATATTAAGTCTTTTTTTCTGAAAAAATCATCAAAACACTTGAAAAAAATTAAATTAAATTAAATTAAATTAAATTAAATTAAATTAAATTAAATGTATTTTTCAGGACACATTTGCAGATTTCCTGTTCAAAGCAAAAATCCACTTAATTTTGATCTATTTTATTTTATTTTTTTTTAAGAAAACAAGACTCAATATTTTAAGTTATTTTGCTTCAAGTAAATATATCTTGATTCCAGAATTTTTTGTACTGAAAAACAAGATAAAAATACTGAGAAAGAAATAGATTTTTGCAGTGCAAGCATTGCAAGAGCAAGGAAATAACAGATAAAACTAGGTGACACAATAAAAATGAATAAATGATGAAATTATATGTGACCCTGGACCACAAAACCAGTCTTAAGTCGCACGGGTAAATTTTGTAGCAGTAGCCAACAATACATTGTATGGGTCAAAATTATAGATTTTTCTTTTTTGCCAAAAAATCATTAGGATATTAAGTAAAGATCATGTTCCATGAAGATATTTTGTAAATTTCCAACCGTAGATATATCAAAACGTAATTTTTGATTAGTAATATGCATTGCTAAGAACTTCATTTGGACAACTTTAAAGGTGATTTTCTTAATATTGGTTTTGTGGTCCAGTGTCACATATGTGATAAATGAATATATTGTTCAATGAATTACATAATGAAATGATTACTAAATAAAATAATAAAAGAAAACACCACAAATGTATGGCTGCCCTCTCTACAACTAATAATCCCTAGATTTAAATGAAGCAAATGAAGTTAAGAGTGCTCTGGCGTACTTTCACATCGGAGCTGCAGGTTTGTCCACTGGCCGTTCTGGCAGCGTATACTGGTACTTCCTCTGACCCGCCTGTATCCTATAGTGCATTTGTAGAAAATGCGAGCACCGGACGGATACTCTCTCAGTGTGGAGGACCCGTCTCTGGGGAAAGCGTGAGGGTATGATGGAGCTGGACCACATTTGCCTGTGAGAGAACCAAGCTGTATTCAATATGCAAAAGTTCCATATTTATTTCTGACATTATATATACATACACACACAGATTTTAATGTACCTGTAATCTTTTTCAGCCGACACTCAGGCAAGGCCTGCCATTGGCCGTCTGGTCCACACGTGACCTGTGCTGGGCCAATCAGATCAAAGCCCTCGTTACAGGCGACGTCAACAGTGTCTTTGTGTTTGTACACCCTAGATCCAGGTCTTATCCTCCCGTTTGCCACAGCAGGTGCTGAACAGGTGATCACTGAACATGAACAGGAGTAGAAAATATTCTTATTGCTTTTATTTGGAGTGAAATACACAATTAGCATTCATATGTACCGTATGCATGCAGGCATTCTTATAAGCATGTGTCTTTATGTGACATTAAAGGTTTTAAAGTTCCCATTTGGAGAGCTCATGAATTTGACTGGGAACACGTTCTTCTTCATCAGGATGAAATTTTGAAGGTGTTACTGTTACCAGGTTAAAATAACTCAGTCTTCACAATATTGAAGATTATCAGCTCTTGTGTGTTATAATGAAACATCATCTGTGTACACTTTGGTATACACATTTTTTTGTGTGACACGTGAAAGCTCCATTTACTATTAAGTTTAACTATAAATAAATTCCTAATTTGCTGCTTATTAATAGTTAGTAAGGTAGTTGTTAAGTTCAGGTATTGGGTAGGATTAGGTTGTTTCTTTAAGAAGCTGGAGCAAATAAAGGTCATAGAGGGGGTAGAACATTTTCATCCAAACTATAAGAAGATCTCAGGGGGGAATATAAATAATACAAATATACGATATGACTCATTCAAAAACAAGTACTCATTTTTCACCCATTTTATCATCTGTCCAATGGAATGGAAGATGATATAGATCTGATGTTGGGTTTTGATGTCAACACAATTTTCAATTCAAACCAAAAGTCAATGTCTGTCCAGTGGTGGATGTTTAAGTAAATCCAACGTTTTTGATGACACCTGTATTTTTTTTTAGAACTTTTTAGAACTTTAAGTGAATCCAGTGTTGGATTTTGGTATCAACCCAGTTTTCATTTCAAACCAAAATTGAACATCTATCCAAAATTAAAAGCTAACACATTTGATATTTAATTAGCAGTTAGAAGCAGAGTTAGAAGTTTAGTGCAAGAAACTGCTTTTAGCGAGCAGCATTAACTCTTTGTATCTGTTGAAATGCATCATTGGTGGAGTTGAAATCAGGTTCAAACTAAGCATTCAAACCAAGTGTGAAAACAGCATAAAATACCTTTCGAGCACACAGGCAAGCCTTGCCATTGGCCGTCTGGTCCACATGTGACCTGTGGCGAGCCAATCAGATCAAATCCCTCACTGCAGACAATGTTTACAGTGTCTTGGGGTGCGTACTGTGTCCTTTCTCCAGGTTTTATCTGTTTGTTTGCCACAGCAGGTGCTGAACAAATGATCTTTGACACTAAACCAGAAGGAAAAAAAAAACAGCCGATTGTGCCAAAATCATGACATCTGATGATCAATTTCAAGAATCCACCACGAGAGGGCAACATTAAGCTGCAGAGCCAGGTTGTTTTCTACAAATCTTGGAAAACCAACCTTCAGAGGGATTTACTTACTGCCATACAATCCTCTTACATCTAATACACTGCTGAAACGGCTACTGCATTACACTGCATCACAGTATTTAGTATTTTGATGAGCATATAATAAAACTAAGGTAAATCTTTGTGATGATTTTAACATGACAAAGGGTTAAACTCACCCTCACAGATGGGGTCAATCCCATTCCAACCTTTTTCCATACACATACGGACTCCTTCTCCTCTCAAAACATATCTGCATGAGAAAACAATTATATTAAAGAGCAAAAAAAGACATTAACATCATTTAAGGGAAACATTATTGGCCTGCTTTAGTAAACCATTAAGTAGAGGGAGATCTAGAACAATATATTTGATGCTGAACCAAGTCAAAAAGAAAAGCAACTCTCTACACTTATTCTACCTTTTCTATTTATTATCAATGAACCATGTTTTCTCCAATGTATTAGATTAATAAGATTCAAATACCCTTCATTACACACAGCAATGGCCTTATCACCAAATGATCGCCCTTCTTGATAGTATTGCCCGTTCTCTATGTCACCCAGCGCATTGCACTTCATCTCTGAGAGAACAAATGAGAAAATATGAAAACGTGGAGTACAACGAATGAGTAAAAGAGATATTTTAGAGACAAATAAACAGATGCATCTTACTTTCGCATTTCAAGGACAAGATTGTCCACTGTCCTTGCACACACTTTGATGTTGGACTTCCTGCTGATGGTGTGTAACCCGGGGCACATGTATACCTCACATCTCCATTATTAAATTTTCTGGACAGCTGCTTGTCGGGATATTTTGTTGGTTCGCCACATCGATTGAGACTAGGAATATGTCTTTGAGACACTGAAATTAACAGTTTCAAGGCACAGCTCAACAACAAAAATAACGGTGAACAAAAATGAAGTTATATAATTTTCGTCAACAGTTTTGTTCATTATTAAGGATTTTGGCAGTCATACTAAAAATAACACATGCTTGCAATTAAATCACTTCAATAATTACCAATATGATGCTAATGATAGTCTGTGAAAAGGAGAATTATCCACAGAGTATTTTGAATGTAAACTGTGCCGTACCACCTGAAACTTGAAGGTATTAAGCAAGCATATGACTCCAGCTGATAGGAAATCTATTTTAAATGTGTGTTAAGGAAAAACTCTCTAGGCATACACAAGAAAACAACTCCAGCTTATATGAACTTAACATTTAACTTTATGCCTATATGAATCCAACTGCATGCATTTTGTATCTTCCAGTAGCACTGAATATTGCCCAAACTGTTTAGAAATAAAGGATTACTTGAATTAAATGAGCCAGCCTGTCAGTTAATACAGTGGTCTTAGATTGACAAGCTGACAAGTGCCCATCTGGACCACAAAACCAGTCTTAAGTCGCAGGGGTATATTTGTAACAATAGCCAAAAAAACATTGTATGGGTCAAAATTATAGATTTTCCTTTTATGCCAAAAATCATTAGTTTATTAAGTAAAGATCATATTCCGTGAAGATATTTTGTCATTTTACTACTGAAAATATATCAAAACGTCTTTTTTGATTAGTAATATGCATTGCTAAGAATTAATTTGGACAAATTTAAAGGCGATTTTCTCAATAATTAGATTTTTTTTGCACCCTCAGATTACAGATTTTCAAATAGTTGTATCTCAGCCAAATATTGTCTGATCCTAACAAACCATACATCAATGGAAAGATTATTTATTCAGCTTTCAGACGCTGTACAAATCTCAATTTCGAAAAATTGACACTTAAAAGACTGGTTTTGTGGTCCAGGGTCACAAAAGAATACATCGTACGTCAAATAAAGACGCGACGTGCCACATCGAGCTTTTGGTGATTATACGATCCGGTTTTACAGCGTAGACATTCAATGCCAAATTTAAAAGTTACTCACCTACGAAGTGCGCGAACACAAGTATGAGTATATTCCTCCAAACAAGCGCCATATTCACGGACAACTGCAGATGAACCGAAGGAGTCTGTCACCAAAACAAATACTGCGTTTCGCGCAAAATGCTTTTAACAGAAGCCCACTGTCGTCACGAGAGCTCCGCCTGCCTTCGTTTCAGTCAAACCCACAGAAACACTTCTACATCAGGTATGGCTGTTGTAAAATAACAATAAACGACTGATTCGTTCAAATAATATCAAAATGCAAGAACCGCGTTTAAACGGAGCGTTTCTGTAGAAGAGCGCAGGTTCATAGACGCCCTTCGGCACCCTTAACTAGCTTAGAACTTATATTAGTAGCTATTTTTAATTACTCTCTTAATTATTAACTCAGTAGTGACTAGCGGCCAATATTATATAATTTCTCTAGTATTAAATTAAGGATGCCTATTATAGTATAATCTACTGGGGCCGGTTGCATAAATAAACTGTAGACTATTCTTAAAAAGTTAGTCATCTAATTGTTTTTTTTTTTTCTCTTCTTCAAGACTGGTCTCTTTTTTTTTCTTTTTTTTTTGGTCCAACTAGTTCTTAAGACACAGTCTTAACTTAGTGGATAAGTTTATGAAACTTGCCCCTGCTGGTCTACTTTTTTCTTTGCTACTAGTTTGCCTTGTTTTAATTAGAAGAATGCCTATGAATTAATACTAGTAATCAGTTAATGAATAAAATGTCTGAGACACACACACACACACACAATTATTTTATAATGCATTATACATTATATAGAGGTTTCGCTGAAAATATAAACAGAGAAAAGAGAAATTTTTCATTTTATTTCTTTTAAATACTTTGTTTTTCTTTGATAGCAATCGGTAAAGGTTTTGCAACATATCATTACAGCAATCTTAATGTCTGTAGGATTGTCCATACATGTCATACATTGTATCTTCATAGATGAGATGTTAAAATAATACTAGGAGAAAACGAGAGAAACTCATTTCAATATGTCAACTATATGTCAATATACAGTTTTAAAACGATAAAGGGACGTTTTATTTTACTTGCTACAGCCTAAACATTTATGTTATCGTTTGTCATCCTTGAGACATTTTGGATTCACAGATGTGATCTTGGCAACACAGAAGATTTTGCTTGGCGTCATCCTTGATCGAGCAGACCTAACAGAGGCACAACATATTTCCAGTCTGCCCAAAACTTCCGATATGACTACTATTATAACAATAATCTCTGCAATAGAGATAAGGCAAGCAGGCATTTGAGGTCAGGCCAGTAAGACGGGTCACAACACTCACACCCCAACTTAAGACATATACGTTGCGCCATCTGTTGCAGGGTGGAGTGCCATTTAAATACATGATGTCACAGTTTCTGTCATTCATCCCTGGCAGATCCTTTCCGTCTTCAGGTTTTGATGAGCTTACTGTGGAGACGAAACATGCCACAACTTTGATGTGTTTGCAACCTTGTTTTGCCTAGAACACGATTGGATCAAAATGACAGGAAATGACAAACTGAAATGGAATTCAAGATCCTCTAATCAGAGTACAGCCGAAAACTAAATAACAATATTTATTTTCCACCCATTTATCACTTCTTAAACATAGTATTAACAACTATTAACGATATTAATGACTAACTTGACATTGTTTCAGGACAAGCTACAAATCTGCTACAAAAAAGGAAATGTTACTTATTTTCCAGAGCTGTGGGAACAAAACTGTCCAGTGTGGTGGCTGTGATGCTAAAACAACCCTCCCTTTCCACATCATGTCAGACCAGTCTGAACCAGAGCCGTTTGTGCGACTGTGGTCACTAGGAAGGACATTAAAACAAATCATTCCACAACGTCAACCAGCCATTAACCAAAGAAAAATAAATAAACCTTAAAAACAACAAAATAAATAAAAATAAAATTCACTTTATTTTCAGTGTCTTTTTTAGCATTTTCAACAAAAATGCTTGGCTACATTAAACAAAAATAAATAAATTAGAAAAAATTAATTTAAAAAAAGTATGTAAATTAAATGCATGATTACTTCATGTAAAAATGTTTGTTACTTAAAATAAAATAAGTTATATATATATATATATATATATATATATATATATATATATATATATATATATATATATATATATATATATATAGTTAGGTCCATATATATTTGGACACAGGCACAATTTTAGTTATTTTAGCTGTTGATCAAAACATATTCAAATTACAGTTATATAATAGAGATGAGCTTTAAATATATACATTTTTTTTTTCAGCAACATTTCTCATTTTAGTTTAAGTTGAAGTACTAAAATAACTAAAACTATATACAGTGGGGCAAACAAGTATTTAGTCAGCCACCAATTGTGCAAGTTCTCCCACTTAAAAAGATGAGAGAGGCCTGTAATTTTCATCATAGGTATACCTCAACTATGAGAGACAAAATGAGAAAAAAAAAAATCCAGAAAATCACATTGTAGGATTTTTAAAGAATTTATTTGCAAATTATGGTGGAAAATAAGTATTTGGTCAATAACAAAATTTCATCTCAATACTTTGTTATATACCCTTTGTTGGCAATGACAGAGGTCGTTTTCTGTAAGTCTTCACAAGGTTTTCACACACTGTTGCTGGTATTTTGGCCCATTCCTCCATGCAGATCTCCTCTAGAGCAGTAATGTTTTGGGGCTGTTGCTGGGCAACACGGACTTTCAACTCCCTCCACAGATTTTCGATGGGGTTGAGATCTGGAGACTGACTAGGCCACTCCAGGACCTTGAAATGCTTCTTACGAAGCCACTCCTTCGTTGCCCGGGCGGTGTGTTTGGGATCATTGTCATGCTGAAAGACCCAGCCACGTTTCATCTTCAATGCCCTTGCTGATGGAAGGAGGTTTTCACTCAAAATCTCACGATACATGGCCCCATTCATTCTTTCGTTTACACGGATCAGTCGTCCTGGTCCCTTTGCAGAAAAACAGCCCCAAAGTATGATGTTTCCACCCCCATGCTTCACAGTAGGTATGGTGTTCTTTGGATGCAACTCCTCTAAACACGACAAGTTGAGTTTTTACCAAAAAGTTCTATTTTGGTTTCATCTGACCATATGACATTCTCCCAGTCCTCTTCTGGATCATCCAAATGCTCTCTAGCAAACTTCAGACGGGCCGGACATGTACTGGCTTAAGCAGGGGGACACGTCTGGCACTGCAGGATTTGAGTCTGGCTATTGTAGATTCAGTCTTCCCAGCCTGGTGCAGGTCTACAATTTTGTTTCTGGTGTCCTTTGGCAGCTTTTTGGTCTTGGCCATGGTGGAGTTTGGAGTTGGACTGTTTAAGGTTGTGGACAGGTGTCTTTTATACTGATAACGAGTTCAAACAGATGCCATTAATACCGGTAACGAGTGGAGGACAGAGGAGCCTCTTAAAGAAGAAGTTACAGGTCTGTGAGAGCCAGAAATCTTGCTTGTTTGTAGGTGACAAAATACTTATTTTACCGAGGAATTTACCAATTAATTCTTTAAAAATCCTACAATGTGATTTTCTGGATTTTTTTTTCTCATTTTGTCTCTCATAGTTATACTTATGATGAAAATTACAGGCCTCTCTCATCTTTTTAAGTGGGAGAACTTGCACAATTGGTGGCTGACTAAATACTTTTTTTTGCCCCACTGTAGACATAAAGAAAAAAAGTGAAGTGAAAACTGAAAATATAATTCAAAATGTTAAAAACTATCAATCAAATGAAATATCAATGGTAGTAAAATAAGTTTAATTGCCATGTAAATAAATAAATAATTGTATTTGCATCACAGACTGTTTTTATTAGATCAAAAAATGTTTATCAATAGATTAGCAGATAATAGATTAACTATAACAGTGCTATAGATATTGTGATGCAGTGAAACCAGAACAAAATATACTTTCAATAACACATTACATTAAAATAAAGGGCTTGGCTCCGAGGGAAACGTGTTTTTTGGATCTAAGAATCTGCACTCACAGAAATCTGTTGTATTTTTTAGGCTTTGATTTGGTTACACTTTGGTTGCGAAGCAAAGGCACTTACAGATCTAATCATATCCAATCATGCACACTCATATTTACATTCAAACGGAATAACAAGCTGCAAGAAGCAACAGCAATGCAGCCTCTGATTGATAGGAACATGTTCTTAATAGGCCATCACATTCATAACATTCAACATACTTTGTGCGTATTAAAATCAGAAATGTAAAAATCTGATAACTTGAACTCAAATGATTACAAAATTTAAAATACCCTTTAAGAACACCCTTCCAGATCTGTTGCAAGATAAAAGCATGTATAAATAACGTTTTATAATGAAAGATAATCTAAATGACAGTATGAGTTTCAATATTCTCAGTAGTATTAAACGCTTTTGCAGATCCATTGAAAAACCACTAACAAGATACCTCTATAATTAATGATTCTGGAGGAAACAATGAAAGGACACATTCGTTAAAGACTGAATCGAGTTTAACTTATTTATAACAAATAAAAGAGTTATTTATAAGAACTACCCTGATGTTCCTGTCCAAAATTATAGAAAGTTTAACAGCATAACATAAATTTCACAAACCTTTCCTCTGTCACATGACCTATGACATCATACAACCGCAAGACATTCATTAAATTCAATATGACATTCTGCACAACAATCCAAACCAGAAAGCAGAATGTAAATACATGAGAAAATAACGACAGCAAGAACACCACAGACAATTAACAGCTAAAATCATATTTACACAATATCCAATCAAGTTTGGCCTGAGTCAATCAGTACTATGAAGAAAAGAGCACAAAACAGATGTAACAACAATCAAAATAAGTGCTTGAATGTTCCCTTCTTTCTTACTTCAGTGCGCTGTGTCTTTAAATATTCTAATCAGCTTAACTGGCACAAACCACGCCCACTCAATCAGTTCATCTGCGCTCACGAGCTGTCAATCTGCTCAACAGTGTGAGTGAATGTTCCTTGCAGTAATTGTTGCGTGTTGTGATTTTACCGTACGTCCGAGCGCTTGTGGACGGATGAGGGTTGAGGAGAGAGGCGTCGCCGGTGCTGTTAACGTTACATAAAGCAGCGTTCACATGTGCTGATTTTGAGCGGGTGTCAACAGCTGAATCATGTCTGGAGAAAGCGTTTAATCTGTGACGGGCGTCACTCTTGGATGGTGTCTTTCGAGTCTGACGGGGTGAAGCAGTTCAGTGTTTCCTATAAGACAGAGCACAAAGGTTACTTTGTTGATGTTACAACATAAATAATGCTTGAGAGACTCTTGACTCATACTCCAGGTACTCCTATCGCAGTGTTGCATCCCGGCTCAAGGAAGCAGCAAAATACAGAGGGTCTGAGTCCAAATATCAGATATTTATGAACTTAGGGGTTTAAAAAGAAGAAAAAATTAACAATAATAAAGAATCACATAATTAACAGAATTAAACTAAAATTGACAAAATGGCAAAAGGTCCAGCCACGCTCAAACGCAGGAGGCTCTTCACAAAGGATCCAGATCTCTTAAATACCCCGTTTGTGATGGATAACAGGTGGATCCAATTAACCTATTCAGATAGAAGAGAACAACAGAACCAAAACAAAACCCGTAACAGTAGTTTCTATCATAGTTTCCAGAAATTATTAAGCAGCACAACAATAAACAGTGTAAACAGTTCTTGCTGCTTAATATTTTTCAGGATTCTTTGATGAACAGAAAATTAAAAAGAACAGCTTTTACTTTAAGATTTCATTAAAATCTTAAATCGCGTTGTTTTTTTTTTTAAAAAGGCTCTTCTGCTCTCCATGCCTGCATTTATTTGATCCAAAATACAGCAAAAACATTACATTTTAAAATATTTTCACTATTTAAAATAACTGTTTGCTATTTGAATATATTTTAAAGGGGTCATATAATGCCATTTTTGTACAAGCTAATATGATTCTTTAGGGTCTAAATTGAAAGTTTGTAATATACTTTAATTAAAAATTCTCATTAGTATTGTAAGAAAACACTCATTTTACCTGCTCAAAAACAGCTCTGTTTTAGTGCGTGTGTTTTTAAATGCTAGTGAGCTTTGCTCGCCCCGCCCCTCTGTTCTGTGGGGCGTTTTTGACACAACACACGTGGAGTGTTGCCTTGACAACAGTTGAGGGTATATTTTGAAGAATGGCAGTAAATATGTGATCAGATAACATAACTTATTCTGCATAATATTGAAAAACATCAATTAGAGTATTTATAGTCTTGGATCATATGCATTTGCAGGATGTAAACAGTATTTTGCAGCTATTGTGTTACCATTAATTTTCATGCAGTTATAACTGTTCTTTATTTATTTAAATTTTTTACATTACTTCTTAACAGACACCGTTATAAACCATCTACAAAAGTAAGCTTAGTGTAGTGTTATCATGTTAACTTTAATACCTGCGTACACAGTTTGTAATAACACAATAACCATAACGTTTTGTTCATTATAAACGTGGGATTATTAATTATATTGAGAACGTCGTAAATAGAAAACATGCATGTACCCTGAATGTAAACATTAGCCACATACATCGTGAAGCGTGCTAGCGATTTGCAAAGATTAATATAAAGATTAATATAAAGGTTAATTAAACGTTACACTCACTTCTTCTGGAGGTACACGAATAGTTGGTACCGATTCTTTTTTCAGGAGCAGCTTCTTAGCAAAACCCGCTTTATACTGACCTTCATTTATAAAGCAGTCTGGTGAAAAATGATTCGCGCAAACATGAAAACATTGACGTTGCTCGTGGGGAATATTCCCTTCAAAAGCAAAACTCGGCCACTGTGTCTTCAGCGGTTCGGACTTAGGAACATCAAAATGACTGCTGTGTTCATTATTGCACCCGAGAACAGAACACCACAATCGCTTAGACGCCATTCTGCTCATAGACAGCTCCAGCGTATATCAACAATGACGCGCGGACTATGATTGACGGCTCGCTCACGAGCAAGGGCGGGTCTGTGTTGAAACACTGCTGTCAATCAACCATCGTGGGAGGGGCGTCCGACCGTGTGGCGTCACACGGTCGAACGGCTTGATTTGAGACAGGGTAAAACAAATAAGGAGATTAAAAAAAAAACACTGGATGGATTTTTATCATTTTATGATGGTTGTGTACAGGCACTGCTAACACACATTTCAGTACAATCAACTTGTAAAAGTGCATGTACCATTATATGATCCCTTTAAAATGTAATTTATTCCTGTGATTTCAAAGCTGTATTTTCAGCATCATTACTCCAGTCTTCAGTGTCACATGATCCTTCAGAAATCATTCTAATATACTGATTTGCCGCTCAAAAAACATTTATTATTATTATATTTTTTTAATTATGTTAAACAAAACAGCTATAGATTTTTGCAGGTTTCTTTGATGAATGGAAAGTTCAGAAGAATGCGATTTATCTGAAATAGAAATCTTTTGTAACATTATAAAAGTCTTTATCATCAAATACTAAATATTATTTATCTAAATAAAAGTATAATTCCTAATCATTTATTTTCCAAAAAAAAAAAAAAAAAAAAAAGGAAAGAAATAGTGTATAATGTTACAAAAGCTTTTTCTATATTAGATAAATGCTGATCTTTGGACCTTTCTATTCAAAGAATCCTGAAAAAAAAAAAAAAAAAAAAAAACATTTTAAATATTGATAATAATAATAATAAAATGTTTCTTGAGCAGCAAATGATTTTCTAGAATGAAGAACACTGAAGACTGGAGTAATGATTAATGAGTAATGAATAAAAATTCAGCATCAAATATATTCAAATAGAAGGCAGTTATTTTAAATAGTAAAGATATTTCACAATATTACTGCTTTTGCTGTATTTTGGATCAAATAAATGCAGGCTTGGTGAGCAGAAGAGACTTCTTTAAAAAAAAACAAAAAAACCTTAAAAATCATACTGTTCAAAACGTTTTGACTGGTAGTGTATGTGTTTCTTTTTAAAACATAAAATCAAATATCTATCAGTATTTGGGTGCCTGTTTTTTGTTTTATATTGTCAGTGTGTGTTTGGGATGTAGATCTCAGTGTTGTAAATCACATTAAGAGCTCAGACACACAGAGACGCAGCAGGCCAGAACTAACCGGGCTCTCGCTCAGCTCCTCGCTCTCCTGCGCCTCAGGGAATCGCGAGGTTGATAAGGCAGGAACGCTTGCTAAGCGGGGTGGGCTGCCGACGCTGAAGAGGCGGGGCCGCTTGACCTGATCCTGACTAGACAGTGGTGTAAAGCTGTTCCTCCTCAGCAGAGTGGGCGGCACTTCCTGTCTGGAGCTTCCCTGATAACACACAACATAAGTATCAGGTACAGCATGTGGCTGAAGACTCGGACAAAAGCCAATGTTTATAAAGGGCTATATAAGGTTTCTTGCATCATAATGTAGTTCTTCAAGACAATTTCCACCTTCTCTCTGAGTCTTACAATGAAGCAGGCTGTTGTGGCTATTATAGCTCTTAGACTTCTATATGTAAATTACATCTGTTGTGATTGGCTAACGGCTTTGCATGTGAAATTAGTCAAGTCAAGTCACCTTTATTTATATAGCGCTTTTAACAATACAGATTGTGTCAAAGCACTTAACAGTATCAAATTAGAGGACAGAGTGTCAGTAATATATAATGATAAGATTAAACACTCAATTTTCAGTTAAAGGCATTTAATTATTGAATTCAGAGATGTCATTGTCTAGCTTAGTTTAGGTTAAATAGTATCTGTGCAATCAAATCGGCGATAATCGCTAGAAATTAAGTGTCCCCAAATTAAAGCGTTGATGTGTAAATGTTCTTTTTTTTTCTGTACTGCATCCTACTGATCATCATCATACGTATTATCTTTTCTTGTAATTCCTTAAATATATGTTAAACCAATTTATTTTTTTATTTTCACATTTTTTAGTTTTATGCTCCTGATTAATTAAAAAAAAAACATTTTTATTTAAAACACTTTGAATTACCAATGCATATGAAATAATATTTATAAATAAACTTGCTTTGCCTTAATGTGTTTTCATTATATAACGGTGACAATTTCTGAGCTTAGTTTCTTAAAGAGTCTCAAAAAATACATCGTAAAAAAAAAAATTCCAGGACACATTTCACCAATTAATAGAAGAATAAGAAATTATAGCTACATATACATACTTAAAGCCTGTATGTATAATACATTATAAATGTATTAATAATGTCCATGGTAATGCATTATATCTTTTCATAAGTAATTGAACCAAAGTTAAAATGCATTATAATATTTGAAGGTTTGTTTAACGTGTTTTAACCCTTGTCACATTTGTGTTGTTCGCAGTCAAAACTGACCGAACGCCAGAAATGTAACTTTTTTTATTTTCAGTAAAATCAATCCAATATATTTTTGTTCCATAATATTTTTTATTTTCAGAGAATTTCATGGTACTAATTAATATTTATGCAATAATTATGATCAATATTTTCCCATTGAAAATAATACAAAAAAATATTTTTGAGATTAATATTTTGATATTACTTTTCAATTGTGGCAGTATTTAATGTTAAAATAGAGAATGCCTTTAAAATCCAATTTTTGAAGTCAGATTAGTGCCATCTGGTTGGAGTAAAAAAAGAAAAGCATCTGCAATCCCATGGTTTAGCCACTAGATTCCTATATAGCTCTTATGTAAAAGGCTAATAAACTATCTAGTGTTTTTTAGGCATAACGACTTTTTATTAAGTTGTGGATCTGGATATATATTTAGACATTCTCAAAGACAACTTTTTGTAAAAGTTAAGATTTTGTTTGTTTGAAATTTTGGTTTGAAATGTTTTTGCAGTTTTTGCATTAATTTTACTATAGTCAAACCTGAACACAGAGAAAGGCATTTTGTTACACATAACATCACAATTCAACAAAAATGTAACAAATGAACAGGAATGCTTTATCAGAGATTAATAAATCTGATTTCAACCTCTTATTTGACTCTTCTAGCTCAATTTTGCCATATTGTTATAGCCACAGTTCATTTGTGTGTGTACAATAGTGTGTTGTGTGTGTGTGTGTGTCTGTGAGTGTGTGTAGTCTCAAAAAGCACCACCACACTGTAAAAAAAAAAGAAAGTTGAGCCAACTTAAGGCAACCAGCTTCAGCAGATTTTTGAGTTTTCTCAAGTTTATACAACAAAAATTTGAGAATCTCCCACAAAAATAAGTTGAGCAAACTCAAAAACCTGCTGAAGCTGGTAAAAAAAAAAAAAAAATGTTTTTAAGTTCGCTCAACTTTTTTTTTTTTTTTTTTTACAGTGCAGTAATGTTTTTTTCTAAGCACATTTATAAAAAATTACTTGAATGTCCTAATTGAACTATGGCCTAATCTTGGCTTAATCTAAGCCCTGCCTTGATGTTTTAGTGTGTAACCCCTTCTTTGGTGACTGCATTTTTGGCCGAATTATTGATTTTATTTCATGCATTTGCAGAAGCATGCTTTGTGTTACATTCGCACTAGTTCATATGTGTGTGTCTGTGGGGGTGGGCAGAGTGCCTATTTTGCACTCTTGATGATTTGTAGATTGTACACATAAAAAAATCTCTGTATTTTCGTATTTTTGCTTATTTCCCATTTATTTCCAATGGCGGTAATTTTTGACCGCGAACAACACAAGTGTGACTTTTTTTTTTTTTTACAGCCATCTAGCATTTTCGAATCAAATTTTTTCTTGTGGTCACATAGCAACTGCCATAAGTGTCACCAAGTTTCGTACCATTCCGATGAAGTAGCGATTTTTAAAAATTTAGGCTGTGAAAATTAATCTGCATTGTTAATCCTTTTGATCTTTTATTTAAAAAAAAAAAATTAACAAAAATCTAGCCTTTCATTGGATAATAAGAATTTAAAATGGGTGTAACAATCATTATGAAATAAATGTTTTTCTCTAATACATGTTACTGGTACCCCTAGAAATTCTTATGAGTAAAATATCTCTGAAGTATATTCCCATTCATATTCACAATTTTGAGCACTCCAGGGTGATTATGAACATGAAATTATCCAGCCATGGCTTCCTGTTTCACAGAAATATAAATAGGAGGGAAAACAAAGCCCAAATTCCCTTAATCATCCTTTACAATGAGAAAACATTGTACAAAATTAGTGAAGTGGCTTTAAGAAAAGAGCTAGAGCAGTGAAAATTCCCATTTCCACCATCAGGACAATAATTAAGAATTTCCAATCCACATAAAATGTTAGGAAACTGCCTGGAAGAGGATGTGTGTCTATATCGTCCTAATGTACGGTGAGAAGGAGAGTTTGAGTGGCTAAAGACTCTCCGAGGACCACAGCTGGAGAACTGCAGAAAATAGTTGAGTCTCGGGGTCAGAAAACCTTACAAACAGCACCTACATCAGCACATGTTGTTTGAGAGGGTTTCAAGAAAAATTCTCCTCGCTCATCCAAAAACAAACTCCAGCATATTCAGTTATCAGACACGACTGGAACTTCAAATGGGACTGGCTTCTATGGTCAGATGCTCAAAAATGAGCTTTTCAGCAGCAAACACTCAAGATGGGTTTGGTGAACACAGGGATAAAAAGTACCCCATGTGTACAATGAAATATACTGCTGTATTTTTGATGTTGTGGGTCTATATTTCTGCTGGAGGTCCTGGACATCTTGTTTAGACACATGGCATCATGGATTCTATCAAATACCAACAGATAAAAAAAAATCAATAAGTGACTGACTCTGTTAGAAATCTTATAATGGGCCATGTTTGGATCTTCCAACCGTACAATAATCCAAACACAAACCTCAAAAACAACACAAAAATGGGTCACTGAGCACAAAACCAAGCTTCTGCTGGCCATCAGTCCTCTGACCTGAACCCTGTAGAAAATGATTGAACTGAAGAGAAGAAGCACCAACATGGAGCTGAGAATCTAAAGGGTCTGGAGTGATTCTGGATGAAGGAATGGTCTCTGATCTCTTGTCAGGTGTCTCGAACCTCATCAGGCATTATAGGAGAACATTTAGAGCTGTTAAACTGGCAAATGGAGGTTTAAAAAAGCATTGAATAAAAGGGTGCCGTTAATTGTGGCCAACCTGGATTTGAGAAAAACATTTATTTCACAATGATATTTCCCCCCATTTTAAATTCTTATTATCCAATGAAAGGTTAGATTTTTGTGATTTTTTAAAATAAAAGATCAAAAGGATTAACAATGCAGATTACTTTTCACAGCCTTCTTTGATCATATTTACCAAGGGTGCCAATAATTCTGACCACTACTGTATATTTTGCATGAAGAAAATAAAGCTTATTTTTAGTACGAATAAGATTTAAGTACATTTGTACAATGTAATTATGCTAAATTTTAATGAAGGGAGAAAAAAAAAGCAACATTGCCTTCATGAGATTCACATATAAATATTTTGGGTGGATTGAGGTTGTTTAACTTATTCCATCATCAACAGCTCTTTTTTTGTTGTTCTAATATGTAAAAACCTTCTGTTTTCCATGTTATATAAGCTCTTTAAAAATCGTAGCGGAAACTAAACATGTTGATGCACATTAAATTAAAGGTCAGGCTGGAGGGACACTCCCCTGACTGCCGCCCAACAGAAGATGCTGATCTCATCCTAAAACTACTCATCCAAAACAATATCCAGCCATGAGCCAGAACTATTCTGAGACGGGACGAGAATCTCTCTGACCACGGACCTGTGGTTTGTGTTTTTCAGGCAAACTCACACCTACAGACTTACACTGCACAAACAGACCACTCTGCCAGCCTTTAGTGTTCTGTTAAAAGAGTTCAAGAAGTTATTCTTGCTTTGAGGCTCCTCCACTGCTGATTTACTCAAGCTGTTTGTGCTGGACAGACCGCGAGATCACAGGACACATATGACTCCAAAAATAACATAACAGAATAAACATCCAGAATCATTCTGCACAAATAACCTTGTGTGACGTTTGAGAACTTATTTTCTGTTTAAACAAAAACACATTTCCCTAAAGAAGAGAAACGGCATGCTACTAATAATTACTTGCTAGTAATAACAGTGAAGCCTGTTTTAGCAAACAGCACAAAAAACAGTTAGTCTGGTAAAGGTTGTGCTTCTCCTTACGAGTGGTCTGTCCCGGTGTGTGTTCACAGCTTCTACCTTCTGGTCAAACATGTCGACTTTACAGCCTGCAACAGAAAACAAACAGGAAGTATTGAAAAAAAAAATCTGAATGTTACTAGAGTATTTAAATCTCTTACATAATTAATAAAAACTACTTCGTCATATTAATAGAAATATTGTATTTATTTTAGGGCTGTCAGTCAATTAAAATTTATCCAATTAATTACATGATGTTTCGATTAATTAATCGAATTAATCGCAAACTAAATTTGACTGTGAAAATACCCACAGAAGATTATTTAAAGCTATGTTTGTGTTAAATGAGAAAGTATTATGTTATATATGTAAATATGAGACAAAACATATACAGGGGCATTTTTTGCACCAATATTTTGAATTTTATGGTATAACTGCATTTATGGAGTTGTTGACCTGCATCATATTTGTCAGCAGTCAACTATATGAAATATAATATGACGTACAGGTCTGGGGGCGGTGCCCTTTTTATTAAATATATATTTAAATAAGTATAGATTTTTAACAAATTTGATTTTGATGTAAAATTGTGTCTAATTTAAATACATATATATTTCTACTTGAAATATATATACTGTATTATTATATTATTATATATGTATAATATATAATACAATGAAATGTATATTACATTATAATATAATACACGTATTATATATATATATATATATATATAAAATATTATATGAATGTATACCCATCTCATACATATGAATGTATGTTTTTTTTTTTTTTTTTTTTTTTTATATATATATATATGGGTAATTCTAGAATTGGGGGTACATTTTGCGTCTCCCAGGTAAACCTTGTGTTATTTTTAAAAAAAACAAACACTTCACTGAATCGGTTTTTAATAATAACACAAATTATATTAAAGGTGCAGTAGGAGATCTTGGAAAATGCTAATTTTAGCCTAATAGCACTGCAATCGCCGTCCAAAGCCACGCCCCCTGCACGCATATACGCTCACAGACCAGAACGCCAGAAACAACATTACTACAATAGGCTACATCAGCGGTTCACAATCCCAGTCCTCCCATGATTCCAGTTCGAAGCGAGCGTTTATGTTCCATACAAAGGGCATTAAAGTGTGCGTTAATTTAAATAGTATTTATTTACAGAGGTATATTATGTCACACTTCTCTAGTAAGTTTCTTCTGCGTGTGAAGACAGATCCGTGAATGAATGTTCCGAAGTGAAATAAACTTCAACGGATTTTCCCTGCTCAGGGTGTAGGGAGCAATGAACACTGTGTAGGGAGCATGTCAATCAGAACACAGTTCATGCATGTAGCTCTCTTCTAACAAGCTGGTCATCTGAACCGAGTGTGTTAACTAAGCGAGACATGCAAAATATGCAGAGCGGGGGACACGAGGACTGGAACTGGGAACCGCTTGGCTACATCATGTTTCATTCACTGGTGAGAAAGCTTTATAGCACAGTTAATAAAAGTACTACAATACCAGGAAGGAAGATCGGGTTGTTGATGTTTGCCTGCCATTCTGGCTCTGTCTGCACAGTGTGCGTGAACGCACTAATGTCGTATCCTGTCTGCGTGAGCCGGGTGTGCAGAGGTATGCAAATACATACGTTGACAGGCAGGTAGGAAAGCAAATTAAAACGCTCGGACCGAGCATTTTGATTGGACGAACATTTCTTGGTCCTACGCCTTCCACAGAATATATAAATAAATACATTTAGACCACTTAACTTAATGATTGAACTTAATGAGACTTTCAACCAGCATAACAAAAAAATGTTTCTGAAGACAATCACCTATGGCACCTTTAAGCTATCACCAAAAAAATGCTTTTATGTATATTAAGGGACATTTTGACTTGAAAATAATTACTGAAAGACCTATTATTGACTGTCTTGGCCTACTGATTCATACATTCAGCTTGAATTATCATGAAATAATTCAATCTAATTTTCATATTTTTGTGTTTACTCTAAGTTACATGCACAATTGCATAAAATATCTAATTTTTGTAATTTTATTTATTAAAAAAAAAAAAAAAAAAATACAATTGTGTCTGTCCCTACGTTCTGGTCAACTCTGTTACCTCGGTTATAAAAAGGCATAAAAATCTTTAAAGCATTCATAGAAAAAACATGTGACTTGCACCAAGTGTTGTCACTTCCTCTAATAGGAATCTTTGGAAGGCATTGATGTATGTCTTTATTCTTTATTCTCATTCATTTGTACAAAATGTTTAGGATACACCAATAGTAGATTAATTATTTGTCAAATCTGTTATTGTGATTTTGCAGTGAATCTCTTATTCACTTTTTTTAAAATACAACAATATTATGGAAATCCATAAAATTCTGTTTTAGACATGCCATGTGGTGTCTGGTTTGAGGGTTAGCATCTTGAGCTAAAGCACAAAGTGGTGGAAAATGCCAACTCTGTTATTGTCAACTCTGTTAGTGGTTTAAAATTTTTAATGAAAACAGAGTTGGCAATGAGTAACAGAGTCGAATATTCCCAATTACATTGAAGTATTTTGCATTATTATTTATTATTATGTTTATTTTGGATTCTGGGTCATTTTACTGTAAATGATACATTTGTTTTATATCATTACAGGTTAAAGAAATTGAATTACAGGTAAATTAAACTCTCAGCAGCAGAAAGGCAACAGAGGGCACAGCGACATGCTGACCCTGTAAGGAACGCAGAAAATAGACAGAGATAGACGGCACAAAAGGAAAAAACCACCACTATTCAAAATACAAGCTAATGTTTATAAATTCTAAATGTAAACATATGGTTTCAAAGTAAATGTAAAATTGTTGCAGACTGCTATTCCTTGAATCAAGTATAAAAAAACTTGCATAGTGCACATTTACATACTAAATAAAGACATATGGGCAGAAATTGCCAATAACTGATTTGCATGCCCAGGGTGAGGGAGCAGCTATGTCATTTTATTTTCCAGATATGTAATGCATGAGACACATGCAGTTAATTTTCAATTACTTGAAATATCTGTAATTCGCATGTATTTGATAAAATTATATAGTTGTTACATTTAAAATGGTTTCAGTTTCAGAATCTGGCAGAAAAAGTTGCTGTTTTTGGTCTTTTAACTGCAGGTGGTCAACTCCGTTACCATCAGTGTCAACTCTGTTTGTTTAAAGTTTTGCTTTAAAAATTATAATTATACGTGTTTTATTGTTAACAAATTGATCAGAAGCTAATTAGCCTGATTAGTACTACTACTAATACATGAAACTATAAATTTCATTCATTTTTAAAGCTATGTTTAGAGAAAATGCACACCATGTTGGCAAATTTTCAGTTAAACGTGTTGATATTTATATTTAAATGATATCTATATCATTGGGTTTAAAGTTGAATTATTGGATTAAGAGACAGATGTTCTCCTAGGGAGGACAGGGTTTTAAATTACATTTGTTAACTGTATATGTTTGACCCAATTTATCTATAACAGAGTTGACAGATTTGTCTGTTAGTACATTGGTTTTCAGAATAAATATTTAAAATTTGACATGTTTAAGATCAGCAAATATAGTGTTCTATGAAAATAAAATAAAAAAGTTTAACAAAAAAAATATTCAATTTTTTTGTTTTCTTTCTCAGCTTGAAATGTACCCGCAAACCAGAAAACATTCAAAATGATTGCTCTTTTAGATGGGCCTAAGTGAATGAAACGGCACATACCATAAGCCACTGGGGTGAGTTTCAGGACCACATGGAGGGGGCACTTCAGATACGGCAAATCATCTGTACAATACAAGCACACCAAAATATGAGAAGATCCACTGACATTATGAACACATATTTGAATCAAAGCAGTCATACATGGAATAGTTTTGCAACTTAATCTCAGAGTTTGTCAGAGGATCTTCTTAGGACACTTATTACCTGAACACCAGCCGTCAGAAACCTACATACTCGTGTCTCTCATTATCTCATTATAGTCATCAGTAAGTCACAAGAGGCCTGATATGATTTGAGTGTGTGTGTGTGTGTGTGTGTGTGTGTGTGTGTGTGTGTGTGTGTGTGTGTGTGTGTTAGTGATGCGAGGATGAGCTAAAGCGTCACCCGAATCCGCAGCTTCAAATAAATTATCCAGCCGCCAACCTATATTTTTGTCCGATTTAGATAACCGCACCCGATCGTCACATTCAGGGTTCATACGGTCATGAAAAACCTGGAAAAATTTTAAAACAGCAATTTCCAGGCCTGGAAAGTTTTGGAAAAGTCAGGTTTCACAATTCTCTGTACAATAGAATTATGTTTAATCAGGTCCTGAATTTCGGTGCGGTATTGCGCATATATCACATTACTCATTCCCGCAGCTTTCGACTTTAAAATGAGGGAAATTCCTGCAAAACATGTATTCAATATAGCGTGTAGGTTAGACGAGTAAATGAATTCACACAAACCATCAGATCAAATCAGTCATTTGAAAACAGCGTGAGTGATTCAGCTGTACCGCGTCTTCTCTCTTTGACCGTCTCTTCACATCGGCGCGTCTAGAGCTGAACGCTGCGATACAAGACTTTAGCTCACGTTTCGGTACAGTTGACAGAATTGTCAATTGCCTAATCGGTCATTGTTGCATCGTCACAAAAAATGTATTATTTGCACGTCTTTTTAAGCCTTTCGGTACTCGCGTGTTCCAGAGGTGCTTTTCTGTGCGTGCGCTCACAGTCACATCCAAAGCAGCCTTAAGTGGCCAAATACACACAAAGTGACGTCAAAATGGTCGTCCTGGCGAGTGTCCTCATAAGCACTGTCGGTTTTGTCTTAAGTTAATGTAAACAGTTGCGAATGAAACGCATGTGTGTCAGTATTGGATCCGTGAAATAGGTCTTGTGACAGCAGCCTAATAAAGTTGTGCTGTCTGTCATTAATGTTAATCAAACAACAAAAGACAGTAGACTATTTAATCTATTTAATCTCTGTAGCCTATTTAACACACCTTCATATTTTAGAAAATGTAGTTAATATTTGCATCATTAATGATTTATTTTATCCACCCGCAAATAATCAGAATGCAATTTTTTATTACCCGACCCACCCGACCTGCAGATTATCCGCAGCGCCCGCAGATATAACCGCCATCCTCACATCACTAGTGTGTGTGTGTGTGTGTGTGATGTACCAGCGCTCTTGTCCAGGAAGTAAGCGAGGAGGCAGCGCATGACGGCCTGGTGGCAGATGACCAGCACGTTGCCTTGTCTCTCCAGCTCCATGATTACTGGCTCTAGCCGCTGCACCAGATCCTGATACGACTACAGCAAGAGAAGTAAGACAAAAGTCACTGCTAGATATGAATGTTTTTTTTTTGGTTTTATTTTTAAAGAAATCAATACTTTTATTTAGGAAGGATGCATTAAATTCATCAAAAGTCACAGTAAAGACATTTATAATGTTACAAAAGATTTATATTTTAAATAAAATTATTTCTATTCATCAAAGAATCCTGAAAATGAAATGTACCACGAGTTTCCACAAAAATATGAAGCAGCACAACTGTTTTCAACATTGATAATAATCAGAAATGTTTCTTGAGCACCAAAATCAGCATATTAGAATGATTTCTGAAGGATCATGTGACACTGAAGACTGGAGTAATGATGCTGAAAATTCAGCTTTTTACAATATATTCACATAGAAAACTGTATTTTTGATCAAATAAATGCAGCTTTGGTAAGCAAAAGACACTACTTTCAGAAAATGGGAGCGAATTCTTTTCAGTGAATCAGTCTGAATAGTTCATTAGTCGATCAGTCTAAATCTGAATCATTAAAAAAAAAAAAAAAAAAAAAAGGTCATGAAAAAGCCATGAACAGTTATTATTAAACGTGGGAACTCTAAATGGTGCATCAGGTGTTAACAGTTCAGAACATACCTCTCCTCCGGGGTATCTGTAATGGTATTTGTCCTGGTCTCTGAGAGAATATTCATCCGGGTATGTTTCTCTAATCTTTTCATATGTCATTTCCTCACAGATGCCCTGATACAAAACATAACCACACATTAAAAATAACAATGCACAAACAGCACAAATGTTTCTCAGTCATCAATTCAGATGTTTTGCAGTAATGTGATTGTTTTTTTCTTTTTGCAATATAGGAATAGTTTGCCCAAAAATAAATATTTGCTGTTAATTTAGTCATTCTCAGCAGGCCATCCAAGACGTACAGTAGACCAGTTTGTTTATTCATCAGAACAGATTTGGAGAAATGTAGCATTACATCACTTGCTCACCAGTGGATCCTCTGCAGTGAATGGGTGCCGTCAGAATGAGAGTCCAAACAGATGATAAAAACATCACAATAATCCACACCACTCCAGTCCATCAGTTCACTGCAGAGGATCCATTGGTGAGCAAGTGATGCAATGCTACATTTCTCCAAATCTGATGAAGAAACAAGCTCATCTACATCTTGGATGGCCTGAGGGTGAGGACATCTTGAGCAAATTTTCATTTTTGAGTGAACTGCTCCTTAAAAGCATTAAACATCTACCTTATTTCCCACTTATGTGGAAGCAGACTTTTATTGCACTCATGGCAAAGTTTTCCCAATTATATAGCTGAATTCATTTTGGTGTGGTAAACGAGTTAAATATGATACACCTCCATTAAACATCTGACTCAAATTGACTAATTGCGTGTTAACAGAAAACACCTCTGTTTTATCACAGTAGGTAATGAAGACCAGCCCAGTGTTCATATGAAAACCAGAGGCTGCTGCTGTAATAAAAACAGCGGCAGGAAACTCACGGCATCGATCTCGTTGAGTATTTTCCACTGTTCGTACGGGACGCCCAGCTCCTCGGCCGTCTGGATGGTGCGTCTGAGCTGACTGGTCCACACCTTCAGGTCTGGGATCTTCTGGTTTTCCAGGAACCCACGCAGGGCTTTAGAAAACTAACACAGAGCGGGAAAGACATTAACAAGCCGCAAACATTTCTCACCCACCTGTGGTAAAGGACTGACCCAGAGCATGCTGGGAAGCAACACAGGGTGACTATGAAAGTGACTTTACATCTGTTCCAGTAAAAAAAAAAAAAAAAAAAAATTAACAAACAACTCTGTTTTATTATAGTTAACTTAAACTAAAATCTAAAACAATTCTAATTAAAATAAGAATGTATGAATGAATTAATAAATAAATGAATAAAATAAATAAATAAATGTTATAGTAAAAGAAAATATTAAAGACATACATATGCATATGTTGCCAAGGCAACATTTCTCATTTTCGTTTAGTTTAACTTAATGTACTAAAATAACTAAAACTAAATGACCTTAAACAATAAAACATTATTCAAATTCTATTAATAAGAATATTATTTTTATTATAATAATAATAATAATAATAATAATAATAATAATAACAAAAAACTATATAGTTGTACTTAAAGAAATCTAGTAAAAAAGAAAAAAAAAAAAAGCATAAATGTTATAAAATGCATCATATTTTGCCATTATTTTTGGAATCAGCACCTCAAAATGAGTAAGGAACAAGTATTGGATTTCATTCATCAAGTATGATCCAGGACAGTGTTCCAGTATATCAGTGATACTGAAATAAGCCATATTCTATGAAGTGCACCTGTTTTCCTCTGCTGGAGAGCTCTGAATCTCCTCCGATGCAGCCCTGGACATTGTGCTGGCTCTCGCCGTGGCGGCACAGGTAGATGGAGTGCTTCTGAACGTGAATATTCATGAGGTAGTAGACTATCTTGCTCTGGATGTAATCCTGAACGCGGTTCACCAGGAAACGCTGGCCCACGTTGATCACCTGGATGAAGGAGAGGTCCCTGAAAGAGCCCAAGAACAACCATGAAATGGCTTTACGGATGCCTTCGCAAACTGTTACACATGTGTTTGTGGCCTAATGATTTAGACACACACACACACACACACACACACACACACACACAATAGAATCGCAGTTGTGTTTTATCATTATTGTCCTCTTGAGTACAGAACAATTAACAGGTGACTCCAGAGGAACTGTTCCTGCATTTAATTGTGTGTAAGACTCATGCTGAAATAAAAACATAATTAATCATCATTACCTTCAACAGTCCCTTCCCTTTTTTAAAAAGCATTCATGTTTCTGAGCAATCTGTTCCCTAAAGTTAATAAAAGACTTGAAAAGTCAGTAAATGACTCTCCACAACAGAGTAAAAATAGGTGGTTTTCATTTGTCAAGGATAAAAGATTTTGCTATCTGCTTAGATGTAAAAATGCTAAAATTAAATCGTATATGCTATAGTACTGGAAGTAGTATAATGCTAGGATTACAGTATGTGTTTTCATATCTGTAAATTAGGTGGCAAAGTTATTATTTTGATTAACAGTATTGTTATTAACTAGAACTTTAAAAAAAACATTGTTAATTAAAATAAAACAATAAAAGTACAAATACTGGATGGAAAAAAAAGTAACAGACATTTTGCCTTGGCATATAACTAAACTAAAATAAAATAAGTTTAAGGTGAAGTACTACAATAAATAAACTAAAACTAAATAGTAACATAAAAAAATAAAAATGACAAAAACATCAAATAAAAATTAGAAGTGCTGCTTTAGCAGCTAATTGAAATATATACATTCATGTTGAAGTACTAAAACTTAAACTGAATTAAATGAAAACTATAAATAAAATATATATATATTTTTTATTATTTTAGATTTCCATTTTTCAAAATATTCATAAATACTAGAATAATATAGAAGTAAATAATAAACTAACACTGTTGATTAAAACAAGAGTTAAATCTACAAATACATTTCAGGAACAACATACTGTGGATTTTCCACTTATTGCTGTATATTTAAATATACTGTACCGTAATGTTGTTTCCCTTTTTGGACCTCACATTTGTGAAGCATATAATAGTGTACAAACAAAGAATACTGTACGTTGCAAGTTGACTTTACTTGAAGAGTTGTGCATAAGACTGACATGACACCTTCATAATCATGACATGACACGTCATGAATATGAAGGAGGTTTTATGCATGTTTATGACAACTGTCATTAAGTGTCTTTCACTCAATTATGTCATTTTTAATGCAAAGATGACATTTGACCTAACCCTAACCTACCCCTACACCTAACCCTAGCCCATAACAAAGACATCTCAAACAATGTCATCTTTGCATTAACTGAGCGAATGACACTTAATGATATTTGTCATAAACATGCATAAAAACCCTTGTGTCATGTCATGATTATGAAGGTGTCATGTCAGTCTTATGCACACCCCTTCAAGTAAAGTGTAACCAATTGAAGAGTTTTCTGGATGTTGTATGAGCACTTTCACTGTGTCTGTAACCACTACAATGGGTTGCAATTTTCCAGGTAATGGCAGATTATTCTATGATCAAAGCCAAAAGCTATTCCTGAGGAATCTCACAAATGCCTTGGACTGTCCAAGACATCCTTATAGATTTTTCAGAGATTCTAGGTTATTAGAATATCCACATTATTTTAACACAAACTTAATCAGAATAGAACACTTAGAAAGTATTTAGAGACATTTATGATAGTATTATCACCAAACAAAACCAACATGGCAGAATATTAACAAAATATATTCAGTTCTGTACTGCTCTCTGCTGGAGACTGAGTGACAACAACAGGAAAGCTAAAGATGGTGCTTAGGTCACAGATCAACAGCTGAAATTAAATATTATCATATAGCACCCACCCCCAAAAAAACCTAAAATATAAAAAGTAGTAATAATAATAAAAACAAATCTTTGCTCAAAGGACAAGTCTTGCCAAATGTCTCCTGCTCAGAGATCACTCGGCTACTAGATGATGGTTTGGAAAAATAATAAATAGAAAAAGATACTTTTAAAATGAAAATAAAATCATACTTGTCATGGTCGTCTGGGTCTAACGGCTGATATGTGACTTTATAGCACTCGATTCTCTTCAGGAAATCCTCCATCACGCTCTCGCGGCCTCTCTCGGGATAATCAGGGCTGGAAACCTTCACGTCCTGTGATGAAAATAATCATGTGTTATGTGTCCAGTGATATTAACTTTTTACATTAACATTGTTATCATCATAAAGATATATGAGTTTATGTATAACTTGCATAAATGTGTGCAATGTGTACATTTCTTTACATTTTTTGTCTTTACCCTAACATTTTAAACTGCTCAAATAGTTCCTGTTGTCTCTCAATTCATTTGAGCTACTAAAAGCTGCATAATTATAATAAAATGAAGACACTTTGTTATCTAACCTTGACAACTTATTCAGATATAACAGCAGTGATAAATATTAACGGAGACACTCACCAGTATGTTGGCAGCAATGACTTCTGGGTCGTCACAAAGCGACTCAACAAAAAACACCTGGAAACAAAACCAAAAATAATCCCATCAAAGCCTGCAAGAAGGTTTCTACTCAGGTTTATGAAGGGCAAACTAGGCTGGCGGAGGAGCTTTATTGATCTCGGGATGCTGTGAACACTGCTTGACGACTGCTGCATTATTTCAGTAAGCGAATCATATTCACACATCCTCTGACCTTATATGAGTTTTCCTTCGCAAAACTCAGGATGAGGCTCCTTCTCTCTCTGGTTGTGTTTGTGGCATCAAAAACCTGACAAGACAAATGATCATATCACACTTGAAAAGAAATAAATTAGGAGATCTCTCATCAAATATAATCAAACTATTAGAATAATTTGCTTACGTCACAAGTGCAATTAGGTGTCATAGAAGCCACTAAAGCATTTTTAATTGATTATAACGACATTTGTTTATTTTATGCTCTTTTTTGACTTTAGAAATTGGTATGGCAAATATTTATGAACTGAAGGTATGGATTTGAATTTTTCTAATGACAATGTGACATGATGAAATGTTTAAACAGCATCTGGGGCAGTGATATTTTAATTTTATTTATGGTATTCATTAATCATTTGAATTAGCTTTATTTTTATATTTTCATTCTAATAATTTTCTCAATTTAATATTACGTTCAGTAGTAATTTTATTTTTTTAATATTTCAGTTTAGCTTTAATTTATTTTTATTTTAGTTTATAGCAGTTTTAATAATTTTAGTACTTTAAATTATTTTAGTTAGTTGCCAACACAGCATTATAATTTCTTTTAATATTTACATTTAGCTTTTCATTCCAGATATCAGTAGTTTTAATAAATTTTAGCACCTGACCTTATTTCAGTTAGTTGCCAATTTTAATATTAATTTAAACTATAGTAGTTCTGTTATGAACTTTTGCCATTTTAATATTTTTTTAAACATTTAAATTTAACTTTAATTTATTTTAATTTTACTTTTACCTTTTAGAAGTTTTAATAATGTTAGTACTTTAAACTTATTTCAGTTAGTTGCCAATTTTATTTTTAGTTCAAGTTGTAATAATTATATTATGTGACTGTAATTTTTTAATATTTCTATTTAGCATTAATTTATCTTCATTATTTATTTTTTTCAGTTTTTAGTAGATTTCAGTTATTTGCCAAAGCAGCATTCCTAATTCTATATTTTTCATCTATTTTATATTTTATTTCAATTAACAAAAATTATTTTGATAGCAATGACACCACTGATCTGATGCAACTATACACTGTGAAACAACTAACACAAAACACTCCAGCACACAAGTGATTAATATTTGAGCTAATAAACAAATAAATTCTAGTTTCAGTATGTGTGAAGTCCAAAGATAAATGTGTCCAAAGAGCAGAACTTACAGCGATCTGCCCTCCCTCCTCACTCAGATAAGATTTCACATCCTGTAGAGCCACGATGGCACACTGTCTGAGAGAAACAACAGACGGCCAATCATCAGCCCAGAACCAGAACCACCACAATCACATTAAACTCAACAGCACCAGCAGATGATGCCACTGATACCGACTCGACTCATCAGCACCAATCAGAATCAATTCAAATTAAAAATAGTTTGATGTCAATATGACATTATGTCTCATAGTGCAACTCCAAACTTCCTCCTGATCATTTCCTGAAATGACTGAAACAGACTGCTGTAGAAACATCCTCTTGTGTCGGAGGTATGTGTGTAATGTAGGTGTAACGGTGTGGATACTCACCTCCTGATTTTCATGGCCTCTTCATTGTCGTGACGGAAGAAGTCGTAAGACTTGTACGACTGTACCGCCTCACGTCTATAAACACCCAGGTTAAAAACTGACAGAAACACACAACTGTCACCAACATACAGGGAAAGCAACAGGGTTTTTGAAAACTTCAGAGTGAAACACAATAGTAGAATATTTTACAGATCCAGTGCCAATGCTAGAAACATGCCAAGGCTAGAAAGTTTTTACATCTTTTTACTAGAAAGTATTTACATCTTGCAAGTGTTTTTTTTTTTTTTTCTGTGATGGAATAAGAAATAAAAAAAGGTAATTGGAATATTTTTTCTTGCAATTCCGAGTTTATATCTCACAATTCTCACTTTTTCTCGCAATTGCAAGTTTCTCACAATATTTACTTTTTCTCTCAATTGCAATTTTATATCTCAGAATTCTTAGCCTACTTTCTCGCAATTGCAAGTTTATCTCACAATTCTCACTTTTTCTCACAATTGCAAGTTTATCTCACAATTCTCACTTTTTCTCACAATTGCAAGTTTATCTCACAATTCTCACTTTTTCTCGCAATTGCAAGTTTCTCACAATATTTACTTTTTCTCTCAATTGCAATTTTATATATCACAATTCGTAGCCTACTTTCTCGCAATTGCATGTTTAAATCTCACAATTCTTACTTTTTCTTGCAATTGCAAGTTTGTCTCTCACAATTCTTAATTTTCTCACAATTGTGAGTTTATATCTCAAAATTATGACTCATAATTGCAAGTTTATAACTCACAATTATGACTTTTTTCTTTCAATTTTGTTTTTGTCTTTTTTCTCAGAATTGCAAGTTGTAAACTCAATACTAGTTTGCACGTTGCAGACCTATTTATGCCATGAAATAAAAATTGTATACATATCTCACAAATCTGACTCTTTTCGTGTCACAATTCAGAATGAGAAAAAAAAGTCAGAATTGTGAGATATAAATTTAGAATGCTAAGGGGGGAAAAAAAATCAGAATTGTTAAATTAAAAAGTTGCAAATACCTTAGTTATATTGAGTTAAAAATTATTTACATTTTTATTATTATTATTTGAATTAATTCAGATTATTTATTCTTTCTGGTTTCATTTAAGAAATAATTTTGGTGTTTCATCCCCAGGTATAATTACATAAATAATTATAATAAATACAGAAGTATGTTGAATGAGCTCCATTTTTCTCTCACCTTTCGTGGGAACCCCGATCCAGTTGAGGTATCGCGTCAGCTTCTTAGATATGTATGTCTTTCCTCTGGCGGGAAGGCCGATCAATACAATGACAGTAGGGGAGTTAGTCATGTATGACGCCCATGCTATGAAAACAAACAAACACACATCGTTTACTTTTAACAATTTCCTCCTTTCCTATAGTGCAGGACAAACCAGTATGATGATATCAGATGAACATTCTGTTCCCAGGTCATCATATTTATACTCATAACAGCTACAGCTTTCAGATGTTTCTCACGTCTGGAAATAAGTGACGTTCATGAGGGCATGAAGCTTTCATGCTGCTTATTGACATCATTTCCTTATCAATTATGCATGAGAGTAGCTTGAGGCTTCTTGTATTTAATAAATGCCAAGTGTTTCTGAGAATGAAACAGCAGCTGAACAGCAAACCCACATACCCATCATGCATACATATAATATTATTTCTATATTATTATGGTATTTATTAATATTTTGAATTTGCTTTTATTTTTAATAGTCAATTTTAAGTTTTAGTAATTTTGTTATATGCTTTTGCACTTTGTAGTTTTTTTTGTAATATTTCTATATAGCTTACTTAAATTTTATTTCAGTTTTAGTTTAAATAATTTTAGTACATCAGCTTAAACCTACATATTTTAGTTAGATGCCAAGGCACCATTTTTAATTTTATTTTAATGTAAGTTCCATTTAATCTAATATTTTCATTTTATATGATATTTCAAATAAATTGATTTTATTTATTTTTTTTACATACATTAATATTTTGAGAAACTCATCAGCAAACCCATATACCAACCATGCATACTTCAGCAAATCAGTGTTATTTTAATATTATTTATATACTGTTATAGCATTTATAAATATTTTGAATTAGTTTTTATTTTTATAGTTTCTGATTTTATGTAATTTTTAAATATATAGCATTAATTATTTTTTTATTATTTTTTTATTTTTTATAATTTTAGTATATAATTTCAGTAAGTTGTAAGGGCAATATTTCTTATTTTATTTTAATTTAGGTTTCATCTAATATTTATATTTTGTTATATTTAAAATTAAATATATTTAAAATAATAAACTATAATAACAATCATAAAATAAAATATATTATTACATATTTTTAATATATATTTTCACGTGTACATTATTACTTTATTTCAATTCCTTATTCAATTTTTTTTTTTTTTTTAGTTAGCAATAACACATCTTGCAAATTACATCAATTATATATTTGACTTGGTTGCTATAGGGTTGCTAAGGTGTTCAGGATAATTGCAAGGGCGTTGCTAGGTGATTGCTTATTGGCCATAAACCAATTCTCTATGATGTTCTTGCCTGTGCATCAATATGTTACTCTGCACTGAAGAAACAGGACCCGACACGCCTCTTAACTGGGCTTTACATTCCACAAAAACCCCGTCTGGATGCAAAGCTCAAATTCCAATCTGATTTAGATTTCTCATTCAGCTTGAACGAACATGTTAAAGCTCAACTCTCTGAATGTCAGATTCATTTGGAAAACTACAGCATGTCTTGAAGTGCAAAGTTCCCAGACGGCCATCACAAGCACTGCCAAGGAAATAAGTGATGTTTTTACACAAAAACACCTTCATAACCACATCAATACACTCTAAATGAGTCATTTTAATAAGCATGTATGATGTTGCATATATTATAAGATCTTACATCTATGACCGCCTTAATGAACATCAAGCTAACTGTATTTACATACTGATAGAAAGGGAGTGCTGAAGTCTGTGGAACAGAGAAACATATATGTATAATGTACAAATGTTTAAATATGTAAAAAAATCAAATCCATAAAATGTATAAATAAAAGTAAAATAAATAAAACCAGATCAAAATAAATTAAATAAAACATAATAAAATGAATTAGATTAAAATAAATTAATTAAAAAAAAAATTTTTTTATTATAATTAGATTAAATAAACAGATTTGATTGAATAAGTGCATAATAAAAATTTAAACAAACAAATAAAATATGTAGTGAGTAGGGGGAAAAACAATAGAGTCTAATATAATAATAATAATAATAATAAGTTAAATACTAATATTTAAATTAGTATAAATTGGTCTCTTGCACGAGGATGATCATATATATTTGATCTTTGCCATCTAAAAGCTTGAAAACCCTTGACTTACAGCTCAATAACTGTAGTCATCATAACACTTGAGTACCCTGATGTTAAATGATCAGGGTTTGAACCTACAACCTTTCGGTTATATTTAGCTACATATGAGTGCTATAGCAAGAATAGAGCTAAGCTGGTAAATAAAAGGTTATGAGTTTGAATTCCCACAAAGGTTGATCCACCATTGAGCATTTAATCAATACACTGAATCTCAAAGTATTAAAATGAGCATAAACAATAACAATAACTCACAGCATTTCTTCTCATTGACTCTGGGCTCCGCCTTCTTGCTGTCATTTGAATTGTCCATGACTTTAGGCGCAGATTGACGATCTTGATGGACAGGTGTGAGGGTCACCAGAGGTCAGTCCACCTGCGCAGGTATCATGAGACTGAGATTAGGTCATTACTGGCCTGGCATTTTTGCACATATGCTGCTTTATTAGCCTCCAAGACAGGAATAAAAAAAATCAAAGCTGCATTTACTCACCCCGCCGCGGAGAGAACACAAACACACAGACCATTTCCCATTCAAACGCAGTTAAAACTGTTTTTCCATTAAATCTCTAGGACAGAGCAGTCTTGATGTGACCGCTGTGTTTCAGGAAGTGTTTGTGTCTGCCGGAGATGCCCACGAACATCCAACCCAGAGAGAAACAATAAACGCTAGAAGAGAGATTAGCTTCGACGAAGTGACAGAATGGGCGGGGTTAGCGGCGCGAATCTTGTCTATGATTTGCCAGGCACGATCGGTATAAATAATAATTATTTTATTTCTACTTTTCATTCCGTGTCCTTTCAGTTTGATAATATTAATGTTCTCAGTATGATTACAGCAGGTTCAAAAAATATCCAAATCGTTTCTGGGAGAAAAGCATCGTCACGTGATATCTGTTACTTTTCACAACGGTGTATTAATCAGATGAGGCTTTTAATAACAATTTTGTAGTAGAGAATAGTGCACATTTTTATTTATATGTTAGGTCTCAATTAATGAATGTATTTTAAAAATTTAGATTATATATTGAATAGTTTTTATTACACATATCTTGAATGCGGCTCAATGAGGCTTCAGACCGGAGATCCGCGAATCGCCCCCCGCTGGAGGAACCTCTCCGCGCCTCAAAGGAAACGGTAACAAGCCAGTAAATTTTGCCGCTCAACGGTCTGAACCAATCACGGTCTGAAGAGCCTTGGGGGCGGGGTTTGTTGCGCTTGCCTGATTGGACGTAATTAACATCAATCAGAAAAGTATGTGGCGCATGTAAAAAATAACAACATGCATAACAGATCAGTTCTATCTGTCTATCTGTCTATCTATCAAAATAAAACGTTTTCCCTAACGAACCACTTTGGATAAACATTTAGGTTTAGATAAACATGAGAACAATTATATTCTAAAAAGTACTCTTAATAAAATAAATTAGTATAAAATAAACATTTGATTAAAATAACCAAATAACATCTATATAAAACACTTAATCGGATTAAAATAAGTATACAATAAACATTTGAAATAAATCAACATCTAATAAATCCTTACTAAATAGAAAAATTAAACTTAACCTTAATAGAATCTCAACCTTATAAAACATGAATAGAATTTAAATATTTTCCAAATAGTAATTAAATAGTACACATTTATTTATTTAATAATTACAAATATTAATATTTATTATTGAAATTGTGTCTTTATACACAAAAATATATAAATACGCATTATGCTTATGCACAAACATGGAAAATCTTGTGACCTTTTCTATAGAAAAGATGCTACAAACATGCAATACACGTCATCATGCTATTGTTTAATTTATGCAATTCATGCATCTACTTTTTACACTTTTATTTTTACTATTTAAACAAACACTGCTTGCAGAAGAGACATTTCTAGAGCTCTGGATGGGAATGATATAATAAATTAATTCATGTATATAAATATTTGAGAGAAAGACGAACAGTGATAACTATATATCGCACTTTACCAAGCCAGCAGCTCATAAATTTGCATCGTTTTTTCCTATAATGCAAAACCCTCAGCCGGGTGGAGCTGACAGTCTTGTAACCTGTAGAAAGCCTTCATCTGCGCTGCCTGCCAAAGGAAATGTTTCTTTTGTGCTGCATACTCAGTCATTGATTTGCTAAATAAGGCCTCCTTCTGGCCATTGTGAAAATGCTCTGCTGTTTCTCAGGATATGTGAGGTCTGCCGCTCTCAGATTCCTTTGCCTTGTATGGCTAAAGGCTCCAGACGCGCCCGGCTGCGGGACGCTGACCTTATTGGCCGGCTCAGGAACAGGGAGGTGTAGAGAAAAGCCTGAAAAACCAAACAAACTTCCCTTCAGCCCAGCGCAGGAACAGCCCCAACGCACACAGACCTTCTCCAACCCTTTTCAACTCAAAAACAAGGTAAGAACTCCTAATCATTGCTGGCTTTGTTAATGGTTAACGGATATAATACAGTTTCTGTTTTAACTTCTTAACAGGTTGATTTTGTAAATGTCTGCAAATGTACTATAATTTCAAAACAGTTAATTGTATGATATTTTACATTTGAAATATGTAAAGTCTATCATTCAACAGCAAGGTTTTGTGTTCCTATATGTATAAGTGAACGGGTATATATTAGGTTACGCAACATTTCACCATTTTCAGTCTTTTACGCGCATGTGTGTGTGTGCGCGTGTACATTTTTTCCAGTACAAACATTGTATGTTCTATAAAAAAAAATAGGTATATTATAAATTTTACATATTTCTATATCTTTATTTATCATATATATATATATATATATATATTAATTATATATTAATTACTTATTTAATTATTTTTAAATAGGGTTCATATCATATATTTAATTTAAATTATTAATAATGTGATTATGCATAAATTATTTTAATTATTTTTATAAATATTCCTAGTAGTCCCTTTAATTCTGTACTTTTAGAAGAATTACAAAAAAAAAATGTTTTTGATGAATTATAGCATGTCACACCACAGGATGCTGCTGCTTGAAAATTCATGTCAGTTTCATTTTGACAGCATCAAATGTGCCTCTAACTATTATGATATAAGACTGAATGCATATACAGAGTGTTTTTTCATGTAATTTTGTACCGTCGATGGCTTTGCTCCATGGTATTGTGCGTTGTCCTCCAGACTGCGATAAGTGGACTCTAATGAATTTAATCTCTTATCTCTTCCTTCTGCAGAAGCAAACCCTGCGGCCAGAATGTCTGCAGCCAAGCGTGCCAAAGGAAAGACCACAAAGAAGCGGCCGCAGAGGGCCACGTCCAACGTCTTCGCCATGTTTGACCAATCACAGATCCAGGAGTTCAAAGAGGCCTTCAACATGATCGATCAGAACAGAGACGGATTCATCGATAAAGAGGATCTACACGACATGCTGGCCTCTCTGGGTTATCTATCTATCTATCTATCTATCTAAATATTTATGTATTTAATTATAGGCTTCATTTTTTATTTTGAGCTGAAATATGACCTTATAGTTTACAAAATTAAGTTTTGTAAGATGATGTTTTTTTGTGTGTGTGTGTGTAAATTATTTTTATTAGGTTTCATTTTTAGTTTTCATTTTGTACTGAGATGACTTTAGATTAAATTTTGTAAGAATGATCTTTTTTTCATGAATATTTTATATTTGTTTAATGTAATATATATATATACATACATACACATACACATACACACACACAGTCATGGCCAAATATATCGCCACCCTTGGTAAATATGATCAAAGAAGGCTGTGAAAATTAATCTGCATTGTTAATCCTTTTGCTCTTTTATTTTAAAAATTCACAAAAATCTAACCTTTCATTGGATATTAAGAATTTAAAATGGGGGGAAATATCATTATGAAATAAATGTTTTTCTCAAATACACATTGGCCACAATTAACGGCACCCTTTTATTCGATACTTTTTTAAACCTCCATTTGCCAGTTTAACATCTCTAAATGTTCTCCTATAATGCCTGATGAGGTTAGAGACACTTGACAAGAGATCAGAGACCATTCCTTCATCCAGAATCACTCCAGACCCTTTAGATTCACAGCTCCATGTTGGTGCTTCTTCTCTTCAGTTCACTCATTTTCTACAGGGTTCAGGTCAGAGGACTGGAATGGCCAGCAGAAGCTTGGTTTTGTGCTCAGTGACCCATTTTTGTGTTGTTTTTGAGGTTTGTGTTTGGATTATTGTACGGTTGGGAGATCCAAACATGGCCCATTATAAGATTTCTAACATGATGCCATGCGTCTACACAAGATGTCCAGGACCTCCAGCAGAAATATAGGCCCACAACATCAAAAATACAGCAGTATATTTCATTGTACACATGGGAATATGCTGAGTTTGTTTTTGGATGAGCGAGGAGAATTTTTCTTGAAACACTCCCAAACAACATGTGCTGATGTAGGTGCTGTTTGACAATTATTTTTTAAGTTTTCTGACCCCGAGACTCAACTATTTTCTGCAGTTCTCCAGCTGTGGTCCTCGGAGAGTCTTTAGCCGCTCAAACTCTCCTTCTCACCATGCATTAGGATGATATAGACAGAAGTCCTCTTCCAGGACGTTTCGTAACATTTTATGTGGATTGGAAATTCTTAATTATTGTCCTGATGGTGGAAATGTGAATTTTCACTGCTCTAGCTCTTTTCTTAAAGCCACTTCACTAATTTGTAAAGCTCAAGTATCTTTTGCTGCACATCAGAAATATATTATTTGGTTTTTCTCATTGTGATGATGATTAAGGGAATTTGGGCTTTGTTTTCCCTCCTATTTATATTTCTGTGAAACAGGAAGCCATGGCCGGACAATTTCATGTTCATAATCACCCTGGAGTGCTCAAAATTGTGAATATGAATGGGAATATACTTCAGAGATATTTTACTCATAAGAATTTCTAGAGGTGCCAGTAATTGTGTCCAACGTGTTTTTGAGAAAAACATTTATTTCATAATGATATTTCCCCCCATTTGAAATTCTTATTTTCCAATGAAAGATTAGATTAGATTTAGATTAGATTAGATTAGATTTTTTGTGGGGGGGGGGGGGGGGGGGGTTCAAATAAAAGATCAAAAGGATTAACAATGCAGATTAATTTTTACAGCCTTCTTTGATCATATTTACCAAGGGTGCCAATATTTTTGGCCATGATTGTGTATATATATATATATATATGTATATATATATATATATATATATATATATATATATATACGTATATATATATATATATATATATATATATATACACACATATATATATATATATATACGTATATATACATATACATATATATACATATACATATATATACATATATATAGACACACACATGTATTCAAGTAAATATTTTTAAAAAATGCTTAATTAATTTTGGGGTGAAATTAGAGAATGAATGACTAAATGAATGAATGAATGAAGATTCATTTTTCTTTTAAAGGAAATATGACCTTAATTTGGAAGATAAGGTTTTGTGAGATTCATCCAATAATATCCTTGTTTTTACTGAATTATTTGATTTATTTATTTAGAAAAATATATATATATATATATTTATTAATTAATTTGACCATCCAATAATATATTTTGCCAATAATATTCTGCAGGCCAAATAACATGCAAAATATCAGCCATTTCTCACCAACTACACTGGTACGTAGCCCTGCATCTGAGGGTTTGTTCATGTTTCTCCAGGGAAGAACCCGTCTGACGAGTACCTGGAGGGAATGATGAGCGAAGCTCCAGGTCCCATCAACTTCACCATGTTCCTCACCATGTTTGGAGAACGTCTGAACGGCACCGATCCTGAAGACGTCATACGAAACGCCTTCACATGCTTTGACGAAGATGCTTCTGGTACAGCCTTAATCCTAGTGAACAAATAATATGTTTATGTGTTAATTAACTGCATTGTGCCATCTCAAGCTAAATTAATAGATCTAAATGCATGTTTTGGTATAATTATGCCCTCATGAAGGTAAGAGGATTGACAGTTTAAAATGACATTATAAGCCTTGTTCTCAAAGTCATGAAGCTACAAGCTTCTTAGAAAGAGCAACTTTACTGTGCAAAATCATGGGAACTGTTGATATTTAAGATGTTCCCTTGACAAACATAACAAATGTAAGAAAAAAATTATTTTTGAAATAGTTCATTACATTACAATTATAGTTATAAAACATTTCTCATGTTCTTTTAGTTTAATTTCATGTACTAAAATAACTCAAACTGAAATGAAAGAATAAAATGAAATAAACACTACACTACTATGTTTTTTTTAATTATTATTATTACAAAAACTCAATAAAACTACTAAACATTTTACTAAAATTAAATATATATATATATATATATACATTCAAAATAAAATATGACCCTGGAACACAAAAGCAGGGTATATTTGTAGCAATAGCCAAAAATGCATTGTATGGGTCAAAATTATAGATTTTTCTTTTATGACAAAAATCATTAGGATATTAAGTAAAGATCATGCAAGATATTTTGTAAATTTCCTACTGTAAATATATCAAAACTTAATTTTTGGATTAGTAATATGCATTGCTAAAAAACTTTCTCAGGCGATTTTCTCAATATTTAGATTTTTTTGCACCCTCAGATTCCAGATTTTCAAATAGTTGTATCTCAGCCAATATTGTCTGATCCTAACAAACCATACATCAATGGAAAGCTTATTTATTCAGCTTTCAGATGATGTGTAAATCTCAATTTTGAAAAACTGAGCCTTATGGTTATGTGGTCTATGGTCACTAATACATTTATTGGATTTTTGTTGATCTGTTTAGAAAATTGTTTATATTATTATACTAAAAACTGTCATCAACTGTTCATTGTCAGAAATTTTTTACCATTTTTGAAAGACACAAATGGCACCTGATTTTCTTTATAATGACTCAGAGGTTGTGATCTTCACACAAGTAACCAGACAGCCTTATGTGACGTCTGTAACAGGTTTCATCCATGAGGACCATCTCCGCGAGCTGCTGACCACCATGGGTGATCGTTTCACAGATGAAGAAGTGGACGAGCTGTTTCGTGAGGCGCCAATCGACAAGAAAGGAAACTTCAACTACGTGGAGTTCACTCGCATCCTCAAACACGGGGCCAAAGACAAGGACGACATATAAAACACAGCAGCAGATTCATATGTACCTCAGGATCTAATGATACTGATGATTCAACAGTTCAGTCTATTCACTTCAGACAATAAGAAACCACTCTGCATTGCACTAGAAACCACTCAAAATGCCTTAGCATATATTTCACATTGTGTTGTCGAGTGCTGCATGTGCGAACATACTTTAGAGCCTGTATTCGTGTTTTCTTTCTTCGTCTCTCCAGATGAAATAACCTGTTGTGTGTGAGACTGAACAGGTAATTATGCTCATCGTATCTACAGAAGCCAATTTTGAAGTCCAAAAACATCCTTTAACATGAAGATAGGTTTGAAGTTCAAGATATTAAGAAGCTTCACAATATAGTTTTGCTGATTTCATGTATTAAGAATAAAGTTTGTACATTTCAGAGTAAGTCCTATAAGAAATTGAATTAATTAGCAATTAGCATCATTTTAAAATAAAGACGCTTTTCCACTGTACCGTTTACAATTTCTGCTCCATCACACAAAATGCAGACAAATAAAGTTCACTCCAAAAAATGGAAACTACCTGACAATTTACTCACCCTTAGGACATCCATGATGTAGATGAGTTTCTTCATCAGACTTGGAGAAATGTAGCACTTGCTCACCAAAGGATCCTCTGCAGTGAATGGGTGCCGTCAGATTGAGAGTCCAAACAGCTGATAAAAACATCACAATAATCCATATAATGCTTTCTCCTATAACCTGAACAATATAAAAGCACCATCAAACAACAAACACCACATCCGTTGCTTGCCATGTTCTTGTTAAATAAAACTTTATTTTGATTGTAAAAGAAATATTTCCCACAACAATCCTACAATCTACAGAGTGTAACGCTGTATATCTATATTACTTTAAAACATGTCAGCTCTGAAAAATAATAGCCATCAATGATATCTATTGTAAATCTCTTTCTCTGGACTCTGTCTGGAGATGTAAGAATGAGATTTTGGCCTGTATGCATATTGAATTCACTGATCCACGATCAGATTCCATGTGTTTTTATATTGGTCACAAAAGCACTCAAAAACAGAACCAAACTCACAAGTGTTTGCAGTGTTAAACCAACAGCTTTCCAGATCATCTTAATATGGCACTTTCCACAAAAACAGTACAGAAAAGGCTATGAACTTTAAAAAGTCACACCTAGGAAAAACTATACATTACCAAATATGAGCAGTTTTGTTTTCTATTCATGGCATAAGAGGTTTACAATGAGTATTTGAAATCATCTTGCCAATATTTAGACAAACCCTGACATATTTCTTTAGTATTTTCTAGCAACAAACTTGTCAAGTACTTTTACAGAAAAGCATAACGGACAAATAGGATCACGTGATCCTTGAAAACCAATCAAACAATGGTCTTGAGTAGGCTACCATACCATTACCATAAACTGAATCCTAAATGTCGCAAATTTGTCATTGACTTCGCTTATAAAAACTTTTCCGTTGTAAACTAAAAATAGATCAATCCAAAATGAACGTTTGTTCAAGATTAACTGACAGGCTGTCCATTCATTAAACGATACACTGTTTTCCCACAAAAGCAGTTTATTCAGCGTAGTGAAGCCTCTCCTCCATTGACATCCATTCAAAAACGGCATCTTATCGTACCGCAGCGAAGTACGCTTGTTTTGCTAACATTTGTTGCTGCCGTAAAGCGATCCGCATTTTTCGCGGAATTTCGTACCCGCGCACAATAAACAAACCAGCGAACCATTAGAATGATTTCGAAAATTACATTTAAAAGGTAAAAAAACTTACATACAGTTCCTGCAAACTGCTTGATTTCGACAAATGCCGTCAACGTTATAATTTGTGTAATGGAATGAAATGATTTACTTTTTTTTTTTTTTTTGGCCATTATTTACTTCTCTTCCCACCACCTTGTCCAAATGACGTCACTTCCCGTGTCACATTTGTATTGGGGCAAATCAAAGAAATTTGAGCTAAGTTAAGTTAAGCTAAGTTAAATATTTTAAAACATCCATTAGGCTATATTTTTTATCTATATTAAATGCAGCATTTTAGTATTTTCTAACTGTCACAATTATGAAAGTGCTGTTTAAATCAACTAAAGCAGTTGATTTAACACTGGTTCACTATAAACACACAAACAAAAGTGCAAAAAAACAACCTGATGGCTTGGACAAACACAAGATGGCGCGTAGGAAAGCATCCATATCAGCCCTCGGAGTCTAGATCTGAGCTGTTTCTCTCCAAAGTTAGCATAAGAACAACATGACAATGTGAAATACATTTGATTTGTGTCCATTAGCATCTGACACAATGGTGCACATATATAAGTTCAACAATGTCCTTCAATAAAAGCTGAAGCATCACCTGTAAAAAACCAAAGGAAAGAAAATAAATAAAAGTATACAAAGGCAGGCGAGACGTCCGTTGAAAGTCCATAAGTGTGTTGAGTCCAGTGTAGCCCTATTAAGATCTGATGGGTTTGAGTTCATTGATATTCAAATAATCAATCCTTCCACAGGAACACAAAGGCTTTAAGACTCTGATATTGCTATGACATGCAGAGTTCAGAAGTTTGTGCTGAGTATCAGTGTCTGTTGGAAAAGCAGGTCAGGTAACATGAGAATGAAAAAACACGTCAAAGATGAACATGAACAAACTGTGAACGTTCACACGCCTGGACTGGACGATTGAGAAAACCACTTTTCATCTAACAAACGGTAATAATATGCTATTTTATTGCTCAAGTCAATTGTGTGAAATGTTTGATGAATCTGAGCATTCTGAGCTGTGATTGGGCCAGAAATGTATCAAATTCATATCTGTAATAAAATGGCATTTTGAAATCAATATACTACTTGAATGTCATTGGTTCAACTCTCCTTAACAAATATGATCATTTTTAAATCCATGCCGAATTTACCTTAAAATCAGCGCAGAAGATGCTTATGCTTTACTATATAGTTCTTTGGAAATTATTCATTATTTTTCCATTTTTTTTTTCTTTTCAAGATCAAGAATTTAATTTTAATAAATGGGTTTTTGCCACCCAAACTTGAACATAAGAGTGGCACAATTTGTAACTTGATTGTACAAGGCTTTCGGTTTCATCCACTTCCACACTGCTGAAGAAAATAACAGAAACCCTCAGAGATTGTATTGGTTTTAATGGGAACTGAAGTGATCCTGGACTACTGTACAGGGTTGCCAAGTCCGTGTAACAAAACCAGACCAAAGGTCAATTAAAAATAGCCTAAAAACAACTATCAAAACTCAGCCTATTGCACTCCCATACCTAAACTACATATTACACACAATTTCAACTTGAACTCCACTAGTAACCATCTGTTTTCATAAAGGAGCTCAAAAGCCCTTCCCACAGAACTCATAATTTAGCACAGGTTTATCATCGGTAGAATGTAAAATATTTTAATACGCATTTCAGCCTATTACAATTCATGCATATGTACATTTTTAAACCACAGAGAAAAAAATAAAATAAAAATCAACCTGTGGCAACAGTTTACAAGTAGCCCAATTCTGCAGGAAAACCGCAGACCTGGCAACCCTGTTACTGGAAGCGTTAGGTAAAGCTTTTATGGTCAAGTGTGGATGGTTTGTAATGTTTTTAGTGAAACGTTCTGTGATAGTTTCTATTGTTTGGTTTTGTTGTTTTTTTCAGCAGGGATGAACAGAGCCCTTGAAGATTGATGTAAAAATTTTCTTCTGCAGAACAAAAACTGAAAGGGAGAGTATTTTTTCTAGAATCGAGTATCATTCTAATATGCTAATTTTCTGCTCAAGGAAAAAAAAAAAGTATTATTATTAGTGTTGAAAACAGTTATGCCGCTTTATATTTTTGATTTAAGATTCTCTCATGAATAGAAAGTTTCAGAGAACAGCATTTATTTGAAATATAAATATATTTCATAACATAATGCCTTTACTGTCACTTTTGATCAACTTAATTCGATTAAAAAAAAATAATAATAATCTTATTTAACCCAAACTTTTAAATGCCATGCATCATGGGTTTCCACAAAAATATTAAACGGCAAAAGCCGTCTTGAACTCCTGACAGGTAGTGTGTCCAGGGCGAGTCCAGGATGAATAACTCAGCTCACGCCTCAGTCACCATCATTATATGAGTGATGAATGGGACTCGTGGTCTACATGTTGAATCCAAACTAAAGCAAGTTTGAACTTAATGCACCACACAAACCGTGAAAATCGAGCTCCTGAAACATTCATGTGAGCCAGCAGGAAACTTCAAGGTCTGATACAGAGAGAGAGAGTCCTTCAGATCTGATGCACTTAAAGGAGGAGATCTGGTTCACTCCAAAATTACCATTTGAAGAAAACGTCTCACCCCTCAGGCCAACCAAGATGAAAATGAGTTTGTTTCATCAGCACAGATTTTTAGAAAGAAATATTATGGATAGAGGGCTCGTATTTTAGCCAAAAGTTAAAACGTCATAATAATGGATTTGTTTCTTACAAACACGCAGTTTTTCACTTCTCATGACGTTAACTGATAGGACTGGAGCGGTGTGGATCATTGTGATGTTTTTATCAGCTGTTTGGACTCTCATTCTGACGGCACCCATTCACTGCAGAGCATCCATCGGTGAGCCATAGTGATATAATGCTACATTTCTCCAAATCTGATAAAGAAACAAAAATGATCTACATCTTGGACGGCCTGAGGGGGAGGACATTTCCAGCAAATTTTCCTTTTTGGATGAACTATTCCTTTAATGCTTATAATGGAATACAAACTCTGAAAAATGAATGAATTGTTAATGAAAGTGGCATCAAATCTCCACTTCATTCATCATTTAAACTTCATTCTCCTGCTTTGGCTTCAATGTTATTGGCACATGAAGAAACTGGCAGCGATTCCCCAGGATCATAACGGTGAAGTGTGTTGTAATCTTTCTAAGCTAGTTTAATATGCACAGATAACTCGAAGTAAAGCATGTGTGTAAATACTGACACTTCTGGGCTCGACGTGTGAAAATCTGAAACAACTTTTCCAAATCAGCAAGTTCTGGGTAACGGAAGTTTTTAATATCTGACAAAGAAAAGAATAATTAGAAAACATCTTCGATCACAAATGACGCGCTCTGATTGGTCACACACAAGACACACAGTTTGTACGGTCAACGCTTGAACCGGACACCGTGTGCTGGAAAACACATGGAATGACTCGACAACAAAAACACAACTGAAAGCATTAAAATTATAATAATATTAATAATAATAATAATAATATTACAAAACAGACTGTTGGCCCAAGTAAAAATCTGGACACTGTCATTGAGTTTTTAAAACATTCATCATAAAAACAAAGTGGAGTGGTCATGTTTAACCCTATTAAATAATCAGAAACTGAGATGGGTCGTACTCCGTGAGCTTTTACGTGAAAAACAAAACAAGCTGGATGTGTTTCTCTGTTCAATTTTACTGGAGTGAATCAAACAAAACTAGTGGAGTGCTAAAATCCGCTTCCGCTGTGCTATTCTACCACTTCCTACTGCGATCCGCTTCAAGTATCCGTTGTACCGTCCAAGCATTTCCGTTCGAGCGACAAAGTCACGCATTCGTGCTCCAAAAACCGGTGGAAAAGGGAAATCAAAAGGTGTCTGTGAGAACAGGAAGACTGCGCTGATGAAAGACAAGTGCACACGTGCGGGATCCTGAGTGCATGCTGTAGGAGGGGCTTCCGTGGGTCATGTGACGTGTGAGGCGGGTCATGTGACGCGTGTAAAGGGTCTGAGATCTGAACGAAGGTCTTTTCATTTTCAGAGATATTAGCACAATTTACAGACAAAGTCTTGATATATTTCCATGAGATAATTAACTTTTATAACATTTAGAATTGTAACAAGGGTAACCATAGAAATTAACGTCGAGGGGAGGTTCTTCTGTGGCAGCGGTGACACGGTAGCGTTCCAATTCAGTTTTTTTGCTCTTTCTAAATCGTATTTTTTGCTCGTGGTTTCCGACCCCGGTGCGCTCCGTACGGTGCGCGTGTCCGCGAGCGCTAGAGAGCGTCTGGTCGTGAGGAGTTTGTTATTTGGGGGTTGGTTAGAGTCGCGTCTGAGCCTCGGGGACGTAGATCTCGATGCTTTCGGCGCTCTCGGTGGCGGAGTTCTGCCGCTCGGAAACCGCTCGCTTGGCCGCCATCAGTCGCTTTCTGGCCTCCTGGCGCTGCTTGTCGGCCACCGAATCGCTGCTCTTCTCCTTCCCCCCCGTGGTTTTGACCTTTACCGTCTTCTTTGGTGTGTGGGATGGAGCCGACTTCTTCTCCTCCTGAGGACATTCATTCAACAATTAAAATTGGCATACGTTCAACATTACATTTATTAATAAAATAAAAACAGAAATGTATGTTTATAAAATACATTATTTACTAAATACATATGTAAACTATGTAATCAAATATAAAAAAAATTGTAATCAATATTTGTAACAATATAAATTAATAAATACAATTATTTTTTATTTGTAACTATTAAAATACAATATGATAGCCTATATAAAATTTTATTTAAAAATAATTAAAAATGTACATTTCTAAAACACTGAATTTAGAAAAAATAAAATCTAAAATATGAATTACTGTAATTTTTAACTATTACTAAAATATTATACATTATTAAAAATATTAAATGTAATATTAACAATTATTGGATTAATTAAAAATATATATATTTTCATAAAATATTTATATTACTTGTTAACTTAAAAATACTATCTTATGATAATATTATGACATTCAATTTAAAAAATAAAATCAAAATAAATATTGAATATTAAATTACATGCAAAAAGTACATTATGCAAACATTAAATTAAAAAATAAAAACTAAATATTTATCAAATAAATATTACATTAATATTTCATCATCCATTTTTTTAAACAATTAAATACACTGTGCTAGTGTACTACTTTCTACAAACACAGTTCACAGGCTATATAATGCCCGATATTTTTTTACGAGCAGCACCTGACCCACTATTTTCATCACATGATGTTATTACGAATGAACAGCTCAAATGTGGCGATGCAAACTTCTAGATCTAACAGCTGAAGTGTATCCACAAACCATAATATTTTTCTACATTCCAATTGGTTTTACAAGCAAAGGTTAGGATGTTAGGATGTTCGGAAGGTTTGTCAGATGGACCTTTTTGTCCTGGGTCTCAGACATCTTCCAGTCGTTGGACCTGAGGAGGTGGAGCTCATCAAACTTCATGCTGATGTCCTCGATGGAGAGCTGCAGCAGATCCCAGAACCCGGCCAGATCCTGCGCTGTGGGCCGCGGCTGAGCATTCGCATCCTGACCCAAAACACACACATCAGTCATCAGACATCAACGAGTCGCTGTGGATTAAAGAACCTGCCAAATGCTTAAAGACAAGACAAAAAAATCCAGAAGAGTTTTTTTGTCTCAAAATGACCAGTACATATTTGTAATATGATCTTATTTCCAACCCAGAAACAGCTAACAAGAACAATACAAGACAAAACATGAGAATCCAGCACAATAAAGCAGCGATGAGTCTGTGATGCAGACAGAGATCCAGCAGAGGGCGCTTCTGCTGCCTCATATGTGAGAGTTTCTGGCTGATGATCAGCTCCTGCAAAGTCATGCGTTTCCAAGTGAAAGAAAATTAACAGGAAATCATATGGCAGGACAAGATTTTATCCAACAGGATTTGAGTGTAAGGGAATCATAAGATAAACAAAGTTATAGGCCCGTAAATTATTTCAGCAGAAAAATAAATTAATAACAAACCACAAAATGTATACATACACACACATATATATATCTCAATTGAAGAAAAAAAAAAAAAAAAAAAAAAAGCACATTTTTCTGAAATTAATCGCTATTAAAACGCTATTAATCCCACCTAACATTAAAGTTTTTAAATATACTTTTATATTGCAATAATTTCACATTCAATCTTTAATTTAATGTACAAACAACAAAGACAGTATATTTGTAATATTTGTTTAATGGCATCTTTATTTTTATGACTGAAGACCAGTGTCACTGATTCCAATTAATACTGATTTTCCTATAAATATGGTTTCCCCCTAATATTTAACCATTGACTAAAGCCATTCAACTTTACATTATAATTAAGAGCTATCAATTTTAACATTATAAGGCTTTAAAAATAACTTCTTATTTAAGTGATCTTAAAACAATCTTCACATAAACCCATTGTAATAAATGCCATATTTATCTACCTGTGCCCCTTAACAGAAATATACAGAAATTTAATAAAGTTATCAAACACTAAATTCTAAACTAAATACAGATGAATCATTAAAACTATAAAAGTTATTGATTTCCTCTTTTTTCTTTTGTTCTTGATGAACAGACATCACAGAAGCTGGTTATTAGGTTGTTTTTGGCTGCTATATCTTTAAGAGCTGCTGCTACCAAACATGATGCGGATCTGACACGCATAGTATTTTCTCTCAACTCTCTTTACCTTTTCTGACCCATTTCAGTCTCTTCTAATGAGCTGACGAGTTGAATCGGGTGTGTTAGATGAGGGAGACAGTGCTAAGATGCTCCAGGACAGTTTTGAAAACCGCTTCAGAGACATGCTTTTAAATGTAACACATATTACATGCATACACAGTTTTATACCACCTTTAATCGACTTTTTGGTAACTTCATGACTTAACTGATCATGAAATTGGATGCTCGTAGTTTCTTTAGCGATTTGATAGAAAATGATGCAGGCTATGCGCGCACCGGCACCTTTGTGCGTGTATTATAGAGCACGCGCAGAGAGCACAGTAGTGTTTCCGCACTCGTTTGACTCGCGCCTGGCGCTGAAGCGCGCGTCTGAAACATCTCCTGTTTGATCTGCTCCTAAATACGTTCTAAGACTGAATAAATGCACTTCTTATCAAGAAAAAAAGAGACAGAATTAGCAGTTTTGAGTGGGGTGGCCAACCCTAGGCCCCGCCCCTGTGTTAACAGCGTTAAATAATTTTAACACGTTAGACTGAAAAAATTAACCGCTACATACATAGACACAGACAGACAGACACACACACACACACACTCACATATACATACATACATACATATATATATATATATATATATATATATATATATATATATATATATATATATAAAATCTTAAAATATTTCATTGCATATTAATTATAATTAAATTAATAGAAATAGTAATTCTTTACTCCTTATATACTATGAATAAATTAAAAATAAATATATAAATTTTATACTTTTTAAATTGTTTTACTAATGCAGCCTAAGTTGTCTGTAGAAAAAATAATTAAATTAAATGATACAGTGCCTTGCAAAAGTATTCATACCCCTTCATTTCTTTTCACGTTGCGTTTCTGCTTTAAATTACTTTTTTTTCCACAATCAATCTACACTCCATACACCATAATAGTAAAGCAAAAAACAGGTTAACATCTTTGCAAATTTATTACAAATAAAAAAACGTAAATGATTCCATTGCATAAGTATTCATACCCTTATCTGGGACAGTTGAAATTTAGCTCAGGAGCATTCATATTACTTGTAGGTGTTACTAGACTTTGAGTGACGTTAAGCTGTGGCAAATTCAACTGAATGGGCATGATTTGGAAAGGCACACACGTCTTAAAACATCTAAGAGCTGGAAATGCATATTAGAGCAAAGACCAAGCCCTGAGGTCAAACAAAGAGTTCAGAAAAAAATCTGCTTCATTGAAGAGTCACAGAAGCATGTAGTCTCTGTTACCCTTAATGGAAGACATTTGAAACAATCAGGACTCTTCCTAGAGCTGACCTCCTGGCCAAACTGAGCAACTGATGGAGAAGGGCTTTGGTTTGAGTGGTGACCAAGAAGCTGATGGTGACTCTAGTTGAGCTCCATGATCATATGTGGAGATATGAGAAACCTACAGAAGGACAACCATCACTAACACTCCACTGATCTGGGCTGTATGGTGGTGTGGCCAAACTCAATCCTCTTCTCAGTGAAGAATCATGAAAACACTTGGAATTTGCAAAAAAGCACCTTAAGGACCCTCAGACTGTGAGAAACAAGATTCTCTGGTCTGATACCAAGCATCATGTTTGAAGGAAACCAGGCACTGCTCATCACCTGCAGAGTAGCATCCCAAAAGTAAAGTGTGCTGGTAGCGGTCTCATGCTGTGGGCTATTTTTCAGCGGCAGGGACTGAGGGACTTGTCAGTGTAGAAGAAAAGCTCAATGCACCAAAATATAGAGATAGCCTTAATGAAAACCCAGTCCAGAGCATTCAGAACCTCAGACTGCGCAAAAGGTTCACCTTCCAACAGGACAATGACCCTAAACACACAGCAAGAGTGGCTTATAGACAACTGTGTGAATGTCTTTGAGTGGCCCAACCACAGCCTGGGATTGAACCCAATCAAATATTTCTGGAGAAACCTGAAAATGTGTGTCTGTCCCCATCCAACCTGACAGAGCTTGAGAGGTGAGGTGAAGAATGGCAGATAATTGCCAAATTCTGATGTGCAAAGCTTGTCACATCAAACAAAAAAAGACTTGAGGTTGTAAAGGTGCTTCGGCTAAATTTTTAGTTAATGGTATGAATACTTATGCAATGTACTTATTTCAGTTTTTTATTTGACTAAATTTACAAAGTTGGGACAATTCTGTTTTGGCTTTGTCAATATGGTGTATATATGGCCCATATGGAGTGTAGATTGATGTGGGGAAAAAAAAAAACAAAAAAAAAAAAGTAATTTAAAGCATTTTAACATAAGGCAGCAACAAAACGTGAAAAGAAATTAAGGGGTATGAATACTTTCGCAAGGCACTATATAAATATAAAAAAAAATACAGTCATGGCCAAAAATATCTGCACCCTTGGTAAATATGATCAAAGGCAGCTGTGAAAATTGATCTGCATTGTTAATCCTTTTGATCTTTTATTTAAAAAAAAAAAAAAAAAAAAAAAAAAAAAAAAAAATCTAACCTTTCATTGGATAATAAGAATTTAAAATGGGGGAAAATATCATTATGAAATAAATGTTTTTCTCAAATACACGTTGGACAATTATTGGCACCCCTAGAAATTCTTATGAGTAAAATATCTCTGAAGTATATTCCCATTCATATTCACAATTTTGAGCACTCCAGGGTGATTGTGAACATGAAATTATCCAGCCATGGCTTCCTGTTTCACAGAAATATAAATAGGAGGGAAAACCCAGCCCAAATTCCCTTAATCATTCATCACAATGAGAAAAAAACAAAGAATATATTTCTGATGTGCAGCAAAAGATAATTGAGCTTCACAAATTAGTGAAGTGGCTTTAAGAAAAGAGCTAAAGCAGTGAAAATTTCCATTTCCACCATCAGGGCAATAATTAAGAATTTCCAATCAACATAAAATGTTAGGAAACTGCCTGGAAGAGGACGTGTCTCTATATCGTCCTAATGCATGGTGAGAAGGAGAGTTTGAGTGGCTAAAGACTCTCCAAGGACCACAGCTGGAGAATTGCAGAAAATAGTTGAGTCTCGGGGTCAGAAAACCTTAAAAAAAGTTGTCAAACAGCACCTACATCAGCACATGTTGTTTGAGAGGGTTTCAAGAACAATTCTCCTAGCTCATCCAAAAACAAACTCCAGCATATTCCCATGTGTACAATGAAATATACTGCTGTATTTTTTATGCTGTGGACCTATATTTCTGCTGGAGGTCCTGGACATCTTGTTTAGGCACATTTTTGGCCATGACTGTACATGTAAATAAATATCAAGTTATAAAATAAATAGTTTTCTTAACATATAATATTTTATATACGTAAACAATTTTCATTAATCTTAAAATATACAATAGCAAAATAATTGAATGAATAATAATTTCTTATTTCTTATAGAGACACTCACCAGGTTCTGTTCACAGAGACCCAGAAACTGCTGGAACTTCTGAGACATTAAGAGCTGAGCGCTGCCAACAGCACTGCGGACCTTCCCCAAAACTACAGCAACACAGAGAGAGACACGTCACTCATTACACAGCAGCTCACACTCTTCATCATCATCATCATCATCATCACCACTAACGCTACCATTCATTTCCATTCTCTCTCTCCAGTCATGCCAGGTTCAAACCTAATGACTTTAATCACCGGCTCCAGGAGCCAAAATTAGCAGACAAGAGAGATCTGGTTAATGAGGCCGCGCGTTTAGAGAGGGACTGATATCATCCGTTATTCATGGATCCGCCGGGCATCTGAATGAAGCTCCTGAGATCAGAGGACGGCCAGATAAACCTGCTGCAATTACCAGCAGCTTCCTGCACATTCATTTCACTCCTAACGCCACTGAATTAAGATTTACACAAGTCTGAAAACAAGCTTTTCAGTTCAATATGGTAGAAAAGTTCATTAAAGGTAATTATTCACAGATCGGTCAGGATGACGTGTATAATAAACTCACTGACTTCACAGTAACCAGTTTTACAGAAAATTGTTACCTTTAATACTATTTTTTTTTAAAAAGTAAGAAAAAAATTAAATTAATTAAAGCCGAGATGATATAAATAAAAATGTAAAAAAAAATTATATTTTTTATTACTGCAATTTTTCTTTAAATTCTTCACAGGATAAAATTATACATACACACAAACTCAAATATACATTAGGGATGGACCAGAATATGCGATTATTCGAATTTGTTCAGTGGGCTGGCATTCGAGTTTAAATTTGAGATTCAATTTATTTTTTCGAACACCTGGCATTCCCCGCAAAAACGGTTCTCATTCGCGCTTGAATATGAATTGCCTATGAGTGAACGTCATGAATGTCACGATTCAGTTCACCTGGAAGAGAAGACAAAAATGCAGAAGACCTCAGCTGTGTGGGAGCACTTTAAATTGAGTGAGGAGAAGACAAGGCAGCGTGCCAAATATATACGATTTGAAACTGGCCTACCACAACAGCACAAAGTTTGAAAAAAAATAAAATAAAAAAATCATCACCTGACTTTTGTAAGTAGATTGTTGGTGTAAAAAAAAAAAAAACGGGCTGCTTTTATCCACCATGTTAATCAGTAATTTTACACATGATAAAAACACGCACTTAATTTGCTTGGAAAATACTTGCGAATACAGCAGTCATAAAAAAAACGTACAGTAACCCAGCCTAATAATAATAATAATTTGTCCATAGGTACATCCCCAGGTATCGCAGCCATCAGACTGTAGGTAGACCAAGTAGGTAGCTTCACTAGCTTGCAACCTGAATGTGATTTATTTGAAAGTTTGACTTTGTAAAGAAATAGTTTGTTTATTGAAATGTGAGCTGTCTAGCCAGCCTAACGTTACCTTGTTCTATTTAGCCTATTACAGTTTGTTTTATTCTATATAAGTGAATTCGTTTAATTTTATTTAAACTGTTCGTTAATTAAAATGTGTGATGCTGTTATTGAAGGTATGCTACCGTGTTCTTTATTACAGTTTGTTGAACTTTGCTCATTTATCTTTAGTTCTTCTTTTATTTAAATAGCCTACCCTTTACAGTGTCAGTAATTACTGTGCTGCTATTTTCTGATTTGGAAGTGATTTTTTATTATTAGAAAAATGTTAGGCTGCCTTATTAAAAGTATTGCTCTTAACAGACCTGTGTGTTTTGTAGCACTAGTGCAGTGTCTGTTCTCGGCGCATATAAGCCCTGCCCGGGCGGTTCTGTAGTTTATAAAAGTTTATTAATTCTGAACGTGTCACGTTGCACCAAAATGCCACACTGCACTCCCTTGGGTCCGCAGCAACACACCCGCCACGCGTGAAGTCCACTGGATGAACGGTTCTCGACATCATAAAAATGCAAACAGACAGAGATTCCTGCCTTTATTAGAGAGAAGAATATGTTCAGCCCCCTCCCTCCGAAGCTCAAAAAGTGGTATTCGGACCAGCCCTAATATACATACACTTTATTTATATATATATATATATATATAAGGTAAATAAAATCATTTGTTTTATCATGTATATAATAAAATTATTATAAATACACAATTTATAAATAATATAATTATGTCGATAATTTATCCCATTCTTTATTCAATTATTAAAGGGGACCTATTATGCAAAAAGCACTTTTATAAGGTGTTTGAACACAGTTGTGTGGCCACAGTGTGTGAAAACAACTGGCCTATAACTGTAAAAAGCAGTTAGGGGTTCGGTGCCTTGCTCAAGGGCACCTTAGTCATGGTATTGAAGGTGGAGAGAGTGCTGTTCATTCACAATCCCCACCTTCAATTCCTGCAGGTGCGGGAATCGAACCAGCAACCTTCAGGTTACAAGCCCGACTCCCTAACCATTAGGCCACGACTAATGCCAAAAAAAAAATCATAACCAGTCTCATTTTCAGATTCTCCCTAGGTACACGTCACCATAGGGAAAAAGTCCCACCCATTTGTGACGCTGCCCTATAAGCATAGACACAGCCGACATTACTGTTTTCTTGCTGTAGCTGCTGGAGATATACAATGTCAGCGACAAAGAGGCATTTCAAGTGTTGTGTTTTGGGAAGCACCACTGAACATAGGAGTCTCCATAGACTCCCTCCATCTGAGCCACTTAAGATTAATTGTCTAAGGAAATGTCCCAGGGAAAAAAAATCTGTAAAGTCCCCAATACGTGTAGGGATCAATACCAACGCTTTGTGCGCGAACGATGCTAAAGCTACCATTGTCTGTCTCTTTTCACTGATGCTGCCTTTATGAATGATCGTGAATAGGATTGTGGTAGTTAAAAGTTGCATATGAAAGCAATGTGAGTTGACGGCTTGAGTTTGTTGAGCTCATAATCACAAGTGGGACTTCTAGTTCTAGTTTGTAATAGCATGCAAAGGCACCATGAGACCAGCTATGTTGTTATTTTTATCCCGCCGTGCTCCCCGTCTGTGTAATTCTTAAACGTGAATTGCACAGTATAATCAGATGACTGACTTTGAAACAGAGTATGTTTTCTGTAAAGATAACAGGCTTGTACTAATAGTGGAATGTTTATTTTCAAAGGCTAGCATGCTAATGCCGGAGCTTGAGCTCTTGAAGCTCCGCCCTCATCTCTGGGAGCAGCAGCTCATTCGCATTTAAAGCAACATACTCAAAATCAGGCGTTTGGGCTCATACCCTAAAAGTGGCAATTTTAACAAGCTACAAAAAATGATCTGTCGGGTATTTTGAGCTAAAACTTCACATATACGCTCTGGAGACATCAGAGACTTATTTCACATCTTGTAAAAAGAGGCATAATAGGTCCCTTTTAAAGATCATCTTTATCAATTAGTTGAGTAATTAAATGGATTAACTGAACTGAACTGAATTATATATTTGAATAATTAAATTGAAAATAATTAAAATTAATTGCTTCAACCCAAAAGCAACTGATTGGATAATAATGATTCATTGCCAATTCATTTTTATTACTGTTTCGTTGAGCAATTAAATAGATTTCCAAATAATAAAATAAATAATAATAATACTTCATTACATTTGTTTTTGTTATTAGTAGTAAAGTAGTTTTAATTATTATATCATTATTTAATACATTACAATTACTATTACTATTAATATTATTATTATTATTATTATTATTATTATTATTATTATTATTATGAAACAACAATTATGATTTTTTTTATAAGATAACGAAATTCATTTTCAGGTATTTTTATTATCGATTAGCTGTTGAGTAATGAAATATATTTTTTGAAATATATTTGAAACTGAAAACTGAATTTAATTGCATATTTTAATAATAAAAATCAAGAACTCAAAAATCAAGAATCAAGAATTTATTAATCAAGAACTGAATGGATCATGAAATGCATTGTCAATTATTTTTATTATCTATTGTTAGTTGATCAATTTAAAAGTTTTTTCGATAAACTGAAAAATAAAACTAAAATTAATTTTAATAATCAGATTTAAACAGATGGCTAATAAAATTCATTGTCATTTATTTTTATTATCGATTAGTTGTTGAATAATGAAACAGATTTTTGATTATTTGAATAATTCGACTCGAATTAATAACACATGTGACCCTGGACCACAAAAGCAGTCTTAAGTCGCTGGGGTATATTTGTAGCAATAGCCAAAAATACATTGTATAGGTCAAAATGATTGATTTTTCTTGAAAAATTTCCATTTTTCATGGAAAATTTAAATGTTCCATGAAGATATTTTGTAAAATATCCTACCGTAAATATATCAAAATTCAATTTTTGATTATGCATTGCTAAGAACTTAATTTGGACAACTTTAAAGGTGATTTTCTCAATATTTAGATTTTTTTTCCAACCTCAGATTCCAAATTTTGTTGCATCTCAGCCAAATATTGTCCAATCCTAACAAACCATACATCAATGGAAAGCCTAGTTATTCAGCTTTCAGATGGTGTATAAATCTCAATTTCTAAAAATTGACCTTTATGACTGGTTTTGTGGTCCAGGATCACGTATTACATAGTAATTAAATTGAAAGGAATTGATTTTTTGTTGCATGTTGTATTTTTATGATGGTGGCACCTCACCCTCCTCTGACAGCTGTTTGTCTTTGGTCTCCTGGTCCATCTGCTGACACCAGGCCTCCATGCGCTCGGTCTCGGCCTGCAGAAGCTTCTGGAACCAGCGCCCGTCCCTGAGGCACGCCGAGCCCCCGGGTTGCTCCACGGCCCCGTTCACGCTCCCAGCCTGCAGAGACGGGTCAGGCGGCGGGAGGGAGGACGGGTCCAGCGCCGGGTCCAGCTTCTCCTGCAGTGAGGGATTGTGAATGCTGCCGCAGTCCAGACTCTGGTGGGGCGTTTTGTTCTGCGAGGGTTTACCATCAGACTGCTCCTGAGATTCAGCCTCCGTCGTCTCCTGTCTAGACGCCATGCTAGTGAAGCGACTGAGTCTAGACCCACAGAGAGAAGAGACCCGGTAAAGACTCTGGCTAACACTCAAACTACGCACTTCCATTAGTTTATGAATCCATTATTGAAAATCAATCAGCTGAAAGTTTATGGGGGGAAAAAATATCCAGACACTTATGATTAAGCAATTTGTTCATCCTTGTGGAAATGACTTCACACCATAATGTTCTACTTCTAAAACATGCATTTTGTCAGACATATTGTAATTCAATCACAAAATAATGTTTTATAATTCCATGATTTTCCAATAAAACTTACATCATTATTATTAGGGCTGGGTGATTTGACCTAAATCAAAAACTTGATTACTTTAACACTTTACCTCGATTACGATTATTGTTTTGCCCTCATAGTTCATTAAAGGGTTGTAGTGTAAAAATACTCCACTATTAAATGTGGGATTTTTTTTTTCTAATGAAAGAGTGTATTTCTTATCTTTGTGATTTTAAAATAAATGAAAATTAAAAATCGCATCCAAAATAAAAGTTTGTGTTTACAAAATATATGTATGTGTACGGTGTATATTTATTATGTATATAAATACACAGTTTATATTTTGAAAATATTTACCTGTATTCACATTTATATATTAATGTTATTAAATTTTATATTATATATATATATATATATATATATATATATATATAAATATTTAATTCATAAACATGACATATTTCTATTAAATATTATATATATATATATATATATATATATATATATATATATATATATATATATATATATATATATATATATATATACACACACACACACACACACACATGCATGTGTTTGTATTTACATATATACACAGTACACCCTCATATATTATTATTACTTTTATTTTGGATGCAATTAATCGCGATTAATCATTTGACAGCACTAAATCATATATAACATTTTTTTATTATTATTTATTTTTTTATTCAAATTTACCATTAAAGGAAATATAAATTTCGATTTTTCTAACACTAAAAACTAATTTTTATAAATAGACTTATTCAACGAAATTACATACATTTATAATTATAAAATGGCATGAATAATAATTTGTTAAAGAAATGTAAAAAAAACAACAAAAAAACAATACCACGTATATTAAAATAAAATAGCAGATGGGAGAACGGGTGGAAATCAAACAAAACAACAAACAATACCACTTTATTCTTTAACGTTATTCATTTCTGTTATTCTATCGTAACTAATTCAGAATTTTAAATCGATTTATAAATATAAATTTGACAAATATCAATAAAACCTCCCTAGTTAACATGTTGTTAGATATTCTCCATTTCATTCGAACACGAGGAGCAGAGACTGGGAATGCAGGCCGGGAGAAAGACAGACACCTGCTATGTGGGAGACAGCACACTTACAGAGAGACATGTAAATGAGAGTGATGGAAAGATATGAAAATAGACTGCAACGGAGAGCGCCAGGAAACAAAGCGAGTGGGAGATGCGCGCAGAATCTCATTATCTCCTGCCGTCTGCACTGAATCATTATTTGTGAGTGTTTTCAGCGCCATACATGGCTGAGAAACTCTGCTGCTGACTCACACACACTCACACTGATCAGACCGCGCTTTTGCGAGAAGTGCTGCCGTCAACATGCGTATCAAATTCCAAAGTGCTAAACGGAGGCGCAACTTTTCTTTTCTGGAGGATGCAAAAGGCGGAAAGGAAACTCACGGCCTGCCGTCTTCAACCTGAACCCCGATGGACTGGAACCTGGTGGTGGGAGTTTGTTCCTCTTTCAGAATCGGCTGCACACAATCCACCTGCCACAAGAGAAATAACTCAGACACAATACATCTAGAATTTAAAATAGTTATGATGCAGCTCTAATGAGGTCAACAGCACTGAGAGGTCACTGACTGGTTCAGCGAAACAGCTTGAGTAGAGCATAAAGGGGTCGTTTGATGAAAAACAGGATCTTTCCTGCTCTTTTGAAAAGTTGGATGTGTGACGTAGTTAATATTCATAACTCACACCTCCCTTGCTAGTTCACCCAGAGCACTTAATGACAGTAAAATACAAAGCTTCTCATTCAGAATTAGTCATGGTGTGTCACATTCATGAGCTCATTAACATACGACCGTCCACATTTACATATCAGTGCCTACTGTATTCAGCAAATTAGCCTGAATGACTGTATCAATTCAACATACAAGATCATAAGATGATTCTACACATCCTGTAACAATACAGACTAGGGGTGGGACAATAAATCCTTCTCCATGTGATACAAGAATCTATATCTGATGCTAAATATCGATATTTTAATTAATACAATAAGGTGCTCTAAATATATTTCCCTGTTCACAGTGTCTAAAAATGTGTGGAAATCGGTGCCGCACCAGCTTTCCAATGAAGATGGGGAAGCACGAGGAACGTTATTATTGCAAGCACATATTCAGTTCATGAGTAGCCTAAGCTCTCCGCTCGGATCGCAGGTGGATTCCCCCTCACTATATGAAAGAGAGAGCACTGCCGGTGCGTCCAGTTTTGTGTGAACAAAACTGGATGCTCTCCCTCTCTCTCAGATATTACAAGTGCGCGTTATGCAGTGTGAACTGTGGGCTCCGACCGGCAGAAACATAAATGTGCACCTATGGCATGGAGGATGAAACAAAACCTTGTCAGAGCCACAATGCAGCGCAGAAGTGTGCAGTGTGTGTGCTTGCCGGGCGTTTACATTTGAAATAACGAACCTGAGCTCGCAAAAGACGCGATGTGAATGGCTGTTTCTTTGTGTGGGGCTCCGTTTTTATGATGAGAGGAGTAGAAAGGTTGAGAAAGCACTCCAGGTAAATTTTGAAATGTACCAGGTCTATATTGTATTGATCTATCTATCTATCTAGTATTTTTTTTTTCTGTTTGATAAGCAGTTAAATGTTTGTTTACACACAGAGAAAAAGAAAAGCGTAAGCTTTTAATAAGTCTAAGAATAAAATTATTAATTTAGCCTACTCAACATGTTAAAATTGATTTAAAGAACTTTTTTTGCCGTTTTCTAACAGTTTGGACTTGAATAAAGAAAGAAAACTTGCACTTAACCTTTTCACAGGCATTTTTTTTTAGACGGATATGGTGATTTATCATTTTCTAGAAATCTCTAGATTTTCTAGAAATATATCGATGATCGCTGTATTGTGATATTATAGTTATCGTGAGCCATGCATCGTGATTATATTGTATCGTGAGGTACCCTGCGATTCCCACCCCTAATACACACAATATCTACAATGTTATAAAACATTTTCATAAATTTTTTTTTAAAAAAAAAAGCATAACCAATAAAATTTTAAACATGACTTAAAAAAAAATCAATAATTAAAATTTTTAGAATTGTAAAATATCTAGGGCTGCATGATAAATTGCATGCAATGATCATGCGCATCTCGTCAGTAAAGCCGGTTCTGTGATTAGTAGTAAATCTCCATCATGTGCTTTCAGATGGAGCAGCATTTACTATACAGAGGTGTAGTTCGCTGACAAGCTACGCAACATCGTGTTCATAATCGCAGATGAATCGCATTTGATTATGAATGCGATATTGAACTGACGAGATGTGCATGATTGTCACATGCGATTTAACATAACATTTTACACAACCAATAAAATTGTACTTTATTATAGTTATTGTTTGTGTAATACGTGACCTGGGATGGCAAAAATCACAGTACAATAAGCACATTTTTAAAAATTTGTTAATGAAAGATACTTTTCATGGCTCATCACTCTTAAAAGGGTCATCGGATGCAAAATTCACTTTACAAGTTGTTCGAACATAAATGTCTTGTTGGAAGTGTGTGTACACATCCATCCTATAAATGATAAAAATCCACCCAGTGTTTTTTTTTTTTTTTAATCCCTATTTTAAAATCCCCTCTCTCAAATCAGGCTGTTCTGAGATTCCTGTCAGAATGACATAGTTCTGTACAGGCCCCTCCCACGATAGTTGATTGACAAGGCCGTCTTACCTTAGACCCGCCCTGAGTGAGCTGAGAGCTGTCTGCCATTGTGTCGACTCCAGTGGAGGGAAGACAAGAACGTCTCCGATTAAGCGATTGAGGTGTTTTGTTGTTGGATGCAGTAATGAATATAGCAGTCATCATTTACTCCCGACATCTGAGCCGCTGAAGACGCAGAGGATTAACGTTACTTTCGTTTTTGAAGGGAATGCGCCGATCCCGATCTGCCTTAATGCGTTTATGTTTCCGCGAATCATTCGAGATCCAGCTTCATCTACAGAAGTGAGTACAAGTTTTTTTTTTTGTTTTTGTTTTTTTTTTAACTTTCCTAATAATGTGCTAGTTAGCCAGTTTCAAAGGCTGAAGTTTACAGTCTGCTCGTCACCCACAGAAGAGAGGGGCGGGGTCAGCAGGGCTCATTAGCATTTAAAGCGACATGGTCTAAAAAACAGCTTGCTGACAAAAAACAGAGCTGTTTTTGACAGGGTAAAATGGGTGTTTTTTTTTAACCAAAGTATGTTAGACTTTTCATTAAGACTCTAAAGAATCATATCAACTTGTGGAAAATGGGCATCCGATGACCCCATTAATAACTCTTTTAACATCAATCAAGTCCTGCAATTTATTTTCTCATTCCTGCATGTTCCTTTCAAAACCGAAACCATATACATTACATTTCATCTCCAAAGATTGACCAATGCTAAAATAAAATACATCTGACATTAAATGATTTTTGTGTGTTTATTAGCCATTTATTTATATTTATTTATTTATTCGAGTAAATTGGCTATTTCTTTTATTTTTATATAGCAATAATGAATAATTGTAATAAAATTTACTAAAAAAAAAAAGTCTTAAATGTTCAGTAATAAAAACAGCTATGTCTTAAAATGCGCTCACACTGATGTTTTGCAACAACAAATTAACCAGAAATGAACTACATGGGAAGCAATAAAGCTGAGTTAAAGCTCATGCAAACGAGCAGTGACTGGGAAAGAGGTAACATGACCTGACACCGAATACGTCATCCAATAGCATAAAAGCATTATGACGAAATCATAAATATTCACACACACCTGAATGCCAATGGAGGAGAGTTTTCTCTTGGGCGGGGCTTGCGTTTCGTTGGGTGCCACAGTGAGGCTCTTGGGCTCGTTTTTGGTGTCTGGGGCGGGAGAGGGTGGGATGATGGCGGGAGGCGGTGTGGTCACTCTGGCACTGGGCAGGGGCACGGGTTCCCGTGGGGCAGGGATGGGGGGCAGGATGGGTGGCCGCTTGGCACCCTTGACCAGACTCCCTGTCCGAGAGCTGGCGATGCTGTCGGAGGAGTTGCTGCGTCCTGATTGGCTGTTGACCTCGCTGCGCTGGTCCTGGCTGTCCAGGTACGTGTCCTGGGCTGATTCGGTGCTGCTCTGGACCGTCACCGCGATGTAGGGTTTGGAGGTGGTTCGAGGAGGAATAGGCGGAGGATTCTTCTTACAGATGGCCGTACACGTGGAAACTGAAAAACACAAGAAGATGGACTGTCAAAACGCCCCCACAACCCCAGTACAAAGTCTTTTCACACGTCTTTTCCCAACAGCCCCTGCTTGGGAGCCACAGGAAGAAATGAGACAATGACAGGCATTTACATACTGAAATCTGGACAGCATTCCTCTCATGCCAGACTGCGTCAGGAATGTGTCGCCCACAAAACATGGGCTGAAATCTGCTGACGAGACTCTGGGTTTGGTACGGCGTGTCATGAAGCCCGATGATAACGCTCGGCGGTGTATTATTAGCCTGCTGAACAGTGTAGGAGAAGCTACTTTGAAAGCGTACAAGCTGGTAGGCGGTAAGACCAAAATCTATTCCACCGTATGAGTCATTTTAAATCACCATATAGTTATTTTTGCTGGAAATTATATATTATAACAAAGTCATGTAGAGATGGGCCAGTGTTTGACAATCTAGTGGCTTAAATACTTTATTAAAAAAAAGGAATCAGATTATTGGTAACAATTAAAGGGTAAGTTTGATATCAGTGCAGAACCAGCTACATATTATGAAATAAGACAAACACTCAAAACATCACAAATATGAATCAAATAGCCATGTGTGACAGCATAAAATACAAATTAACAATAAAAACAAAAGTTTTATATATGTATATGATGTTCTGATACGAGTTCTGTCAACACTGAAGAACAGAGTTGGACTAAAATATTACATTTAGTCAACAGTTTTGCGACAAGCACAAAAACTTGTGTAACCGAGCAATCAGGGCTAATATTTGCCCTGCCTCAAGAGGTTTGCAAACAATTATCCTCTGTCTTTGCCGTGCTGTATAGAGGACTCAGTGCCAGGACAAGTCCAACACCGGACCGTGGGGCTCAGAGACAATATTGGATAAATCTGTTTCCTCTCTCTGGCACGGACTGCTGGCATTGTGTGCTGTACTCGCCGTTTGGTGCCAGGACAGATGCTTCACAGCAGTCTATGGCCATTTGATTGTCGATACAGATGACATAGGAAGATCTGATGACAAAGAGCCGATCTAAATAGAAACCAGCATGGGTGCCGTGAGAATAAGAGTCCAAACAGCTGATAAACATCACAATAATCCACAAGTGACTCCAGTCCATCAACTAACATCTTGTGAAGCCAAAACTTGCATACTTTTAAGAAACAAATCCATCATTAGGTTGTTTTTAACTTCAAATCAATGCTTCCACTAAAATATGAGTCCTCCATCCATAATATTGCTTTTTTTTTTTTTTTTAGTAAAAAGTTGTTTAATCTGAATCAGATGAAGCACCATTTACAAGTAAAAACAGTCCAAAACAGCTCTAAACAAGTCTGCTAGTGGATTTTGATGTGAGAGACAACAGGAGATGGACTTTTTTTACTGGAGGAAGTGTTATTATGAACTTGTATTTTAGCCAGAAGCAATGAATTCAGTTAAAACATTTTAATGATGGATTTGTTTCTTACAAACACACCGCTTTAAGGTTCACAAGACATTAATTGATGGACTGGAGTGGATTAGTGTGACGTTTTTATCATCTGTTTGGACTCTCATTCTGACGGCACCCATTCACTGCAGAGGATCCACTAGTGAGCAAGAGATGTAATGCTACATTTCTCCAAATCTGATGAGGAAACAAACTTATCTACATCTTAAATGGCCTGAGGGTGAATACAATTTCATTTGTGGGCGAACAGTTCCTTCAAGGAAAACAATAAACGAAAGTGCAATGGCTAATTATTCCTGCCGACAGCTATCGAACGACTGACTTCAGCTTGGCTTCTCTGAGATGCAGTGGCAATTTAATTAAACACTTTTATAGTAAGAACAAATCTCAAAGCAGCAGCGAATTAATCACATCTCGACCTCCCTCGAGAACTTCAACAGTTGTGAATAAAACAGTAGTTGCTCTTAATGTCTGGTACTTTGCACTGAGGGTGATATGAGTTTATGACATAGTTGGGGCTCAGATCCAGATTAACAGCATTAGAGCCAGTCGCTCTGCCCCGGGGCCCCGGCCAAACCTCACATGGCCTTTCTGTGAGCACACAGAGGACAAGCACCAAAATACAACCAGACTGAGGCACTGTGGCTTCTGTGAAACACAAAAGGAGAAACTCAGACGCATCTCTATGCAACTCTTATTCATATGACACTTCATCGTGACCACGTGTCAAAAAGCCATCGTGTGACTTCAGAAGACGTGAAACTTAGTCAATGTGGACTAGATGCTTTTTTTTGGAGCTTAACAGACATTTTATTGCATAGGTTAGTTTTAAAATTAAAGCTCTGTACTTTCAAAACATATAATGCAATGCAATACAAGGATGATTGAGAGATTAACAAATAAACGTTTCTCAAAATCCTGACAAATTATTTTGTGCTGCAATGGAAAAATAACAGCATCTAGGTTTGGAAGAACATAAGGGTGAGTAAATGATTTAAAGCATGTTGGAAATTAACAAGCAAGTTCGCCACAAACACTTTAACCCTTACTGTATCATATTTGAAACATGCATTTCTATAGCCACTAATGACAAAACTTTACTAAACTTATTCCTGATTATGCATGCATCATTTTTAAGAAAGATCATGTTTAAATGAGAGGATCAAATCCGACCATCAGGCATTTGAGGAATGTTTATTTGTTCATTTCTCAATCATCATTGTACTGCATTGCATTATATGTTTTGACTATAAAACTAAGCATTTAAATATCATCTTACCAAGACATTATTGGGAGATATAGTGTGAAGAGAGGCATTTATATGCATTTTATTTAAGTAGTCTGCTATACTGTAAAGATCTCACGCTATCATAATTTCATCTTTTTGGCCATATAAATATCAGCATCTGCATCAAATTGTATATATTTTTGTCCAGTTTGGGCCTCTGATTAAAACTGAGCTAGAGATTAGACAGAGCTGTTTTTTTTCCCTCCAGGTTCTCATTATATCATACTATAGAGTCATAATAGCCTGGTGTATCAAATATGATGCCCAACCAAAAATGCATATGCAAACCATTATTATTTTTTACTGAAAATTAAACTAGTTTTACTTTAAAATTAGAACCAAAAAAGGAGTCAGTCTGACTCCATGACTTTGAGTATCTTGGGTGATGTCGCAACTAAATTATAAATCTGCCCTTGGTCCATACAAGCCATAAACGCAAAGACGTGTAACAGACTACACAACACAGACAGGGCCTGTCCTTTTCATCACATTCAGACTTGTAATCCTTATTAGGACGTGTTTTTAGATTAAGTGCACATCTTCTCTCCAAAGCACAGCAAGTGTTTACCAAGAAGAGAAACAGTCTAGTGAAAGTAGGACAAACTAGTTTGTATGGCTGAAAATGTGTGTAGCCTAAGCAAATTTTTCTCAATGCAATCTCATGATTGAGGAGAGTAACTTATGTTTGGGTTTAGATAAGAGTCCTGCATCATTTACATATTCAGCATAATCCAGGGAGGCAAGAACAATGCATGCTCTCTTCAGATGTTATATTATCTCTCCCTGACTTTGCAATGCAAACAATAGCATTCGACCTGATTCAAAACACAGTGCACAGAAACCGGCCTTTGTGTGACTGGATTCAGATCTCACACGTGCAGTGTTGATCCAGATGCATGCAATGCTCTGAAACAGTATTTTGCAGGAAAACTGCACGCGTGAAATGCAAGCTGTCATGCTCAGGTAGGCAATGCTGTCATGCTTTGCCTGTCTAGACAGATGCATCAACATAAACACACCTCCAGAAGCCACAACAACATGCTAACGTGAGCTAACCTGCTAATGCAGTCAAAATATCACTAAATCTGATATTACAACGATCAACGGAAATGCATTCCCGATGCTAAATCTCGCTAATCATCAGATGTGTTATTCGTGACTTCCCGAGCACATGCCAAAACCAGCACACGCGAGCCGTCTCGAGGCGTTGCGCGCGTCCGCTCGTTCGTTACAAAAATCCACACACCTTTTCCTCTTCCTCTGTGTGTGTGAAGCGATCAGCGTCGACGGCGTACTTCCATCCCGTCACGCAAAACAAAAAAGACACGATTAAAAGATCCACTGAAAGGGTGTTTTTTTGGTTTGTTTGTTTGTTCTGTGTTGCTTCCGAACCCACCCGCTATAAAATCCTTCCGTTCAACGGATCCCACCATCCACGTCTCGAGGAGTCGAGGAAAAAGAGCCGATCCGGTAATCCGCTTTCAGGACGCGGGATTGGAGAGAGACGCGCTCGAGGCGTTCACTCGCTGCGCTCTCATTGGTCGGTGGGCGGGGCGTACGAGCTTGACGCGTGCGAATCAGAATCGCTGTGTGTGCGTCACACAGAATCCCCGCTTGAGCGCGCGTTCTCTCTCTTCAAACTGTTTAATCTTTTCCTTTGAATGTAATGTGTTTTGTTTAATTTTATACACCTGTCTAGTAATTTATTTGTTTTGTCATTATTATATTTTTTATTTAATTTTCTTTTTATGATGATGATGATTATGATTATTATTATTATTATTTTGTATTTTTGTATTGTAACTGCTTTTTTATTGGTTGATGTAATGTTCCTAATAAAAGCGTTTTTATTTTTTCGGAGTGTACAGAGTACAAAGATAATTACTGAAAACATTTTATGGCATCTGTTATCGAAATTAATCTGGCAAGGCCTTCTGGGTCTGATAACAAACAAACCAAAATTGTAGGAAAACCTTTCCTTTTTTTTTTTTTTTTTTTTACTTAACATTAGTTTTTATTATACATAGCCTACTGAAGGACATTTATTAATTCATTCATTTTTAGTGTTGCCAAACTATTAATAGTAGTTTTTGTTTACATAATGTGTGTGTGTGTGTGTGCGGTGTAGCCTATATTTATTTTGTAGGCCTATATATAATTGCAGGCACAGTATATATTTTTTGAAAAATGTACATGTATTTACATGTATATATTTATATTCATAAATATATATATATATATATATATATATATATATATATATATATATATATATATATATATTTTTTTTTTTTTTTTTTTAATGCATGCATGCATGTGTGTGCATTTAATATACATACTAAATATACACAGTACACACATATATATTGGCCGTTTCTCAAACGGAAGGTTGCATCCTCCAGAAGTTGCATTTGTAGGCTGCATACTTCATAAAGAACATATTTTAGAATATTAACAGTTATAAATTTGACCATTATTCTCATGCATAACCAGCCAGTGTTCAAAACTATTGCCTTACTTTAGCCCGATTCACAACGGTAAGCTTATAATAATGTTTTCTAATTTGAGTGATACGGGTAGGTTTCCGTGGGAAATTCGTGCGTGGCACTGCGTCATTACGTCACGTCTGTAAACATAAAGAAGTTGTCCCGGCTAGTAGGCCATCACATGTGAGGATCCTGCAGGTGGAGGATCGTTTATAGCCTTTTCTCACAGCAGCTAGAATAATTAAATGTATCATTTTGATGGCGGATTGTAATCCAGAAAGGATTATGTGTTTATATGAAACACATGGGAATGAAATTAAATTATATTCCAGTTTTAAATGTGCTTCTGATTGCAGATAGCCTGGGATTACACAAGATTTGTATTTTAAAGAAAACCAGTTCGACTGACTGCCACACATTCACCTCAAAACATTAGATTCATCCGAGCTGGAGCCGTGCCGGAGCACACCCCACGCAGGGAAGATAATTCCACAAGCAGCTGCAATTCCAGGTTTTTAAACAGAGATGGCGACAAAGAGGCAAAACTTACGGACTGCAGCTTTTAGCGTAAATTGTTGTAATATGCTTATGACTCGCAAATGTATTGCTCAGCTGACTGAAATAAACCAGGTTTGACGACATATGCTCCCTGGAAATACGACCTCCGGAGGATTCAGCCTTCCGTTTGAGAAACGGCCCTTATGTAAACAAAAACTTTAATTTTGGATGCGATTAATCGTTTGACAGCACTAATTTTATTTATTTGATAGATCCAAGCCTTGCAAAAGTAGGGACAGTATTCAGTAAAATTACTAAAAGTTACTAAAACGGCTTATTATTGAATAATACTGCTTACTAGTTTTAAAAGTGAAACAGTATGCATTATTCTGCCATAAACAGTATTTTGCTAAATTGTGGTCACATGACCTCACTACGTTATAATTTATAATTTAGCAAAATATACAATTTGTGTAAAAATGTCTGAGACTCTGATCAAATGAAAGGGATTGATATTGCTTTTGATTGATCCATCACGTCGGAAATGGAAGGTCAAATCAAGCGCTTTGCATTCTGGGATACAGTTTTTCATTTAGTAGGCTGCTTATTTTATCAAATATATTTGTATGCATATACTGAAAAAAAAACACAATCGAAACTGCTGTGCACAATAAGCATAGTATAAGAGTAAGAAAGTATGCTATGCCAAATATAGTCATGGAACAGGCAAAAAATAGCACAGGTTTTTTTTTTTTTTTTGCAGAAATGGTAAACAGATGGCCAAGATTTGTTTTTCTTGACAGCTTGCTACCTAAACTAAATAGCATTAGCCAGATTCCTCTCCAAAAATAGACTAGATTTCATTATTTGCTATTCTGAGCGTACAACCGTGCTTTGTACTTACACAAGTGGTCAGCCTTTTCAAAACTTTTCAAGATCATCATGAAATTATAGGAATATTGTCCGACTGAATCAATCTGGACTATGTTTGCCTTTCATATTAAATTATAAGACCTATCACAATACAGTAAAATGTAATACAAATAAAGTAGATCAACTGCAAAATCAGAACGGTCCACTGGCTGCTGGTTTATAATGCGTTGTGCCAAACTAATCTGCTTGATGTCGGTTAATTCCTCTGAAAACCGGTTAAGATGAGGTTTAATTTGCGGTGGAAGTTTTGCCAGAGTCGGTCATGATGGGCAGAGAAACATTAGCCGTTAAGCTGAAGGATTCATCTCCGCAGGACACCACCAGCACTAATGTAGGTCAGAAGATTTTGTGTGTGTGAGAGAGAGTGGGACTTCTTGCTGTGACACACTTGGCAGTGGCCATTTGAGACGTTAGAAACGTTATGACTGCAGTAGCCTAATGGATCTTGTATGGAAGCTCCTTTCTGCCGCGGGGAAAAGTTTACATCAATTCTGACATTTTCCTCAGAACTACGAGTTATAAATCTCACATTTCAGACTTTTTTCACTCAATTGCAAGGTTCGATTTCGCAATTCTAACTTTTTAAAATTGCAAGTTATAAACTCATAATTGCGAGTTGACTTTTTTTCCCTCAGAACTGCAAGGTATAAACCCACAATTGTGAGTTTGCATCAATTCTATTTTTCTCAGATTTCTGACTTTACATCTTGCAATTCTATTTTTTTTCTCAAATTATTTTCACTGTATTCTGATTTTACGTCTCGTTATTCTCATGTTTCTCACAAATCAGATTTTTTTTCTGTATTCTGAGTTTTCATTTCACAATTTTAATTTTTTACTTGCAATTCTGATATTTTTCTATGTACAGTATTCTTGAGTTTACATCTCACAATTCTGATTTTTTTTTCTCACAATTTTATTTTCCTCTATATTCTGAGTTGACATCTCGCAATTCTATTTTTTCTCAGGTTTCTTAGTTTACGTCTTGAAATTCGGTCTTTTTCTCACAATTCAGTTTACATCTTGCAATTAAATTGTTTTCTTCAGATTGTTTCTTCAGTTTACATCTCACAATTTTGACAAATGTTTCAGTTTACATCTTGCGATTCAGACTGTTTTTTCCCAGATGTCTGAGTTGTACTTTTTTTTTTGCAATTTGCAATTCTGAGTTTGTATCTCACAAATTAGACTTTCCTTAAACTAAGTGAAAAAGGACCAAATCCTTCCAAAAGCCTGACTATGTTTGTCTCCAAAATGGATCAAAGTAGTCCATACGCCTCATGCGGTTCTAAATAAACCTTCTGAGATGAAATTGGTGAGTAAATGATGAGAGAATTTTCATTTTTCAGGTGAACTACACTCTTAAAAATAAAGGTTCTTCAGAATGCCATAGAATAACTTTTTTTTTTTTTTGTCTAAATGGTTCCATAAAGAACCTTAAACATCTGAAGAACTGTTCTCTTCACAAAAGGTTCTTTGTGGCGAAAGAAGGTTCTTCAGATTATAAAAAGGTAAGAAAGAGATGGTTCTTTAAAGAACCTTTGACTGAATGTTTCTTTGTGGAACTAAAAATGGTTCTTCTATGGCATCGCTGTGAAGAAGCACCTTTATTTTTAAGAGTGTATCCCTTTAAGAGGACCATCATGAGACAGTCGTCATGGTCTAGTGGCTGTTTTTACTCTCACCATGATTCCAGTTCATCTGTCTGGACTTGCCCACATGCCGACCTCTCAAAGCAAAAGAGATCTGACTTCACACTAAAGTCTTTATTACTGAGAAAGAAAAACAAGGCCCGTTCGATTGCACTGACATCACCTTTGGAGGCAATAAAACGGCATCATGAACAGTGAAAAGTCCACGAGACCTGTGCTTATCAGGAAGTTATGTTGCATATCGTGGACTTTCCCTACTTTATCAACACTTTCGTTTTTGCATGTGCAAATCCAGCGCTATCCCTGTGATACATGACAGCCAGGTCTTTTTTTTTTCTTTCAGTGGTTTGCATCATTACATTAAAGTGTTCAGTGATTATACAGTTTTTCTCAATTGCTAACATACAATTCATGAAACAATTCACCATTTTCTCACAACTATAAACACAATCTCAAAACTACACACCAACTTGTGCAAACGTCAAACTTCCAGGTCAAAGTCAAATATTTTAGTCAAAAACATATTCTCTTTTGTCAGAATCTAATCTTTGGCCTCAGATGACACACAAAGCTGTCAAATACACAGACTGTTTTCCTGACTGGAGAACACTAGTGAGATCGATTCAAAACACTGTTACAAAAACCTGCTTTTGGGAAACAGGAGAAATCTCGCAAGTCAATGTCTGTTACAGTATGCAGCATAAAATAGAGCGGTGCAGACACAGTAAAATTCACCACTTTTAAGAAGTTTACTTTCATTACACTACTGTAAAGATATTCTTACAGTAGATGAAAAGCACTAGAAGAGAAAAGTACAAAAACCAAACAACTGAATATACAGTAAACACACACTGGAATATCCTGTCAGTTTCTGTACAGCAGTAAATAAATAAATACAGCATCCTCTGCCGAGCTGCATTACAGTATTGGTAATATCCTTATTAGTTATACTATAGCAGTTTCTTAGTCTTCTGAGAAAAGACTTTCTCTTCCTCCCCTACAGACAGTCGATTCTCAGTTCTGCACAAATACATGTAAAAAGTACTCGGCTACAAATCAGTTCAACAGTTCTGAGTTTGAGGCTGTGTGCTGCAGTGTTTACAGAACAAAGAACAGCGAAAGTCCTCTCATCTGAAGTACTGCTGCTATGTACTGTAACTGTAATGTGTGAGTAGATGATCCTGCAGGCAGCTTTCCTTATGATCATTCCTGCACAAGAACATGCTCAACTATAGTGCTTTACATTTCATCAGGAACAAGTGACCTTTAACCTCACCCCCCTCATTTTTCTTTGCTCCTCCTATTCCTCTTTGTCTCCCACGAACAGAATTCATTTTCCAAAACACATAATCACCTGAGCTCTTGTTCATATCATCCTGAGAGTCTGACTGCTGTGTCATCAGTTCTGCTACTGAATGTTCAAACACGGATAAATGTGTGCCATTTGTGTTCATTTTGTGATTCTTGAGGTAGTTATATTGTGTGTTTGTGTTTTGTAAATGAGAGCATGGTTAAACCTTTGCAAAATGATGCTGTTCTTGTGTAGAGTTTTGCAGAAAACACTGAGTAAATTGGAGCATGTGTGAAAGCAGGTGGAATGTGTTCAAAGTTTTGAGAAACGTGTCTTTGTTTCGAGAACTGTATGAATGTTTTGGAAAATTGGGCCAAATGAATCAGTTACAGTGTGTTAGCAATCCAGAAAAACTGTAATATCGAATGCATCAATAATTCACTGCCTTTCTTTCAGTTTCTCAAGTAATAAAATATTTTACTGTAAATGCACAGTCATAAACCACACGACAACATACAGTACCCTTTCAAACATTTGGGGTCAGTATGATTTTTGATGTTTTTGACAGAATTCTCTTCTATTCACCAAAGCTGCATTTATTTAATTCAAAATATAATAAAAACAAAATTGTGAAATATTATAACAAATTTAAAATAACTGTTTCCTATGTGAATATATTGTAAAATAGAATTTAAAAGAATTTTATCATTCTTGTGATCAAAGCTGAATTTTCAGCATCATTACTCCAGTCTTCAGTGTCACATGATCTTCAGAAATCATTCTAATATGCTGATTTGCTGCTCGAGAAACGTTTCTAATTATTATCAATGTTGAAAACAGTTGTGCTGCTTCATATTTTTGTGGAAAATGTGATAAATTTGAATTTTTTTTAAGGATTATTTGATGAATAGAAAGTCCAAAAGAACAGCTCTCTCGGCCACCGTATACATGTCTTTACTGTCACTCTCGATTTTTTGCATCCTTGCTGAAAAAAACTATACATTTCTCTCCAAAAACGAAAAAAATTGCAATGACCTCAAACTTCTGAACGGTACTGTACAAGTGAGAAAAACAAAACAAAAACATTTTATGATGAATGCTATGAATGCAAGCTTATATTTCACCCCAACCTTTACTTAAAGAAGAATTAAGACATTTATGATTTATGATGTTTAAAAAAAATAAAGATATGTAATTTAAATAGTAAAATACGTATATATCATGATATTATTTGTTTTGTCTGTATTTATTCATAATACAGTATGTATATTTACTTAAAATCTGATAAGAATCCCCATTGATAATAATGAAAATTACAAAAGTAAAATGTCTTAATGAGAATTTAAGGAAGAAAATTGAATCGCTGTCACGAAAATAATGTTACAATGGAAAAAATCTTAACGGTCATAAAACAGGCTTGACTTTCTTTATGCAAAATGTAATCAGTCTTTTCTTTTGATTTTGATGTAGTTTTTATGGTATACAGCAGGTCCATGAATGTGATCCTCTATAAATGTGTGGTTGTTTATTACTCACCGGTGGCGCTGTTGTAGCTGCTGATGGATGAGGTTATAGGTGGCGTCTCGTCGGAGTCCACGGAGCCCGTATCGTCGTCTTGAGAGCAGCCGGCCTGGATGGCGCGCAGGTAACTGTGGCTCCGGGAGCGGAAGCAGGTGGGTGTCGGCAGATCCAAGGCCTCCACCGCCTGAGAGTCCAGCTGACCGTACACCGCCCTGCTCCGGTAGCCCTGCTCCACCTGAAAGGACACGTGCAGGTTGAAACGTCCCGCACGAAGGCGGCGGGGCAGACGGCCACTGCCCACCCACAAGCGCGCCTCGCACGGGGTGAGACGCGGCCGGCGCTTTAGGGTGGACTGACGCATCGTCGTGCGGACATGAAGAGGAAACGGCAGGTTTGCTTGAGTGGTTTCCATTCAGTCTAATGCGACAAATGTGGCTTAAAATGAGAAAAATCCTTAAATGTATTCCTTTCACAAAGTACTGATCCTTGTCTGTGGATGAGGAGTTCGTTTTATAAATTTGCATAAAAATGTTTGTAATTTAGACCATTTTTCACCAAAAAAAAAAAAAAAAAAAAATCATTCAGAAAACTCCCTTACAATTGGGAAAATTGTACAATAAATAAATATATAATAAATATTGTTTGTATTGTTTTGAATTGGTCTGTTGAACAATGTAAATAAACCCATAATATAATATCATATAAAAAAAAAAGAAAATGTATTTTTCTTAAAGAAAAGTTAATTTTGTTTTAGGTCTAGCAATATGTTTTGTACTGTGACATTACTGCTTAAGATATTTAAAAATAAATACTGTATTGTGGATAAAAACTAAAGACATGTTATTTAATATATATAATATAAAATATGTATACAACATTATAGTATTTTTTTTTTGTCTGGCTTTTAATTTATGCTGCTGTACATATTCTGTAATACAGTGTTTTTATTTAGAATCTAATGAGAATCCCCGCTGAAACTTACAAACGTACAATTTTTATGTCTGCATTACGAAAATAATGACACAATGCAAAATGACCCCAAAAAACAAACAACAACAACAAAAATAAAAAACAATTAAAAGCCTTGTTTTTAATATCTATGCAAGCAATTAAAAAAAAAAAAGTATTTGCTTTTCCTTTTGCTTAAATATAATTTTCACTTTTGTTTTGCTCCAAATTCATCAGGCAGAATGCAGAAAACGCCAATCAACTCCAAATTGATTCAGTTGAATCTTTAGGTTTTTCCAAACTAAGCTGCAAACAAAACACAACCACGGTTCACATTCTCTCAAAGCCTAAGAGTAAAGAGTGAAGAGAGAATTTGTGTTTCCTCGTCCAGCAGGAGACACTTCTCACAGAGACGCAACAGAACAGGAGGGTTGTGTGAGTTTGTGAACGGTAAACCCAAAAATGAAAAGCAAACAAACAGTAAAACACACCCAACTACAACTTTAGAGCTCACTGAATTAGAAATCACAAGCCAATTCCCAGGAAAAAATACTTATAAGTGCTGCAAATTAGCTGCTGTCCTCATTATTCCTGACTTCTTTCCCTTTGACCCCAGCATCTCAGAGACAACTTCTGAATCATCCATCAGTCTTCACAGCACATTATCCCATTCAGCAAAACAGATCTCCAAAAAAATCAATGCTCTTTCCTCTCAAGAAAAGGTTTCGGAGCCTCGTCTCGCTTCAGGAGTCCTGATGTCTCCATCAGTAGAGCGAACACTTGAGTATCTCATCCTGATAACATGCCCTCCAACTGATTTACCACCCTCCACGTCTCCTTAAACTAGCTTAAGGATGTCTTACAGCATTTTAATCTGGAACACTCCGTTCCTGAGGTCAAGTGAACAGGAAAACCTCACTGACACATTTCAGCGTTTGCTCTGTGATGCAGAGCGCACACATTTACAAGAGGTTTTACATCTGTAAAAGAAAATGTTAGTGGCGTTGACGGAGAAAAACTCTGCAAGGATGCTTTGCTGCAGTGGTTTCTAGAGTGTTGCTGTGTGGTTGCTGGAATGTACTGGAGTTGCTATATGGCCACATGTGGATACTGGAGTGTTCTAGAGTTGCCATGGTGTCGCTATGTGGTTGCTAGGGTGTTCTGGAGTTGCTATGGTGATGCTAATATGTTCTAGAGTTGCTATGCGCCCACTAGGGTGTTCTGGGGGTTGATACAGTGATGAAAGAATGTTCTGGAGTTGCTACATGGTCACTAGGGTGTTGTGGGGGTTGCTATGGTGTTTCTATTTGGGTTCTAGAGTGTTGCTATATGGCCACATGTGTATCTGGGGTATTCCGGGGTTGCTATGGTGATGCTAGAATTTTCCAGAGTTGTTATGCTCTCACTAGGGTGTTCTGGGGGTTGCTATGGTGATGCTAAAATGTTCTGGAGTTGCTATGCGGTCACTAGGGTGTTCTGGGGGTTGCTATGGTGTTTCTATTTGGTTTCTAGGGTATTGCTATATGGCCACATGTGGATACTGGAGTGTTCTAGAGTTGCCATGGTGTCGCTATGTGGTTGCTAGGGTGTTCTGGAGTTGCTATGGTGATGCTAATATGTTCTAGAGTTGCTATGCGCCCACTAGGGTGTTCTGGGGGTTGATACAGTGATGAAAGAATGTTCTGGAGTTGCTACATGGTCACTAGGGTGTTGTGGGGGTTGCTATGGTGTTTCTATTTGGGTTCTAGAGTGTTGCTATATGGCCACATGTGTATCTGGGGTATTCCGGGGTTGCTATGGTGATGCTAGAATTTTCCAGAGTTGTTATGCTCTCACTAGGGTGTTCTGGGGGTTGCTATGGTGATGCTAAAATGTTCTGGAGTTGCTATGCGGTCACTAGGGTGTTCTGGGGGTTGCTATGGTGTTTCTATTTGGTTTCTAGGGTATTGCTATATGGCCACATGTGGATACTGGGGAGTTCTGGGGGTTGCTATGGTGTTTCTATTTGACTGCAAGGGTCTTGGGGGTTCTATGGTGTTGCTATATGGTTGCAATGTGGTTTCTAGAGTGTTGCTATGTGGAAACTAGGGTGTTCTGGGGGTTGCTGTGTGGATATGTGGATACCAGGGTGTTCTGGAGTTGCCATGGTGTTGCTATGTGATTGCTAGGGGCTTCTGTAGGCTTGCTGCGATAGTCTGTGTTGACGGTGATACCGTTGTTAAGCTGCAACACCGGTTACATCACTTGCCCACCACGGCACCGCCCCTCACCGTCATTTAGATTTTTTTATAGTAATAAAAATCATTTAGTTCAGTTAGAGAACAGACGTTACCATTAAAAATTGAACATGGCTGTTCAAAGATCAGATTTCATTTATCACGCGAGGAGAGTGAGTCGAGCTGACTGACAAGAAGAGTGAGGTGAAAAAGACAAGACGATAGCAGATGATTTTGTGTCGAAGCGAAATGCAAAAGCGTCTATTTGGCAGGTGATCTTGGAAGTTTTTTTAAAATATTAATTTCTTATTTAATTGGTTCCACAGTGTTTGCTGATTTTTACTTTATTTAAACTTTGTGTCATTTATTTATTTTATTTGACATCAAGGTGTATGTTGTGCTTTCTCATTCGCTTTGACACTAAACGTTCTACGTTTCTTATTTATTTGGTTCCACAGTGTTTACGTTTTTCAGCTTTGTATAGGCTACCTATTTAAAGTTTGTTTAAGTTATTTGTTATTTTATATTAGGGATAGCCTATAGCATGGTGTAGTTTTATTTGTTTTGTTAAATAAAAGTTCTATGAATTATATATAGGCTAAGTGAGCTTGACGTTGTATTTTATTGTTGCTTGAATTGCATTGAATTGCTGCTAATTTGAAAGTGAAATTAAAATGCGCACAACACTTTTAAGCTACTTAAATGTGAAGAAAAGTGAGGAAAAGAGGGAAAACTCAAGCGAACTAAAAATGATCAATTGCTTTACGCAGAATTGCCGCTAATTTAAAAGTGAAAGTAAAATGTGCATGCAGCAAGGTATGTTCTTCTGGCTGTTGTTATGTGAAAATATGCCCCAGTTCATTGTGCATTATGCTAAAAACATATACATACTCTAAGTTTTGTCAATAATAATAGTAACAGTGATGCTTTAATAACTTAATGAAATGATGTTTGTGACCTGGCCCATGGTGGAGCCTCGTCCCAGTGTAGAGCAGCGCTGAACGAATCCCCCATCAGCGTCCCAATGCTGCAGACCTGCCTCATCCGCTCCCATCAGACAGTCCAGGTTATCCAGGCTGCGATTGGTGGAGACCTCACATAGAGACGGCATACAGCTGAGAGACACAAACACAGAATCATGTGCTCACTAGGGTGTTCTGGAGTTGCTATGTGCTCACTATGATGTTCTAGGGATGCCTTGGGTGATGCTACACTGTTGCTATGGTGTTGTATGTGGTTTCTAGAGTGTTGCTGTCTGGTTGCTAGGGTGTTCTGGAGTTGCTATGTGGTCACTAGGGTGTTCTGGGGGTTGCTATAGTGTTGCTATGTGGATACTAGAGTGTTCTAGGAATGACTAGGGAGATGCTACACTGTTGCTATGTGGTTTCTAGAGTGTTGCTGTGTGGTTGCTAGGGTGTTTTGGAGTTGCTATGTGGTCACTAGGATGTTCTGGGGGTTGCTATAGTGTTGCTATGTGGATACTAGGGTGTTCTAGGAATGACTAGGGAGATGCTACACTGTTGCTATGTGGTTTCTAGAGTGTTGCTGTGTGGTTGCTAGGGTGTTTTGGAGTTGCTATGTGGTCACTAGGGTGTTCTGGGGGTTGCTATAGTGTTGTTATGTGGTCGCTAGGGTGTTCTGGGGGTTGCTATAGTGTTGCAATGTGGATACTAGGGTGTTCTAGGAATGACTAGGGAGATGCTACGCTGTTGCTTTGTGGTTTCTAGAGTGTTACTGTGTGGTTGCTAGGGTGTTCTGGAGTTGCTATGTGGATACTAGGGTGTTCTAGGGATGCCTTGGGTGATGCTACGCTGTTGTTATGGTGTTGTATGTGGTGTCTAGGCTGTTGCTATATGGTTGCTAGGGTGTTCTGGAGTTGCTATGTGGTCACTAGGTTGTTCTTGGGGTTGCTATGTGGATACTAGTCTGCAATTGGTGGAGATCTCAGAGACGGCATACAGCTGAGAGAAACAAACACAAACACAAGAGAATGAGTGAGGAAAACTTTTTTATCAATCTCCCTTGTGCCACTCTACAAATAACATTTATTTTATTTTCAGTTGCAAGCGAGAGCCAGGTGCAGCACAGAGGAACAGCTCTGACAAACTTGACCAAGCTAAAAAATAAATAAATAAAAATAAATGAAGGTCAGTGAGGATTTAGTCAGGGTGGTGGTGGAGGTAGTCGTCGTGCATTGGGATGTTTTGCAGTGAAGTTTAGGACTCACAGGAAAGTGCTTTCATTGGACAGAGTGAGAGTGCGTCTTAGTGGTCACGTGATCAGACGGAGGTGGGGCTAAACACTAACCTGTGCAGGTGCGGCACTGAGGCGGCGCTCTGCAGAGGAGACCAAACCACTCCGAACTGCTTCTGCATGAAGGCACAGGGGCTTGGCCTGATAGGAAGCGCCGTTACATGACCATCCAACATCAAAGTCTGCTGTTTGTGTCTAAGATTCATTAACAACTGACTCAACTACATAACTTTCCTAGGAAATTAATCATAAATTATGTATTTCAAGCTATAATCCAAACTCTAAACCTATTCTTTTCCCTCTTCCTAACATCTTATTGACAAACATGTTGTTCCATGACCAACGAGGACATATAAAAATAAGAAATAACTTTCAGTTTACTATAATGCTTTTGGAGGTTTGCCGAGGCACCCGGATGAAAACTACTGCACTATGGTTATGTTTGGAAATGAATACTAGCATACTGTGCACTATGTAGTATATCCTTACTGCCATTTTTTTTAAAGGATGGTATGCAATATGTACATAGTACACATTATGCAACACTTTTAATCCAGCAATATGAGGCGTAAATTTTATTTTGATATTGGTGGGAACAGAACAGCAGACAACACCCCCCTCCCAATCCAACTACAACAACATTTTCACATTTATGATAGACAACATACATTTATAGCTATAGCCAACATACTCATAATTAATAAAGAGAGCTTTTTATGTTAGCATATTCATCAGACAATAATTTGACAATTTTGATTATGTAAAGCCAACAACATTACAGCAGCATCAGAGCGCTGGGTGTCTTAATTAGGCTGTGTATCATTTTATTTTAATATTAAAAATGAATTGGAAATCTCTTCTCATAGGAAACTTTTACCAATGAACCTGTCAACGTGCTGCCATCTGCTGGTCACAGTGAATGTGTTCCTGATGCCATCAATGTTGAGATGTTCAGTTTAGGATAACTATTAAGATGAGACACTAGTAATGCACCTTATGTGATGTGCATAAAATTATCCAGCAATTATCATATAAGAGAATCTAATGAATTTAATGTCATGTGGAGCTTTGTGTAAGTTCATAATGTAGTGCGTAAAAAGGTTATATTATAGTCAGGGTTATTATAGTTGACTGAAACAAAAACTAAAGCCATAAAAAAACATTTATGTTGCCTGATGTAAAATAAACATTAATTAAAATATTTTTTAAAAAGAACTTATTTTATTTCAGCTAGTTGCCAAGGTAACATTTCTAATTTTAATCGAATTTAGTTTAACTTGCTGTACTGCAATAACTAAAACTAAAATCTTAACTAAATTAAAATGAAAAGAGAAAACAAAAATAACAATGAACTGAAAATATTTAAAAACTATATGTCAGTGACACTAAAATAATGATTATAGTTCACTAAAAATAAAAATACAACAAAATTACTAAAATTGTAACTAAAATGAAAATGAAAAAATTGAAAATATAAAAACTATAATATTATCTCAGTGACACTAAAATAACACTGATTACAGTTTACTAAAAATAAAACTTTAAATAAAATAAATGTGAACTGAAATAAAATAAAATAAAGAAATTGAAAAACTAAAATAAAAAAGAACAAAAAGACCATATACGTATTACAAAATTACAAATATTTTATTTTTTAAATGAAAATGAAAATGGGAAACATAAAAATAAACACTAATTAAAAATATTAATATTAGAACTATAATAGCATCTTAATGACACACATAATTGAAACTTTTAAGTACGATTAAAATAACAGATAATACAAAATAAAAACTAATTCAAAATATTAAAATAATAAAAACACAAATAATAATATCAAGTATCTCAATAACATCAAAGTCTCTCAATGACAGTAAAGTAAGACTGGTGTTTATTTTGTGGTTGACATGTTTATCTGTGTAGTGTGTGTGTGTGTGTAGTAGGTATAATGTTGTTGATGTATAGTGTGTGTGTGTGTGTGTGTGTGTGTAGTGTAGTATTTATAGTGTGTGTGTGTGTGTGTGTGTGTAGTGTGTTGGACTCACTTGCGTGGCGGTAGCAGTGGCGGCTGCTGTTCGCTGAGCGAGCGTTGTGTGGCCTTCAGGTAACTCTGGCGTCTGGCGGCAGTTTTGGGCGAGGGTTTGGGTGAAGGGGGTCCGTCCGAGTCCTCGCTGTCCTCCATGTCTCCCATGGCTTTAACGTAACTGCCGCTGCGCATCCGTCTGCACGGGATCTCGCCCGCACCGCCGCCTCCCTTACCCAGCGTCCCGCTCCAGTCACCAGCAGGCACCTGCCACAACACTTACACTTACTACCCACAATGCATCTGGGTCAAAGGATGTCAATAAAACTTCTGAAATGTACTTTAAAATGCATGTGAATTCTCTGTGCTAGTGTTTGGTTTTTGAAAATCTCATTTTAAAATTAATCTGATAAAATGCCATTTAAAATAACAACAAAATATTGTTCAAATAATATTTATATACATATTTTTTTTTCTTACAAATATATGCCAATATGTATATGTATGTATGTGTGTGTTGGTTTTTATGTTTTATGTGCTTATGAAAAACTATGAAACTGTTTAAAATTCTATTGTTGAAATGCCATTCAAAACAACAACAAAATATTGTTTATGATATTAATAATATATATATTTTTTTTTACAAATATTTGAATTTATTTCTATAATTGTTATTGCAGTTATTATAATCATAAATAATAATAATTATTATTATTATACAAATATTTAAAAAAAATGTATTTGAAAAATACTGTTCAAATATTAATTGTATATTTTTAACAAATTATTATTACTACTGTGTATATCAAACAAAATACATTTGTTTACAAATATTTTTGTTTAAAAATATATTATATTGCATTTATTGTTTTATTAGTTTGCTTTTATTTATTTATTTATAATTTTTTATTTATTCTTTAAAATTATATATGATTAATGTGAAAAATATTGTTCCTATATTAATAACAATTATGCTTAAAAAAAGTGATAAATAAAAAAAGTGATATAAAGTGGTTATTTGGCATTATTGTCAATGTTATTGGTTATTATAAAATCTTTTATGCCTTATCCTTGTAGTGTTTGTCACAATCTCAAGAAATCTCTTCCACATTGACTGTCTTTCTTCCATGCCAGTGTGTCTGTACCTGTAGGAAGTTGCAGGTCATCTCCTGGCCGTGGCAGGACTTGGACTTGAGCAGGGTGCGGTTGACGGTAGCGGATCCCTTCTGCAGCACCTGTCGGGCCTGAGTGAGGGTCAGCGTGGACCACGAGCCCCTCTTGACCAGAGTGTTTTCACCCGTCTGGCCCGTGGAGGGCGGCAGGCTGACGGTGGGCTTGAGGTCACCGCTGCTCTTGGAGGATTTGAGCGAATGCGCTGCGATGGTGTTGTAGCCCTGCGGATGCGGTCTGGGAGCCGCCTGACTGTCCGACACGGCCCTGCCCAGCGTCATCATGCTGAGAGGGTTTCGATACGCCACCGCTAACGGGCCGGCGGCAGGCTGCACCGGCGCCTCGTCCTCCAAACCGTCATCCGAGCTCCAGAAGCCTGAGAGATTGGGCCGCGGGCGGCGTTTGGTGCCTTCGGTCTTGGCGCGGTCTTTGCTTTTGCTGCGGCGGGCCGCTTTAGCCACGTCTCCGGCTGGTCCCGCGGTGATGCTCCCTTTGACCGCCGACACCTCCAGTGACTGGGACTTGGCGAAAAGCTTCTGGACGGACTGCACCAGGTTGCGGATGCGGCTGGGACTCTCGCTGCGCTGCTTGGAGCCGCGGCTGCGCCGGTGGAACTGCAGCGTGCTAAAGCCGTCACGCTGCAGGGGTAGGTGGCGCTCCAGCTGGTCCAGCAGGTTGGCCGGGAGTCGGTTCATCTTGGCGGCGGCTGCGGATGAGATGGTGGCCGTGCCGCTGCTGATCATGGCAGGAGCGCCCAGTCCCAGACCCAAACCCATGCCCATGGACATGGAGGATGTGAGCGTGCTGGAGCGACTGCCAGTCTGAGCCACACATGCCTGCCGAGACAAAACACACCAATTACCAGACAAATATACAAATGTACTATAACAAGTGTGAGTTAAATATGAGTTTAAAACTGCACATTTGTTGACTGTATTACATATATCACATGCACAGTATTAGAGCTGTTTAACAAATATTTGCATTGTATTATTAATTATTAAACAATACATTTTGTATTAATTATTGACAATTATTATTTATTTATTATTATACAACTAACTGTATATCACTTGGACAATATTATTAATGTTATTTCAGTTATTAAAGTTATTTAGGTATTTGTATAATACATGCTCAATATTACAATTAGTTAAAATAAAAATTAATTGTTTTTAACAAATATTTGTATTCATCATTAATTATAATACAATTATTTTTATCATTGTACTTTTATTTGTTATATTATACTAAAACATTTAAAAAGAAAAAAAAAAGTATGACTGATGATTTTATCACCAAAGATTGTCAGCTGCTGCATTGCAAAAAGTATACATTGCAAATACATTTTTTTATTTATTATGAATTTATTTATTACAACAAATACACAAAGTTTAATTTAATTAATTAAACATTTAATTTCTTATGAAAAACCTAAATAAGTTCAATAATAATAATAAATTCAAATATTTGTATTTGAACTACTTGTGATATTGTGCATATGATATTCATACAAATTTCATTTTTTTTAAATTTAAAAACTTTTAAAAAATGTTTTAAACTAAAATTTTGGACTCAAAACATCTGAATTTAAATTGTGATGCATACATGCATGAAACAAACCACTTTTGATGTGTATTCCATGCTTTTTTCTATTTCTATTAAAATATATATTGTTTATTATACATGTTATATTTTATATATACACTATTGTTCAGTCTCACTAAGCCTGTACTTTATTTTGAAAGAGGAAAACAAATCTTACAATCTTACAAAAGAGTTCTATTTCAATGTTATTTCCAACTTTCTATTTATCAAATAATCTTGAAAGATAAAATCCACAAAATATGAAGCAGCACAATGGTTTTCAACATTAATAATAATCAGAAATGTTTATTGAGCAGCGAATCAGCAAATTAGAATGATTCCTGAAGGATCATGTGACACTGAAGACTGGAGTAATGATGCTGAAAATTCAGCTTTGCATCACAGAAATAAATTACATTTTACAATATATTCACATAGAAAATAGCTACTTTAAATTTCACAATATCACTGTTTTACTGTATTTTAATGAAATAAATGCAGTGTGGTGACAGTACCTGTGTGTAGTCGCTCTCCTCCGGCTGGTTGGTGTAGTGGAGGCGAGGGAAGGTGCTGCTGTTGGTCAGCTGGTTGTTGAGGGGCAGCAGGCAGTCCGACTGCAGCGTCGTCGGGGTGGAAACAGGAAAATGATGGAGGTGAGGATCCAGAGTGGCATAATGGTTGACGGTGGGGCTCAGGAGGAAGGCGGCATGGGGGTCCGGGGCCAAGGGACACAGGGGCTCCTGGGGGCCTGCGGTGGGGTCGCAGGTGTCGGACAGATGGCGGCTACGGTTGGCCCCTAAGCCTTTCATGGTTGCTGCGCAGGGTCGACTCTAGAACATGATCCCAGATGAAGAGAGACGACGGCCCTGGAGGGCGACCCCTACAGGACAGAGAGACAAACACACACACAGTCAGTCTCCGTTCAAATCCAGCTGGTTACAATGATGAAACCGCTGAAGTGCACACTGGTTTTCTTACAACATATATATCTTTGCAATTAACTGAAATAAAATACATTTAAAGAAACTCTAAAATGACTAAAACTGAAATAAAACATTTACTTTTTTAATTGAAAGCAAATTAATATAACTAGTACAGGGCTCGACATTAAGCCTTGACATGTGACAAATCATTCATTCACTTGTCCGAGTAAAAAAGTTACTTGTCCGGAGCAAAGTAACTTTTTTTTTTTTTGTTTGGCGTAAATGTAATCCATTCTGAAGCAAAAGTCTCATCACTGCTCTATGAGGTCTTACTTTAATCAGCATATTTGTGATATTTGCCTTAAATTGCTTTCTAGGACAATTCTTAACTCTATGAAGGGCAATATTTTCCTAACCTTACTAAATGTACGTCACCAAATTCTTAAATTTTATCAATACATTCAGTTAGAATAATTAGACACTACCATTCAAATGAAATCAGTATCAACAAACTCCTTCCACTGCATCTTCCTTCCACATCTTTCCACTGCAAACACTGAAGCTGCATCAAAAGTGCCATTTAGATGTATTTACTCAGACTGTATAATGAAGTTAAGAGGTTCCATAAATGCATTTACACAGTAAAATAGCAAATACATAAATAATGTTATAAGATTAATGTTTTACTTTTTTTAACATATAAATATGAAATGTCGGAAAAATGCAATGATACTTTTAAATATGAAACCAAACCACCAGTAGGTGGTGGCAAGTCACTGTCTTAATGAGTGAGTCACTGATTCAACCAATTTGTTCAAATAGCTAATTCATTCAATAAATAAAGCATGAATGGCTCACTGAATCATGGACTCACCCGGTTCGTTCAAAAATGAAAACATAAAAATAAAAGCTAATTCGAAATATTAATAAATACTGTAATAGATATAAATAATACTAAAATAAAACTGGATACAACCGGTGCTTTTCATGAAGAACTATAATCACTGGATTTGATAGGCATAAAATCTTTATTTCTTCATATAATTTTTATATTTCGCAAGTTCATTAAACAATTGCACTACTTTTGCACATTTTTTTTGTCAGCACAAAAAACCTGTGTATCACTAACCATTCAGTATACAACCCAGTTTAACCAGGTCAGTTAATTACTGAGTCTTTTCTCAGAAACGTAAAGCAATATAGGCTTATATTACAAAATTTTGTGCTGTCAACATGAAGAAAAACCAAAATTCCCTCTTTTGTCATATAAGAGGTCGTTGTACTATAAAAACCTCCTGTAAGTTTCAGAACTCAAAACTTTCTTGTTTGTCTAAAAACCGTTTATATTGAAGGCAGTCTGCTGAAACGACAGCTTTTGGAATGTTCTACTCTATGATGTAATAGTGTGGATAAGCACCGCCTCCACAGAAGTAGATCAACGCCTGCTTCTACATCGTTGCCTTTTTTTAGCCCCGCCCACCAATTCTACATCACTGCCTGTTTAGCCCTGCTCACCGATTTGTGCATGTAGTGTTTACAAGAAAGGCGAATGCGCAGGTCCATGCAGAAACCAAATGATAAAGATGCTCTGAAGACAACAAGACTCTGTGCAGTGCCAAGCTGTAGAAAAAAGTCTTTGTATTGCCTTCCTTCTGATCCCAACATTAGGAAAGAGTGAATTAACTTTATTTTTAATGAAGATCCAGATGGCGTCATTTAGAACTCGGTTCTTTTGTCATTTTACAGCGGATTCGTTTACAAACAAGGCACAATTCAACGTGGGATTTTCAGAAAGATTGAAACTAAAAGATGATGCTGTGCCCACTATATTGGATTCGACAGTAATGTCACAGCGCATAAGTGCGAGTAACTGTTTTTATTATGTGGTCACTACTGCTTTGTCTGTTAGACAGATCATTTATTTTTGTGATCGCTTTTTAAACCTAAATCACAGCAGCATCCATCTGTGAGGAATGAATGCACGCTGTCAAACATACACAACTATTAGCCAATAATCGCAAAGGGTGTTTATTTCTGAGTCTACAATCCTCCACGCCCATTCAAACAGAGTGTTCTGATGAGGGGGGTCAAAAACAGAAAATAGCTTATTACTTCTAAATTATGATGTTTTTTGATGTAAAAATCTTGATAACATTATACGTGGACCTCAGAGAACAGCACAAAATAAAAAACAAAGGCAGTTCATGACCCCTTTAAATGTTTGTGTTTAAAATTCATTTAAGAAAACAGGCTTAGAAGGGCGTTCACACAGAATGCGTTTCAGTTCTAAAACAGTGGACCAATCAGAAGAACCCAGAGGCCGGGCAAGCGTTTGTTTACAGGAGCAAGTTGGCATGGCAACTGTTTTATTTGGCGGCAACATTGTGGAGGAGGCATTCAGCCAAATCCACTAGAAGGCAAGTCTGCGACCTTTAGCCAAAAAAGCATAATGGCTAATGCTAACGCTTCTGCTTTGGCAGTACATTGAGAACTGAGGCCGGAGGCCGTTTTTTTTTTTTAATGGATGTCAATGGAGGAGAGTCTTCACTACGCTGAATAAACAGCTTTTTAGAGGAAACGGCTTATCGTTTAATGAAGCGACAGCCTAACTGCTAATCTTCAACACGTTTTACACAAAACAATACTCTTGGATGAAACTATTTTTAGAGTTTACCACCAAAAAAAATTATGTTTTATAAGAGAAGTCCCTGACTTTTTTGCGACAGGTGGGATTCAGTTTACGACACTCCTCATTCATTCCTATGATATCCATAAACGGCGATTGAGTGTCGCACAACTCTGACTGAACTTCAATGACATCAAGGCTGTAATGTGATTGGTTATTAAGACACACATGATCTGAGGTAGCCTTTTCTCCAAAAGTAAGTAATACACACTCTCTAATCTTCTTTTAGATACGAAGACGCGTTCTGTGTGAATGACCCCTTAATATCTAAAAGTATTTTCCATCTCAAGTAAATATATCTTGACTTAAGAATTTTTAGATTTTGGTTTTAGAAAAACACTGAGGAAGACTTTTTCATTATTTCAAATAGCACAGTCAATCTGTCACAGTTTTTATAGTCCACATGCAAATTCTTCCCAATCAAACCCTCTCATGCTCACATTCAGTCTGTTTTGCGGCACAGTATTCTACACGCACCCCTGAGGCTCATGAAACCCGCGTCTTCATCTTCTGTGAGTCGCTCTTCCCATCGACATTCATCTGGAGCTAGATATGTGAGAGTCACACACTCATCGAGAGCCGAATCACCCGAGACATCGACTCAAACGTCTCCGCCGACGGCAGGCAGCGCCATTCACAAAACCTCACAAAGAGCTCTATTGGCATGCTAAACATAGCTGTTTTCATCTGTCATTACGGCGCGCCGCGCGATGAGTCACAGCACCGTCAAAGAGCTTGAGCAGCTCGTTAACATTCAGCCGAGGCCATTACAAACACCTCACGCGAGTTCACGAGGAGGAAACGCGTTCACTTGACTGTCGTTTTGCGTGCTTTTGAAAGCCACCAACTGGGATCCTGAAGCCTGGTGGAAAATAAAAGAAATCATATGGGGCGAGACGTGTTTGGTGGGCGTAATAATGTGAAACTCTCGTGAAAAGCCACACCAGCGACCTTCATCGTACCGTTTGCAGTTTGTTTAAAGGTTGGAATAAAAATTCTGTCGCCATTTACTCACCCTTGTGCCATACGGGGTTTAAAATATGATTCATATTCAGTATAAGAATCGATTGCACTGACACTAGCATTTGAGCAAAATTTGAATCGAATTAAGCTGACTAATTTCAATTTCAAGCTTTTATTGTCATCGCATCGGAATGCAATGAAATTTCAGACCACTGACACAGACACTTAAAAAAAAATGTATGTAGTCCACTAGTTATTTTTAATTTGACTTGTTTTATTTCAATTAACAAAAAAAAAAAATATATATATATATATATATATTTATTTATTTATTTATTTTTTACTAATTATATTTAACTTTGTTAAAAAAAAAATAGAAATGTTGTTTTGGCAACTAAATTAAATTAAATATGTTTAAGAAATACTCAAATTAAACTGAAATGAAGTTAAATAGATAATTCCTTTTTTTAAATTAAAATAAAACTGAAATAAAATAAAATAACTATATGAAAATGCCAAGGCAACATTTATCACTTTCATTTAAGGTTGAGGTAAATAAGTAAAGCTAATTAAACTAAAATGAATAAATAAAAAATATTAGACACTATAAACATACAAAAAAAAGGAAAAACAAAACAAAATTACTGAAAATAAATAATTAAAATTTAAGTGAAAACAGAACATATAAATATAAAACAATAAAATACTAAGTGCTACAGTAACTAAAACTAAATAAAATTACTAAAACTTTAAAGTAAAAACAGAAAATAATATATAATATTATATATTATTTATTTATAATTTTACTTGATACATGTCAAAATCTGGTGAAACATGAATCATTTAGGGGCTCAAAAATATTTTATTTTTAGTAGACTCAAACTGATTAATTTTTTAATTATTAATTCATTAATGTTAGATAAAAACATTAAAGACACAATAAGTGGCTTTAGAAGTCAATTTATTTCAAGTTATTTAACATAAATCCATTATTTTTTTTACGACATTTTAAGATATTTCTTAATTAACTGTATTAAATTATCACCTATAATTTAAATATTTATTATTTATTAACTAGATTGTTAATTCTTTAATTATTAATAATGTTACTAATTAATAATTAAGAATATAGCATTATAAATTATGTATATATAATTAAATAACTACACTGTAAAAAAAAAATCTGTAGTTTTTACAAAATAGTTTTGGCAGCTGTGGTTGAAAGAATAATTTTGTAAAAAAATGCAGAAAAACTGTAAACACATTTACAGCCAAAAACTGTAAATTTTACAGTATACAATTGTAATTTACCAGAAAATTTGAATGTAAATCAGTAAATTCAACAACGCACACTGCTATTAAAATCTGTTTTGTACCTTTAACATACTGACAACCACCATAATAAAAAGAGGTGGTAAAAGAGAAAGCCACACGAAGAATCAAAGATCATCACAAGTAGCTTCGCCACAAGCAGAAGTATATACTAATATATAGAAGGTGCACAGAGCCATTCATGCAAACACAAAACACCATCATGGTAACACGTATGATACTTAAATAATAATAAATAAACTTTCATTAAACAACAGAAGATGTAACATAAAGCCCAAATTTACATAACTGATAACAAAAACTATTAAAAAAACATGATTATTTAAACAAAATACTTTAAAATGTGGATTGTCATGCAGGGTATTCTGGGAATATTAGTTTACAGTTTTTGACTGTAAATTATAAATTTATTTGTTCTTTTGTACTTCTAAAAACTGTACAATTAACAGCATGTTACTGTAAAATTACATGAAATGACTGTTTAGATATTTTACAGTGTTTCCCTGTATATAGTACGGGAACTTACTGTTAACCTATTAACAGTTTTTTCAGTAGCGTTTTTACAAACTTTTACGGTTAAAATTACAATAATTTTTTACAGTGTATAGTTAATTATTTACATTATTTATGAACTAAACTTTATGATGCATATTAAAAGTCTGGCTTTGTGAGGTATGTGAAAACAAAATGATCTTCTATAATGAAAGTTTTACAAAATAAATACGTAAAAAATATACATTTTGACTGAAGCCAAAAATATGCATGAATGTTTTGCATCATGAAACCAAAAGAGCAAAATAAACCGAATGCTAATCATCTTTGCAAAGAGTTTCATCTAAATCCATTCTGTCGGTTTTACCTAGAAAAGCCTCACAACACTGAAGCCAAAAGCTGAATTTAAAGCAGGGCATGCGGCAGCGGGACAGATCATAGTGTGATTACTGACCCAGCGCTCATCTCTGTCCTCCACCACAACACAAACAGCACACTATCACAATGTTTCTGCAATATTCAGTCTGTACTGCACACAACATTCACATTTACTGCATGCACATTATCCAGACGACCTGCTACATTTGCTGAAGTTTGTAGCAAACAACAAAGCATACTACATCTGTTCAACAATGCAATGCTATTGACTTGACTATCATCCATCCAATTTTATAAAGAAACTGAAAAATAACAATTATTCCTGAAACTATAACCTGATTTTTCCTGCTGAATAAATCATGGAAACTAGTAAGTGTGCGTACAAGTGCACAATGCAGCATATACCACTTGAAGCACTTATTATAGCATGCATTGTGTTTTATGTGCACTGTGATGAGAATCATGGGAAAATATAAATACATTTCACTCTTTCAAAAGCCCTCCAAAACAAATCGATAACTATGAAATATCTGCTACTGTAAGTTTTTTTTTTTTTTATGCTGCATGCAAAAAAAAAAAAAAAAAAAAAAAGAACAGCTACAAAAGAATACATGAATACATTTAAATGGCTCTCAATGGAGAAATATGTTTTTGCACACACGCACACACACACACACACACACACACACACACACACACACACACACACACACACACACACACACACACACACACACACACAGAGACACAAAAACAAACAAACAAACAAAAAAAGCAATGTTTCAGGGTTAATATAGTTAACTAAAACCATACATATTTGTTACTTAAAATAAACTTCTCCTGAAAGAAAAGAAAATATAAAATATGCTAAACTTGATGTTCTAAAAGTAAAACTGAAATAAAAATGAATAAAAACATAGCCTAAATGACAAAACACAACAAAATTACTGAAAATTTAACTAAAATTAAAGTAAAAATAGAAAAATAAAAACCAATTCAAAATATTAATAACAAACTTTAAAGACAACTAAAAATGTCAATATATACAACCCGAATTCCGGAAATGTTGGGACGTTTTCTAAATTTGAATAAAATTAAAATTAAAAGACTTTCAAATCACATGAGCCAATATTTTATTCACAATAGAACATAGCTAACACAACATAACAAATGTTTAAACATAAATTTTACAGTTGTATCTACTAAATGAGCTCATTTCAATTTTTTTCAAAATTCAAAAATTACAGCTAAAATGACATGAATTCAAAATAATAATTAAAAACTATATAGACATTCCTTTAAAAAAAACAAATACGAAAATATAACAGAAAATATCAAATAAAATTTTATATATATATATATATACACATTTCAAAAAGCCCTACAACTAGCCTAATAAAAATAACAAAAACACAACAAAATTTCTAAAACTTTAACTAAATTTATAATTAAAAGAGAAAATATAAAAATAAAAACGAATTCTAGATATTAATAAATAAATAAAAACTAACAGAAATGACAACAAATAAACAAAATTAGTAACTTTAAATTGATAAAAACTGAATTAAAAACTAATAAAAAAAAAATAAAAACTGAAAATATAAATCAAAATATTAATAAAAACTATAATAATACTAAAACAACACTGCCAGTCATCTGTGTTAAAGGAACACTCCACTTTTTTTGGAATATAGCTGGGGACTACTTTCAGGCGCTGCGTAATATCAATGCGCCTGCTGCGGCCATGCTACGGCAGCAAAGTTCCTTGATTATTACGCCGGAATGAGAGTATAGTTCTTAATCATATCAGCCTATAAAATCGCAACTTTTCATTTTCCGCCGATCTTAGTACACGATATAACTACAGAAGAGTCGAGTTTTAAATAGGACAAATATCGAAACTCTTTGATCGTTTTTGAACGCGATGCTACTGGTCTAATCCGATTCAATGATCTATACTAAGCTATGCTAAAAGTGCTATCGCCAGATCCGGAGATCAGCTGAATGGATTCAAAAACGGTAAAACTCAACTTATTAACTCTGGGGGAGTTGGAGAATGAGCCTATTTCCAAAAAAAGTGGAGTGTTCCTTTAAGCCCAATCACATAACCCCACCCCCTCCAGCCCATCAAGCCACGCCCCCCGCACGCAGATGACGGATGAATCTGACAGTCCTCACGAATCCCTGAGGAATCGCTCATTAAAATGTAGTGCGTCTGACCGTGGTGGGAAGCGAATGATGAAGCATCTGCGGCCGGTCATTTACAGCAGTTCTGTCCTCTGGAGACGATTAAAGCCTTGCGTGAACCTGTCAGCTTCAGAAAGTCATTAACAGCCCTTTGATTGATCCATGGGTTGCGTTTAACAAACTAAACCTGGGAAATGATAGAGGTTAGGAACAGGACTGTGAGATAATGACTGAGACTCCTCAGCTTATTCTAATGAGGAAGAGTAGAGTCTGTTTCAGATCAGTGCTTATCATTAGCATAAGCGGATGAGGAGAGCTTCCAAAGGCTGCGATATGAAAGTGTGATGAACGATGAACTGAGATAATTTCCTTCCGTGATACCGACCCAGAGCTCACAGGTCCTGATCAGACGCTGCGTGATTACAGCTAAACTTCTTTCTTCTGCTTTCATATTTCAGTTATAACATTCATTTTGTGTTGGTGAAAGTAAAGGATTTTCATTAGACAGACTATTGTGCTTTGATAAAATAAAATTTACATTTAAATTAATTTATAATTTAACATTTAAAAAATTATAATTATAAAATAAATTTGTATAATTATGTAATATTATATTATGTAAATATTCATTATAAATCATAATTCATCATTAATATTTACAGATTACATAATTAGGAAATTTTCAATTTTATACAATTTTAATTATATTGTATAAATTATATAACCAAATTATAATTTATTACTAAATTTATAGTTTTTCTAAATGTATAATTTATATTTATACTTATAATTATATGAACAATATTTTGATATAATATATACATATTTTTTGTTGTGTGTATGTATATATATATATATATATATATATATATATATATATACATACACACAACAAAAAAATATGTATATATTATATCAAAATATTGTTCATTATATAACCAAATGATAATTTATTACTAAGTTTATTTTTTTTTCTAAATGTATCATTTATATCACTTGATATTTATACTTTATCAATTATATTATTATATCATTCATTTTATTAATATATTAATCAAATTGATATTAATATAATTGATATTCTTAATTATATTTAATTATATATATTTTATATGTATATTTACACACACAAAACAAAAAAAGAGTATATATTATAGAAAATATTGTTCATTATTAAAAATATATTATATAATTATAAAATTGTATTATATATTATGCTATACAATTAATGTTTTAAATATATTATATTTATTATTAATTAACTTAATATTTATAAATTATGAAATAATCTAATTTAAAAAAGTTATTCAATTCTTGTTCAAATATTAATAATATATTTTTAACAAATATAATTGATAGCATATATTTCAATATGAGCTGCTTAACGTCTCATTTTGTGTAGCAAACAATAAAAAGCAAATAAAAGCAAGCAAGTAATGATGTAAATGATGACTTTGGTAGTTTTTTGCTTCCTATCGTCGCACCAGGACTCTAAAACGCTCTGATTTTCCTCTCAGGATGAAGCGCTGGAGTCGTGTTGAAGTTCATTAGGAAATAAATGAGCTTCCTGTGCTCTGTTGAGGCATCAAACGCATCTGTTCTGGATCTGAATGCTTCACAAATGACTTCCGTCACTCGACAGCAGCCGCGTCTGAAGCCTCTGTTCCTCGCTGATTGCGCTGATCGCTGAAGGACTGAATTACTGGGCCTTTATTAAAATGTGCCTGACAGCAGATCTTACACACATTCAGAGCTCGGAACGACGCCTGCAGCTGTTTGCTAAGACAAGCATCACATTGTGCGTCGTTTCTGACCCGTATGAAGGTCAGCTGCAGCCTCCAGAGCATCTCTGTGTGTCCCAATGCTAACTATTTACTGCTTTAGAGATTGTAAAAGACACTAACATTTACAAACAATGACTAATTGCTGGATAATGGTTAACATTCACCAATAGCCCACCTATAGGTGACAAAAACAAAAATAAAAGTCATTATTTTATAAAAGTCATTATTTGATTTTGATTATAAAGACAAAAATGATCAATATGATTGTGATTACTAGATAAGTAAATATTTATTTATTTAATATTTCAATTCAAATTAACTAAAGTATCATTCAGGGTGACTTGTGAGCAAAAACACTTAAAATAAACAAATAAATGTATGATATATTATTTAAATATTTATTTTACAAATATTATGATATTTAAAATATACAGATATTATTATATAAATATAATATAAGAAAATAAATAAAATCAACACTAAACTGTTCAAAACTTTAGGGTTGGTAAGATTTTTAAAAATATTTTGGAAAGAAGACTTCTGCTCACCAAGGCTGCATTTATTTGACTAAAAATATAGTAAAAACAGTAATATTTGTGAAATATTATTACAATTCAAAATAGCTGGTTTCTATTGTAACATACTGTAAAATATAATTTATTTATGTGATCAAATCTGAATTTTTGATTATTATCAATGCTGACAACAGTTGTGCTGCCCAATATTATGTACCCCACATTTTTTAATGGTATGTATTACAGTTTCTACAAAAATATTCGTCGTGAGCAGCAAATCAGTATATTAGAATGATTTCTGAAGGATCATGTGACACTGAAGACTGGAGTAATGATGCTGAAAATACAGCTGTGCATCACAAATAAATTACATTTGACAATATATTCACATAGAAAACATTCATTTTTATAAATTGTAAAAATATTCACAATTTGTTCTGTATTTTTGATGAAATAAATGCAGCCTTGGTGAGCAGAAGACATTCAAAAACAAACTTTTGACCAGTAGTGTAGTTCAATACCATAAGTAGTATCTAACAGAAGAACTATCCAATCAGATTTCAGACCTGAATCAGTTCATTTTCTGAGCTGTTCTTCAGATAACAGGATGAGACTCTTCTGGAGCGTGTCTGTGAATCTCTCTGGACTCACCGGTCCATGACCCACTCTCAAGCACTTAACGCGAGTAATCAATGTCATGAACTGAGCGCGACCTCCCAGCTACACGACAGCGAGCGCTGCGCTCATTTATCACGCTTCATACTGGCTCGCAACCGCTTCCTGTGGAGGGAAAGGAAGAGTGAAGGACGGGAGGAGGACGTTCACCTCATGAAAGAAACCCACAAGACACGCGGCTCCTTTACATAAACTCACATTTCACATAAAGCTTTTACTGACACAGACCTACAAAGCACGTGTTAATATGAATCACTTGTTGCATTAATCATCTGTAAGTCACTTTGGATTAAAGCGTTTGCTAAATAATAGTTTTCTTGCTCTTTTGTACATTATAGTTTGATACTATGTAGACGTACACTAATATCTATGAATTTAGAGCTCATTCCTTTAATAGAACTAAACAAAAAAAATTGAAATCAAACCATTTATAAAGTGCCACTGTATAAACATCACAACCCTGAGCTTATTAACATATGACCTCCAAATTTACATATACATATTTAATTCAGTACTGAGCAATTTGGTTAGCCAATCACAGCAGAGCTCTGTTTAAAAAAAAAAAAAAAAAAAAAGGTTATGTTTAAAAAAAGGTTCAATATATTTATGAAATCAAATAAATCCAGCCTTAGTGAGAAAAAGAGAATTTCAAGGGGATAAAAAAAAAAAAAAATCTTACTTTGATCGTGTATGCTATTAAATTATAAAAGGGTTTCTCTAGAATAAAATCCCTTGAAGATTAATTCAGAATACTGCTCACAGGAGACACTGTCAGAGCACGTGCTGTAAAAGCAAACACTGCGTCTGACTGACTGTGCCGCTCTCTGAGGGTGTTTGTTCGCCGTCACAGGGTCAGACGTTCCCTCTCTCTGTTTCTCTCAGAGCTCCACGGACCATCGCTGACATAACGACCAAACCCCGCGAGATCAGGCCGCAAAAAACCTCTATTCACGCGCCCCACACGTCCGCAGCAGAGAAATAGAGATGTCACACGTCGCTGTGAGGCTGATGACTCAGGATCTGTGTGCGGTTTGGCACTGGACGTGTGAAAGTGTGAGAAATGGCTTCTTTCAGAGTGTGAGAGTTACACTAAGAAAACACTAGTTTCTCATTTTCTCTGTTTGCCGAACACGTTTCAGTGCCGATGGAGGTCCAGCCTAACATCGACTCCTTGCAAGTGCTTTAACTAGTCAGGGGTAGAGCTGGGTGATATATATCTAAACAATGTATTTTAACATTAAATATACCTAAAAAAAACCCCTACTTGCTCTGAGAAGTTAAATACAACTTTACAATATTAAATACAATAATACAATATATTTTTTACAATTTATAAGTAAATATATAAAGATTTTTATAACATTCAATTTTAAATATATATTTATCAAATATTATTTTATATTTGAAATTGTATTATTTTTTATTTTCAAGAATTCTCATTCATATTCACCTGTTGTAAAGAATCAGTTTATGGCCAAATATCTACTATAATCTATAATGCAATAATATTCAAATTAAATGTTTATTTAATATTACTTTACTTTACAGTACTTTTTTTTGACAGACACCCGTTGGAGAAACCAAATGTTGTTGAATTTCCGAAACAACAAATCATAGTATATTGTGATACAAATTAATTGTTGAAAATAAAATAAAATACAAAAACATATGAACATACTTATGAATAGAATAGATAAAAACCATGAAAAAAAATTAAATAAAACATTTTGATTAGCTGTCAATAGTCAAATAAATAAATAAATAAACAAATAGATAAATAAACAAATTTGAATAGCTGTCAATATTTTAAAACATATTTTTCTTTTCTATTTTACAAAAAAAAAAAAAAAATCTTTGGCGGGACGCTGATCCCTGATGTAAACCCTTTTTCTCAAGTTTCAAGGAAGACAAAAATTATATTGTGAAATATACAGTAAGAGTGATCTAAAATTACTCAGATAATATATAATGGTCTGCCGACCCTTAGCAACTTGTCATCCTTTATAGCTGGTGTTCAACTTCATACTAAAAAAATATGAGGATCTTTTTTGTGACGTCCTGCAGAACTCAATGTTCCCAAACACCTTTAAAAACCTCAAGAGCCTTGATTGCATAATCCTCTTCTATCTTTTTCTCCTTGCTAATCTCAGAAATATGTGATATTAAATAATTATATTCTTCCGCTGATCATATAAGAGCTCTCTGACACACTTCATCCTGTCACAGTCCTCGAGTATTTCAGCCCACGAGTGGAGCAGAGGACCAGAGGCATCCAAACTGTCATGTCATATCCTGTCCTTTGAAATCTCCAAGTGTTCTGCATCTTTGTGGATGATAATTATGATTTTGAAGGGGAGGAGAGCGAGTATAAGCAGCTTGCATCTTTAATGATCTATCCTGCAGTGGTGCTAATGGCAGGAGTCTTGAGATGCGTGTTATAAATGGATCGACATCAATTTCTTTGTGTTGTGGCTGTCGTACTTCACTCATTGCTTTACCACGGTAAAACCACTGTATGCAAAGCCTATTATTTCTTGTTCATTCAAGTTTATTTAGCGCTGTAACTTACATTAAAGTGAAAGAGACTCGAGCGCTGCCACTTGAACTGATAAGTGGCTAAAGCGATCTGTCACGCCACATTTAAAGGTGTGTATGGGTATGTATTTTTCGGGCCTAGTACCAAAACAGACTTGTAGCCAATCAGCAGTAAGGGGCGTGTCTACTCATGATGCAGAGGAGAGAGCGCTCATCAGTGCACATGACGGACATTAGCCGAGCCAAAAGATAGAGCTGGCAAATAAAAAACAAAAGAGGAAAACGTCTGCGGAAAACAAAATAAGTTCTTACATCGAGTGTACACCGGATGCCGCGCCGCAACAGCTAAAGTCTGTCTACACTGGATGTCACAAAGCGACCGTTGAAAATCATTTGAAATTTGTGTTAATACGTCATAAATAGAACGCGGCAACAGTTTACTGTCGGGAATTTGTCATGTTGTGTCATGGCACGGCATCCAGTGTAGACAGCATCACTGATTATAATGAGTTCTATAGTATTTTGTTGCGCCGCTCGCGTCCGGTGTAGACACGGTGTTACAATAAGGCAAATATCGGATCAGCTTTCCAGCGCTGGAGAGAACTCAAGGAGCAGGAAGGCCTGCGATCGGATGCCGAGGTTGCTTTGTTTCTTCTCGAGAGGTGAGTAACATTGGTTTTGCTTTGTTTCAAAGAACTAATCGTTGCCTGGGATGCGTACATATGTGTGGGGCGGAGCTATCAAAATAGGGGCGAGACCCTTTTGGGGTAGGCGCATGTTTGTTTTGGTTATTTCAAATATCAACGTTGGCTACCAGAAATCACTTACCCCACCTTTAAGAGCGTCAATGCAGCATTTATTGTTTGAATTTTGTGATAAAATTTATAGGTTTTGAGACTTTGCTTTTTGTCAGAAGTAACAAAGGACAAAGCTCTTTGCGATTACTGGATGGGAAGCACATTAAAAACAATGATTTGTGAAGGGAAAATTACAGACCTGGTAACCCTGGCTTGAACTACGGGTGGTTCATAGGATCAAAAAGAACTTGCGCTAATGGCGCTGCATCAATGCTTTAACCAGGACAGCCCTAAATTCAACTACTTTTATTGGCCGATACCTAGGGGCCAATAATCGGTATTGGCCAATAAAAATAGTTGAATTTAGGGCTGCACAAAAAAAGGAGGCGGAAAAGCATGTAAGACTGCAACTTGAATTCAACTACAACTGTGTTGAATTTAGGGCTGTCCAGGTTAAAGCACTGATGCAGCACCATTAGCATGAGTTTTATTTGACCCTAATCACCAGTAGTTCAAGCCAGGGTTACCAGTTTGTCTCAGTTCTTTAACTTCTTATGATAAAAAAATATTTACACGTTAAGAAATTTAATGGAAATAAAAGCTGAGTTGGTGAGTTTATATATATTATACAAATATTCCTGCAGTCTTATATACACAGTGAAGGTCCTTTGACAGGACAGAGACAACATAATAGAAGGATAAACTCACACAAACTCACTAAAGATAAACAGATGGACATGCAGGTGCAGGTGTGGCTTCAAACTCACGCAGACTCTGCTGCTCCAACTCTACAGCATGATTTCATCATCCACACTGTTAGACATTTCTGTCATTTCTACAGTTATTTACTGTATATCACCCAGTATAATACTGCAAATTCCCTTTACAGTAAATAACTGTAATACCCTTTGCAACATCTAAATTTTCTGCAACGTCAGACACCACATACAGAGACTTACTGTATTTTTTTTTTAATTGCTGTATACTACTGTATTTGCTGTAACGGCTTCTTTGGTGCCATTCTACTGAGGTTTTTTTATTTTCCTCATTCCCTCATTTCTTACATTTGGATTGACACTATTTTCCCTGGACCGTGTCTTCAATGCGCAACAGTTTGGGACTGACTACTCTGGGCATGTTACATCGCTTGTAATGATTGGAAAATCCGTTTGTCCTTCATGTCAGAAACAGCACGGGCGCTTGGAGTACATCTGTACATACTGGGGCATCACTTTACTGTCCACATCCACTGTAGATAGTATATATAATGTGTTCTATATTGTCTTTTTGAGTCACGCCGCACCAATTTAAGATTTTTTTTTGTATTTGTGTTTTAAAGGCAACTGCAATGAAGCATCAAGAAAGACATGAGCATGCCAGCCACCCTGAGACTGATCATTCATGGTAAGAGAACAACTATGGTTTTGAGAGATTTGTGTATTTTACATGGGGTTTACCTTTTAAAAGTGTCATTTCTACACTTTCTCAGAGAAGACATTTCTGTCACTAACAAAGTGGATGGTGAGCAAAGGTGGTGGCCACGTTTTGGAGCAGCACCTGGGTTTTGCAGATGGTTATGTATTTTTGTGAGGATAAATCCAGAGGATACAACATAATTCACTGTAAAATGTCCTAAGACAGGAGAAATGGTGAAGATGCACTGTTTCAGCATTTTTGAGTGTTATACATACAATGTTTTAAATAAAGAATTTGATATTTTGTAATTATTGTGTCTGTTTTAATGCCAGTAGTACCTATGTAGAGTAAAAATAAAATGAATTATATATAAAAATGATGAAATCTAATGAAATCTATATTTAAATGAATGAATTACAGTAGTATACTGATGAATATTATCTTACAGTAATTTACTGTAAAACAGTACAGTTTGCAACTGTAAATCAAATACAGCTTGCTACTGTAAATCTTAATTACAGTAATTACTGGCAACAGTGTTGCCAGTAAGTTACTGTAAAAACCCTTTGAAATGTCTAACAGTGCAGCTAGGTTCATCAACAATTACTCCATCAAGTTCAGTCAGAAATCTCAGAGTAATTGTTAATGATCAGCTGACTTTTAAGTAGCACATTGCAAAGACAGCGCAATCATGCAGGTTTGCATTGCACAACATCAGAAAGATTAGGCCCTTCCTAACAGAGCATGCAGCACAATTTCTTGTCCAGGCCCTTGTCATTTCTAGGCTGGACTACTGTAATGCTATTCTGGCAGGACTTTCATCATGCACAGTCAAACCTCTATAAATGATTCGGAATGCAGCGGCACGACTGGTCTTCAACAAGCCCAAAAGAGCTTACATCACACCTCTCTATATCTCTCTGCACTGGCTTCCAGTTGGGGCTCAAATCAAGTTCAAGACATTGATACTTGCATATAGAAATGCCCCCGGCATGTAATTTATAGCCTGCCTCGACCCAGATTCCACTCCACAATATATGTTTGGTCATGCTCAATTCCCAAAATGGCTTAATTATTATAGAGATGATGAAACACAACAGTTATGTTGTTTGTAGACCATTTGGGATGATCACATCCTGAGAAAATGGTGACCAATTTTAGAATGGGAATGGGTGAGACACTGAGAACCATCTCAGACAAAGAGATGTCAGAATTTAATTAACATACAAACTACAGCTGTTAGGACTGGAGCAACTTCATTTACATTAAAGCTGCAGTCCGTAAGTTTTGCCTCTTTGTCGCCAATTCTCTGTTGGAATTGCAGTTTCTTGCGGAATTATCTTCATTGTGTGGGGTTGTGAATCGGCATGGCTCCAGCGTGAATCTCCAGGATGAATCTAATGTTTTGAGGTGAATGTGTGGCAGTCAGTCATCGCACCAGTGTGGATATTTACTGTACTTCGCAATCACAGATTCTAGCCTATGTCTTGGAATATATGACCCAAATAAGAATTTTCACTGTATATTGTCATCTGAACAAGTAAGTAACAAGTCTGCCACATTTGTTCTGACCAACTGAGGAAAAAAGCATTACAATAAATCGCGCTACCAATGGTGACTTAATCTAAAGATCGGTTAGCTCATATCACATCAAACCGTGAAAAGTATTATTATTGTTCTCAAATTATTGATGTTAACAACATCAGCATTGTGTGACTATAGTGTGTATTAGCGTGTAGATTTCAATTTCTGTACAGTCTAATATCTAATTGTCATACCATTCAAATTTCATATTAAGAGATTCGTTCAACCCAAAAAGCAATCTATGCGCCCTTCGAACTGGTTTTCTTTAAAATACAAATCTTGTGTAATCCCAGGCTATCTGCAATCAGAAGCACATTTAAAACTGGAATAGAATTTACTTATATTCACATGTGTTTCATAAGCACATAATGGTAGCACTTTAGGTCACACTTTATATTAGGTGGCCTTAAATACTATGTACTTACATCAAAAAATAAGTACAATGTACTTGTTGTGTTCAAACTGTATTGCAAAACACTATTGCTGCTATTGAGGTGGGATACGGGTAAGGTTAGAGACAGGTTTGGTGGTGTGGGTAGGTTTAAGGGTGGGTTAAGGTGTAAGGGATGGGTCAACAGTGTAATTATAAATGTAATTACAAAAATTAATTGCAGATGGAAGTACATATAGGTATTTTTAAAAATATAAGTACAATGTAAAAACATGTATGTACACAATAAGTGCATTGTACCAAATGATTAATTTAAATGTAAGTACATTGTAGTTAAGGCCACCTAATATAAAGTGGGACAGCACTTTATTTTGCAGTATGTGTACTTCCCTGGTACATACACTGTAAAAACTCCAACTTGCAAATTGTTAACTCAATTAAAAATTTTAAGTCAGGTGAACATTTTTTTTAAGCAAAATGTTGAGTTTACACATCAAAACAAGTTGAAAGTGAAAAAGTGAAAGTGAAAGTGAAGTGACATACGGCCAAGTATGGTGACCCATACTCGGAATTTGTGCTCTGCATTTAACCCATCCAACGTGCACACACACAGCAGTGAACACACACACACCGTGAACACACACCCGGAGCAGTGGGCAGCCATTTATGCTGCGGCGCCCGGGGAGCAGTTGGGGGTTCGGTGCCTTGCTCAAGGGCACCTCAGTCGTGGTATTGAGGTGGAGAGAGCGCTGGACAGTCACTCCCCCCACCTACAATAAAAGTTAACTGAATGTTTACTATATTTCGCTCAATGAACATAAATAAGAAAGTTGAGTAAACTCCATATTTTGACTTCATTTGAACGGTTAACTTCACATCACTGCGCATGTGCAAAGCGCCATCTCTGGATTATACACAGGGTTTGCAGCTTCAAACATCAACAACGATGGGGAAAAGGAAGTCTCCTTGACAAGGTAAGTTCTTTTCTACCTAGATGTAATATAAGTAAGCCAAGAAGTGAAAGGACAAAATCATCCTCAATGCTTGAAGATTCCATTTATTAGCCTACTCTTTTGCAAATTATTTTCACAACGGATTAATTTATACGCATCGAACTCAGTGTGCAAGGTTTCTGTGCGTGACGAATTTTTAGGATTACGAATACAAAAAAAAAAACGCATACGAAAATTTCGGACTCAGTATGCAATGACCTTTAGTCTGAAATTTTGGATTGCGAGCACTTCCTGTAATTATTTGCCTCTTCATGATGAATCACTTGTTGTTTTCCAAAATTGTTGCTTCGGATAAAAGTGTCTGCTAAATGAATATAAATGTTACACTGAAGGAGGGACCTGTGTAATATATAGAGACCAGAATATCTTAGAGTGACCATCCCAACAATATCCCTGTGAAATCCCACAGACTTAAGTATCTTATGAGTTGTATCTAGAGACCAGAATTTGTTGAGGATGACCGACCTAACAGCATCTCAGCAACTGTATACTGATGATGCTATGGCTGAATTCAGAGTAGCATGCCGGCATTCTACTACTCTCATGATTTCTGCCATATAATGATAATAGCAAGAGTAGTATGTTAGTATGCTATTTTGAATTCAGCAAGTGTCTAGCAACACTCTGGCAATCACTCAAGCAATGTGGCATCAAGTTTTGCATAGGATCATCACGTCCATTTGACAACTTTTATCTATTTTTTTTTTTTTTTTTAAATCTCAGTGATATTTCATTTGCGTATCTAGTATAGCATTTCACAGGTTGGGATGATATTTCACAGATGCGAATGCAAAACTAAGTCAAAAATGATCCAGTATGTCAAATCAAATCTATAAATCAGATCTGCAGTCTCTGAAACCTATTCAGTCCCATCTTCAACTGGCTCGGTATGTCCTGCGAGGTTGCAAATTAATTTTAAACGTTTTAACGTGTTTTAACATTCACGTTGAACTTTTCCTTCCACCTTCTCATTGATTTTCTTTGAACATCTAGGTGCAATCATGTCAGAGGCAACCAACATGTCAACATGCGGGAAGTCCATTTTCGCAAGGAATTCCAGCGAATGCCACAATTTACCTTTCCATTTCATCGCCTTCACTTTCGGCATAAACCTGGTTATTGGTTTCCCAGCGCACTGTTACATCCTGTGGCTGAGCATGAAAGAGATGATCCGAGGACAGTCCCTCGAAGTATTCGTCTTCAACACTTCACTTGTTGAGGTCATCTTCAACTTCTCTTATGCTTTTATAATCAAACAGTATTTCTTTAAATGTTCTAATTGTAAGTCTATAACATCAGGTTTTGCTCTAGTGCTGTTGGTCGGTCGTCCTCTGTTTCAAACCTGCATTTGTGTTGAGCGATATGTAGGGGTTGTCCATCCTCTGACCTTCTTAAAGTTTAAACCCATGAAATACAGGCTTGTCATAGCCGCCATCGGATGGATTCTGATCATCTGTTCATGCATTTTGACTAATATTGAAGTCATTTACTTCAGCGACTTGCTTATGCCTCAATACCTTGCTTTTCTCATCACTGAAGTGTTTTGCTGCTTGATGGTCCTGAAGGCTCTGAGGCGTCCTGGACCAGGTGACGATGTCAAGAAGAGAGATAGTGTGAACCAGGACAAAGTCAAGGCTTTCCGGATCATTCAGATCGTGCTGGTGTCTTCAGTGTTGACATACGGTCCCTTGTTTATCTGTCTCCTGCTGTCTTACATTTTAGATCATAAAATGTTTATTGTGTCCTTGTCTGTTAGCTTTTGTTCAGGGGTCATGTTAGGGTTTGTGCAGCCTCTCCTCTATCTCAAAAGAGTTAGCAAAGTGCGTCTTTGTTTGAGCATTTAAGAGTTTTAATGAACCGTGTAGCTGAGCTAAAAATGTGAGACTTTTACAATTACTTCTTTTGTTTAGACATATAAAAAAATACACACATATATATCTGACAAAACAACCAGGAGAGACCTTTGATGACTCCAATTGTCAATGAAAAGACTTCAATTTTAAATAATAAAAGTGTAAAATAGTTTTCTTCTTGGAGCCAAGAGCAGTTCTAAAGCCAAAGTTCTAAAGTTCTAAAACCAAATTTGAAATCTTCCACTCTAACTCTACACCGCCACCAAGTGCTGAAATGCCCAAATACATGCTTATACTTTAGCCTAGAAGCATGATCCTTTGTCTTCTGTTGTCAGTGGTCATGTTGAAATGATCAGTCACTAGCTTCTATTTCAGCGAAATATATGTCTGTCATTGATGTAATTGATGTCTGCAGCTATATTTCATAGTTTGTTGTGTTTAAAATTAAAAAAAATTAAAAGAAATATTTTAAAATATACTTGTGTTTTTAAATTTTTGGTATCACAGAACAAAGGAACAAAACACAGAGATACTGCCACTTATATATGCACAGTATACCTGTTAGTCTGAATTTATATTTATAGTTATGAACCCTGATCATACATTAATATATTATTCAAAAAATGAAAAAAGCAATAAAATATAGAAATATGGAATAGGCAAGAAATAGAAAGAGTAGTATGATGGGGCAGTATGTTAATATGCTATTCTGAATTTATGACAGTCACTCAGAATAGTCTAGCGTCACTTCCAACAACATGAATTGTTTTTGCATGTATAGTAAAGCATTTCACAGGCTGGGATGATATTTCACAGATATGACTGCAAAGGTGATCCAATAAACCATCAATCAACATTCTGATCTGCAGCATCTGAAACAAACTACATTAAGTCCAACATTCAAGCAGTCTGGGTGTTTAGTGTCTGTCAGAGGGCAGCAAAAACTATGGAAGGATTTTCTGGAATATTTTCAAAAGCAATTGCAAATTGTATTTTCAATTGCGTTTTACACATGTGGGCGCATAAATTGCAGTTGCAAATCTTGCATTACCGTTTGCATTTTCACTTTCGCGAAATGCACAGTGACTGCCACATTTCAAATGAAAAGGCAAAGTCCATTTGCAATTGAATTTCCCATGTCTTACCAGTTATGTCATATCAGCCTATATATCAGTATATGTCCTTACCAGCCTGTCATATTTAAATAGCAATATTAATTACCACATTTGGTTTTTCACTTTCTCTGCGTCGTGCATGTAACCTGCCAAAACTCAAATGAAATCGCAATTCCTTTTGCATTTGAATTTCCGATGTCTACACGGAAAGCTGTCAACCATTGTGAGGGGGCGGGACTATACTAGGGGGCGTGTTTGTATTGGGAAGTGACGTCACTCACAGACGACCGTGCTGAATGCTTTGATTAATGGAGGTAATTGGTGAAGGCTCTGCTAAATGCAGCTGTCAATCAGTTCGTGCCTGTGTGAACGAACAGACAACCTTCTTGGCACAATACACAATTCTGTCTTTTTTACCCCAAATGCAGCGATTATCCCCTGCTAACAGCGGGAGCCACAACGGTACGCACAATAGGTCAATATTAACTATTAAAAAAAACGCTTTTCACCTGTCGCAACATCTCTGAGATGGTCCTCACTGCAGAACACAAGATCCAGGGGGTGTGGTTGGATCTAGATCCAACTCCTCTCACCTTACATTTACCTAAACCTACCCGTCTCCACCCCCTGATCCCTAAACCCACCCATCCCCATCCCTAAACCCACCCATCCCCACCCCTAAACCTACCCATCTCCACCCCTAAACCTACCAATCTCCACGCCCTGGATGTGGATCCAACCCCGCCCCCTGGATTTTTGTTCTGCAGTGAGGGGCTACTGACATCTCTCACTGTTCCTCTCACTCCAGTTGACACAAATGAGTAAACAGACAGTGCAATTCTACACTTGGTTTCCTACAAATGTAGAAAATACAAAGGATTAGGCTACAACATCACTGAACTAAATTATACCCATATGCAAATCACATTTCTTATTAATATATATTTATTAACAATAAAGATTAAAAATAAGAAAGATGCACATTACAAATACGTCGTTGTAAATTTGACCCTGGATCACAAAACCAGTCTTAAGTCGCTGGGGTATATTTGTAGCAATAGCCAAAAATACATTGTATGGGTCAAAATGATTGATTTTTATTTTATGCCAAAAATCATTAGGATATTAAGTAGAGATCATGTTCCATGAAGATATTTTGTACTTTATGCCATGGTCATTTGCCAGCATTCACATATTAAAGATGTTAATAATATTTGGAACTACCTGTGCAGTTCAACGAATTTAATCAACACCTGCCAGCCAATCAGAATCGAGTATTCAGACAGACCATGGCATAATATAGAAACAATAGCTGATCTGTAAAACAATAACATGGTACTTTTATCCACCCCATAAACCCTAAGCCTTCGCAAAAAAAATGCAAACGCTGACTAGCTCATGTACAAACATAGTCCACTTGATGACTCCATTGCAGCTGAGAATCAAAGTAGATACCTAAATACTTGTATGTATATAATATGGACGTTTGTTCCAGATAACCCCTATGGGTTGCTCTGAAGAGCTCAGTGAATTCATGCATCGTACTGTGATAGGATGCTTTGTCCTGCTCGATATTGCACGGTCAACTGTAAGTGGTATTACTGGAAAGTGGAAGCTTTTAGGAACAGCAGCAACTCAGCAACAAAGCGGAAGGCTGCATAAAATCACAGAGTGTATTCTCCAAGATAAATGTCGCCAGCGCTCTGCTGATTCCATTGCTAAAGAGTTCCAAACTTCCACTGGCATCATTGTCAGCACGAAAACTATGCAGCCGAATGAAATCATGAAATGGGTTTCCATGGCTGAGCAGCTGTATGCAAGCTTCACATCACCAAGAACATTGCCAAGTATTGGACCACTGGATTCTGGAGCAGCGGAAACCTGTTCTGTGGAGTGTTGAATCACGCTTCTCTGTTTAGCAATCTGATAGGCGAGTCTGTTTTTGGCAAATGCCAGGAGAACGTTACCTCTTGACTGCAGTGTGTCAGCTGTAAAGTTTGGTGATTAATGGTGAATAATGGTGTGGTGCTGCTTTTCAGGATTTGGTTTAACACCTTTCCTTCCAGTGAAGAGAAATCTTCACATTTTGGACTGCTTCCAACTTTGAGGGAACACTTTGGGGACGGCTTTTCCCTATCTCAGCATGACTGTGTCCCTGTGAACAAAGCAAGGCCCATGAAGACATGGTTGGAAGAGTTTGGTGTGGAAGAACTTGACTGGCCTGCGCAAAACCCTGACATCAAACCCAGTGAACACTTTTGGGATGAAGTGGAAAAGAGATTGTGAACCAGGACTTCTTGTTCAACCTCACAAATGCTCTACTGGATGCATGGGAAAAAAAGTTCCCACAGGATAACTCTAAAAAAAGCAGTATTATATATAAAGTAGGCAAGAAATGGAAAGTAGTATGTTAGTATGGTATTTATGGCAAAAGACGATTTGAAATCCGATTTGAGCAGCCAAGGCGTCCAGACTGAGACGCACCTGTAACAATCCAATTGGGAATGCATATATGCTTTGAAACAGATTTAAAAAAAAATATGTATATATTTCATGTTTTTTTACTGTTGTCCATATGTTCAAAAACCCATCTGGATAATATCTGTATATGCAAAAAAAAAAACAAAAAAAACACACACACACACACACACCCACATGGAAGAAAAACTGAAAACAAATTTGTGAGGTAACGTATCAATTTTAAATGTATAAATGTTTTTGTAACATTCACACAGTCCTAATAAACCTTTCCTTCCACTTTCTCATTCACTTGATTCAACTTGTGAATGGCACGGTGGATTGTGTTCAGAATTAAAAAAGTGTGCCTTTGTTTTGGCATTTAAAAATGTGTAGCTGAGGTAAAAATGTCAAACTTTTACACATCTTGTTCAATAGTAAGAACATATCTAACAAAAAAAACTAACTAAAAAAACAAAGTCACAGTTAGCTGCTCATTTTTAAAAATGTTTGACAGGACAGAAACAACCTACATGATCGCATGATAATTCGTATTTATTTTACATTACTTATGTTTTTACAGACCCCAAAATGTACTTACGCATTTACAGGCATTTAAATGTACGTTCTGTTCTTTGTGATTTCTGCAGCCAGTTATTTTCGAAGAATGTTAAACAAGACTACACTTTAAACCCTTAAAATGAATAACATTTCTGCAGTCGTTTAACCATTAATAATTTAACCATCATGTAATATTTACTTTGTTTGCCGTGAGACACAAAAGGCGTTTTCTCTGACATGCTGACAATAGAACCATAAAATACAACAAAAACTCAACATAATTAATAATAATAAAAAGAAAATAAATAATCCAAATCTTCAGAATCAATATGACTGTGAGGAACAGAACCAAACCCAAGCCTTTATTCAGTGATCTTTGTCTCCATCCTGAGCAGCGAGTTCAGCGACCGTAAGCAGCAAATAAAAACCCATGCTGACACACTCATTATGAATTCAAATGTTGCTGCTTCAAGAAACAACAGGATATATGGCAGGATAATCGAACGCTCATTGGGCGAATTCCAAGCGGAAGTGAGCATTCCTATGCCCTACTCCCTTCAAAGGGCAGAGCCCTTGAAGTGTGTTCTTTGAAGGCTGTAGGGCAAAACTGTCTCATATAAGTGTAAGGAACTCCCTTGGCGAAGACTGAATGACTGACCAAATGTTACCTTGACAATGCATACGTGTAGCATTCAGTGCTCCAACAGCTGTAGCAAATAAATATTTCTTCTTCTAAATATTATTTTATTCAAACACTGTCTAATTGTGTCTTATTACTATTAAACTTTTTCAAACTAAACTTGCGTACACTACCGTCTTAAATCATATTTTTATCACTGATGAAAAATATTTTGTATTACATTAAAATATAAATACATCTAATTAGCCTATTTTACTGAAGTTTGTACGTGAAGTCAAAATCAACACCAACTTTGCTTTAAAGTGCATCGCAAGATCTCCTAACCGAAGATCACATGATCACAAATGGAAATCACTTCTGTGAAGTGACCATCGCATGTTCTCTTTGCTAACGGACTCCTGGAAGGGGTTCAAAATGGCGTCCCCTTCCCGAAGTGCAAAAAAGCCGTCTGGAATTCGCCCATTGGCTCTCGCCTGCTTCGTCACAGATTGCGACATACCGTGTTTCTGGTGAGGTGTGTTTGAAAGAGACATGCGCGCCTTCGCGGAGTGGATCAGGACAAAAATCTGGATAATATTTTCAGCGATTAACAACTTAAATTCTACTCGGCACCTTACACAAACCTACCGCATTCGATTGCGGCTGCAACGCATCGTCATTTGGACTGCTTTTGATACTGCTTTTGACATTTTTGCAATAAAGAAATGATTGTGATTGCACTTCTCTGTCTGTCATGTTTTTCTTATACTTTTATTGTACAGAAATAATGTTCGTTATGGTTAGGTTTAGAGGAAGGAGTGGGATTAGCGACTATAAAAAAATGTTTTTAATGCTATATTATTAGTAAAATGGTCATTTCCCAGCATATTTCGGTCAATTGCGTTTTATATCCTTTTATATTCACTATAAAATGGGTAGGTTTAGGTTTGGGGTAGGTTAAGGGGTCTAAAAATTTAAATAACTTATTGATAAAATGATAAAAATACATATTTGCTATAAAATCGGTAGGTTTAGGTTTTGGGGTAGGTTAAGGGGTTAAGGGGTCTAAAAATCTAAATCGCTTATTGATAAAAATGAAAGAAAAAAATCCCACAGGTGTCAGTAGTGGCTTCAAACTGACTCTTGTGTAAAATCCCACAGACTTACACTGAAGGAGAAACCTGAGTCATATTTAGGGATCAGAATATGTGAGGATGACCAACTAGACAACATGCTGATGCTGTGGCTGAATCTGGAACAGCATTCCAGTTCACTATTCCTGTCATATAATGATAGTAATCTTATTATGCTATGTAAAATTCAACACACTGTATGACAATCACTCAGGACAGTCTAGCAACACCCTGGCAACCCCCCATAACACTCAAGCAAGTTTTGTATGGAACAACTATTCACATTTTCATCACAACAAACCATTTGCAAGATTTCAAGTTATTTATCACAGTGATATTTCATTTGCATGCCTATAAAAGCATTTCACAGGTTGGGATGGCATTTCACAGATATGAATGCAAAACTAAGTTAATGGTGATCCATTAAGTCATCAAATCAAAACTATAAAGCACATCTGCAGCATGTAAAACAAACCACATTCAGTCCCATGTTCAACCAGCACGGTTCTCCTAACGAGGTAGTGTATTTATTCTAAATGTTTACATGTGTCTTTAATGTTTACACTGTCTTAATCAGCCCTTCCTTTTCATCTGCATGTAATTTAAACTTCCAGATATCTAGGTGCGATAATGTCAGAGGTTACAAACATTTCAACATGCAAGCTGTCCATCTTTGCAAAGAACTCCAGTGAATGCCTCAATTTACCTTTCCCTTTCGTCGGCTTCTCTATCAGCATCAACCTGATTCTTGGTTTCCCAGCGCACTGTTACATCCTGTGGCTGATCATGAAAGAGATGATCCGAGGACAGTCCCTCGAAGTATTCTTCTTCAACACTTCACTCGTTGAGGTTGTCTTCAACTTCTTCTTCCCCTTTTTCATCAAATATTATTTGTTTCATTGCTCTAATTGCAAGAGTGCAGCATTGGGTTTTGGTCTGTTTCTGGTGATCGGTCGTCCTCTGTTTCAAACCTGTATCTGTGTGGAGCGATACGTAGGGGTTCTCCATCCTGTGACTTTCCTGAAGCTCAAACATATAAAATACAGGATCATCATATCCGTCATCGGATGGATTCTGATCATCTGTTCATGTCTTTTGTGTACAACAGGAGTTGTTGACATATTTAACTTTCTTTTGCCACAATACTTTGCTTTTTTCATCATAAAAGTGTTCACTTGTTTGATGGTCCTGAAGGCTCTGAGGCGTCCTGGACCGGGAGACAACGTCAAGCAGAGAGATGGAGTGAACCGGGATAAAGTCAAGGCTTTCTGGATCATTCAAATAGTGCTGGTGTCTTCTCTCTTGACATACGGTCCTATGGTTATCTCTCTCCTGCTGTATTATGTTTTAGATTATAAAATATTTCTGCTATGTTGGTCTTCTTGCATTTGTTCAGGGATCATGTTAGGGTTTTTGCAGCCTCTGCTGTATCTCAAAAGAGTTACTAAAGTGTGCCTTTGTTTTGGCATTTAAGAGTTTTAATCAAACTTTCTGTGTGGCTGAGGTATAAATGTGAAACTTTTACACTTGGGTCACTGCATGTCAAATCAATCATTTCAGAAACTATTTGTTAGCATTTTTTCTGAAGAAAGACAAACATAAATAATGATGAAAGCCAAACTATTAAATGCCATTGATGATTACTGAGAGATCAACTATTTTGTAAATGATCATACATTGCACAACCGAGGATCATACACTACCATACTTTCAAGTTGTTTCGATCACAACAGGCACAAGCAGAAACGTGCACATTGTTGCTAGGAGATGCATGACAAATGAAAACAATATGTATTCTAAAATCAGCTGAATATATCAAACATGTTTGATCTCCTTCGACTGGATGGAATCATAGTCTGAAGCTAAAAAATCAGAGTCTGTGACCATCATACACTACACGATTTCTGCATACTGTAAATCTGTGAAAAATTGGGGCAAAAATCATGTAGTATATTCCACCCTTAAGAGAAAATATATAAGTTGACAACCATTTAACAAGAGGCTAGTTTCTGCGTTCAACCCCATGTATCAAATGTTTTATTGGTCTGATTTCTTTGATTTTCGAATACGTGTTCCTTAGAACGTGGACAAGTCTAGATGTTGCAATGTGTTTGAATGACACTTCACTACGAATATATAACTGATCAAATTGAATGCCTTGTTGCTTGATTTTAGTGTTCTGTTTTTTTGTGATTGACTCTGTACCTTCAAATAAAACATTTTTGAGTAATTCTTTAAAAAGGTTGCTTGAAAAAAAAACAGGATTTTTTAATAAAACATGTTGTGAACTTATCGGCAACGGGTGTGCTTAAAGGGCACAAAAATGTACCCATTAAGCACAGCCAGACTTTTGCATTTAATTATGTACATCTTAATTGAAATGCTTTTGTCATTTAAAATAAAAATAAATATTATTGTGTGAGAGATTCATATTTTACTTTAATATAACATAACGTTCTTGTACTGAAACCAATATCCTGTGCACTAAAAATGTCTCGATGTAGATTTTGGTGAATTTAACAGGTACGTTTACCCTACTGCAACAAGGACTGCTCAAGTCACTACATTTTTCTAACTGACCTATTAATCTCTGTGTGAAAATTAACTAATGATGCTGCCATCCTTCTAAAGTCAAATAGCAAAATAGTTTTATTCTTGGAGTTTACAGCAGCTCATGATTTGGAAGGGTGTGAAAAGTTCTCACACCAACTTTAGGATCATCTACTCAAATTCTACAGTGCCAACAAGTGCAGAAATGTGCAAATGCATGCTTGTACTTTGGCCTAGAAACAGTATTCTTTCTATTCTGATTTCATTGGTCATGCCGAGTTCACCATGCTTTTTCTAATTCAGCTGAATAGATTTTCTTCCATTTTTCACAACTCCAATAGTCATGGTATATTTAGAAACACTTTGTCCTATTGAGATAAACGAGGTCTTTAGAATTAGTTGAGCAGTTAGGTGAAACAAAAATGTACCTATTTTCTACAAATTCCCATTAAATGTTTGTTCTTGGCCATGCTTCCAAGTATATCTCATAGTTTTGTTTTTGCGAAGCAAAATGTATTTATTTTATTTTCTGTGTGTTTTGTGATTTTTGGTATCACAGAACAAAGAAACAAGGATGTTGCCTTATATATAATGTACATGCACTTTCACCTACACTGTAAAAAATGACCGTGATTTTAACGGTAAAAAACTGTGAAAAAGCTACGGTAAAAACCTGTTAAATGGTTAACGGTAAGTTCCCCTAATTTATACGGTGGAAAACTGTAATAGACATTTCAAACAATTTTACGGTGAAATACCGCTTTTGGAAGTGAAAAAGAATGTAAAATTTACAGTGAAAAACCGTAAATTGACGTTCCCAGAATTACCTGCGTTGCATTTCAAATTTTGTTTGAATTTGATTTTTTTCTTTGAAATAACTAGGTTTCTTCTTAGTTTTTTCTTATCAGTTATGTTTATTAGGGTTGTATGTTACATCTAATGTTGTTAAATGAATGTTTATAGCATATTTCAGTTTAATGAGTCTCACCATGATGGTGTTTAGTGTTTGTGTGAATGACACTGTGCACTTTCTATATATGTTATTATTTAAAAGCTGCTTGTGATGGGCTTTCATTCGTCATGTGACTCTCATCACCACCTGCATTTGGTGGTTATCAGTGTATTTCAAAGGTACAAAACAGATTTCAATATTTCAATAGGTTGTTATATTAACATTATATCAGTTTATGGTATTTAACTGTAAATTTAAGGTAAAACCGTAAAACCTAAAACGTTGCTATCGTATATTTTACAGTATAATTCTGGTAACCACAGCTGCCGTTTTTTTACCGTAAATTTTACGGCATTTTTTTTTACAGTGTAGATATCCAAATGGGGACAGGACACTGCATAGACTTCTAGAGATTTTATTTATAGCCAGTTATAAATACTTTAACCTAACCCACACCCTAACAGAAAACTTTCTGCAGTTTTTCAGTTTAAAAAAAATTCCCAACAGGAGGTTTATTTGAGATTGTTTTAGGTTTAGGTACAAATATGTCCCCAGAATTAAGTAGGCACACACACTGTATTTACAAATTCAAATATAAAGTCAAACTCTTTGGCTGAACATTTTTCAAAATGTTTGACAGGACAGAAACAACATATTAGTAGGATGAATTCAAACAGACTCACTGACCCACAAGTGTCAGGTGTTGCTTCAAACTCAGGCTTGTGTAAAATCCCACAGATTTACATTGAAGGAGGAACACCCTGGCAACCACTCACAACACCCAAGCAACGTAGCAGCAAGAAAGCACAATTCACCTTTTCATCACAACAAACCATTTGCAAGATTTCTCAAGTTATTTATCACAGTGATATTTTATTTGCATGCCTACAAAAGCATTTCACAGGCTGGGATGATATTCCACAGCCATGAATGCAAAACTAATTCAAAGGTAATCTGGTAAAGTCATCAAATCAAAACTATAAATCAGATCTGCAGCAAACTACATTTAGTCCCACTTTCAACCGGCACGGTTCTCCTTATAAGGTAGTGTGTTGATTTTAAATATTCATGATGTCTAAATGAACCTTCCTTTTCACTTTCTTATTGATTTTCATTTAACTTCTAGGTGCGATCATGTCAGAGGAGACAAACATTTCATCATGCATGCCGTCCATCTTTGCAAGGAACTCCAGCGAATGCCACAATCTACCTTTCCATTTCATTGTCTTCTCTATCAGCATCAACCTGACTCTTGGTTTCACAGCGCACTGTTACATCCTGTGGCTGAGCATGAAAGAGATGATCCGAGGACAGTCCCTCGAAGTCTTCATTTTCAACTCGTCACTCGTTGAGGTTGTCTTCAACTTCTGCTTCCCCTTTGTAATCAAACAGTATTTCTTTCACTGCTCTAATTGTAAGACTGTAGCATTGGGTTTTGGTCTGTCTCTGTTGGTCGGTCGTCCTCTGTTTCAAACCTGCATCTGTGTGGAGCGATACGTAGGGGTTCTCCATCCTGTGACCTTCCTGAAGCTCAAACCCATAAAATACAGGATCACCATAGCCATCATCGGATGGATTCTGATCATCTGTTCATGTCTTCTCACTACAATGGGAGTTGTTGACATCTTTGACTTACTTTTGCCACAATACCTTGTTTTTTTCATCATGGAAATGTTCACTTGTTTGATGGTCCTGAAGGCTCTGAGGCATCCTGGACCGGGAGACAACGTCAAGCAGAGAGATGGAGTGAACCGAGATAAAAACAAGGCTTTCTGGATCATTCAAATAGTGCTGGTGTCTTCTCTCTTGACGTATGGTCCAGTGGTTATCTCTCTCCTGTTGTATTATGTTTTGGATTATAAAACATTCCTGGTGTGTTGGTCTTCTTGTTTTTGTTCAGGGATCATGTTAGGGTTTGTGCAGCCTCTTCTGTATCTCAAAAGAGTTAGCAAAGTGTGCCTTTGTTTTGGCATTTAAATAATAAGCCTTTCTATGTAGCTGAGGTGAAAATATCCGAAGAACAAAAACTGTAAACTTCTTGTTCTATCAAAACAATTGAATGAGTGTCAAAAATATTCAAACTTTTTACAAAGTTTGTGTGCTTTCAGTTTAGGAATTATTAAAGATATCTCAACAATCTTTAAGATTTTAACTTTTCTTTTGTCATCCTGATTTTAAGGCCCTATATGGGTCAGTCCTAGAAATGTGGGGATCTCAGTGTGGTTCAATGCACAAATAGTTCAATTTTGCCCATTTTCGAAAAACAAATTAGGCAGGTTACATTGCATACAGCTGATACTTAATGTTCTTAAAGAGGAATGTCTGAAGAACAAATAATGTGCTATCCAAACAATTCCATAGAACTTACTTAAGAGTTATAAAAATACATTGAAATAGTCAATGGAGGCACATTAACTTGCTCTCAGTAGTGTATTCATAAGGTTCTATATTTGAATCTGTTTTAGGGATATTTGGAAGAAGAGATTTTGTTCATTTTAACAGCTTGAACAAACAAGTTCCATGCATCTTAGGACAATGTGGTAGATCTGGGGTTCAAAGCATGTTCTAGAATGATGCTATTCCGAGGTTAAGCACTGTGTGAAAAGCACTACATTTTCATTTCTGCATACAACAACGGCACTTTAGTCCATGCTCCTGAAGATCTGGCCAACATGAAGCACTATAGGCTGGACAAGAGATTGCTGCAGTATACAGTGAGAAGTGGTACATGTAAACCAGCAGAATTGTGAAGCGTGATTGTGGAGCAAGATGTTCTTGTGAACTTCATGACCTATGGATACTTCTAAATGCCAAATCACCAATCGGCCAGGGTGTGCCTTAAAATAAAGATACCGAAAGAAAAGGTTGTTAAGCACCCAAATCTAAAAGGATATTTAGATATCTTTAATAGTTCTTTATTAAACTTTGGGGGAAAAAAATGCAAAAAGTGCTTTTTCCCAATTTTTGCACTGTCACCATTGGTATATAATGCAACAATGATTGCTAAAATAAATTGATTTTACTAGCAGAACTACTAGTCACTGTTGTAGAACTCTAGAACTGGTAGTACTCTGACTACTGTCTATGTGGAAAGAGTTGAACTCTAAATCAAGCCGCTATAATAAAAGGATAACAGTTTTCATGGACTCTAGGGCAGCTTATTGACTGGAAATCGTCCAAAAAGTTCTCAGACCAAACATGAGATCTTCCACTCAAACTGTACAGCACCACAAAGTGCTGAAATGCGCAAATACATGTTAGAACTTTGGCACAGAAACATTATACTGTCTGATAGGATTTCATAGGTCATACAAAGTTCAGCATACTTTTTCCATTTTAGCCAAATAGACTGTCTGCCATTTTTCACAACTCTACCCACTAGAAGTCAGGTTGTATATTTTAGGAACACTTTGTCCTACTGAAGTTAAACTTCTTAGAGGTCTTTAGCACCATGTTCTGAGTGCATCTGAGCAGTTAGGTGAAACAAAAACATATATATTTGGTCCTCACCAAACATCTGTTCTTGGCTGTGTCATTACTGTCTGCAGCAATATTTAATAGTTTTGTTCAGTGAAATAAAAGCAAAAATATTTTCAGCTACATCATTTCTGTGTTTTGTGATTATTGGTATCAAAAGAACAAGATTTGGTAGAACAAAGAAACACAGATGTTTAGGGGTGTAACGGTACAAGTCATCAGTGTCTACAGCTCATTATTTGCTAGAAAAATGAAGTCTAGAGAAGAGCATTTTGAGAAATAGTATACTATATACTTTGTTATATTTTACTTTACCTGTTAGTGATGTATTAATTATTTAATGTATGTTTAAATAACTTTTAATGAAACAAGTTATGACAGCCACTCTGTAAATTATTCTATTTCAACAACAAATAGAAATTGTATAATTTAGAAGTTAATTTAAATACTGCATTATGTGCAATTTACATGTTTGCATTACATTTTTTTTTTTAATTTGAGTGTTGATTATTATAGTAAAAACTAAATAGTAATTGAATTTAAGTTTGGGCTTGTTTTGAAATTTACTAAATTTTCAATTTAATAATTGAATTTACAATTTGGGTTGTTAATTGTAACCTTATAGTAATGTAAAAGGGCTCACTATAGTTAAGAGCAGAAGATTTTCATCCCAAATAAAATTTTTATTATAATTGAATTTATGTAAAGAAAGAGTAATTTGTTCAATACACCATTGTTTAATTAAACAAGTTTTTTTTCCCGATGCTGTACCGAAACCATACCGAACCGTGACGTCAAAACCAAGGTATGTACCGAACCGTACTGTTTGTGTACCGTTACACTCCTACAGATGTTGCACACAATATGTACAAAGTCAAACTCTTCCAGTGCTCATTTTTAAAAATGTTTGACAGGATAAAAACAACATATGAGCAGGATGAATTCACACAAACTCGCTAAAGATAAACAGACTGACCCACAGGTGTCAGGTGTGGCTTCAAACTCACGCTTGTGTAAAATCCCACAGACTTACACTGAAGGAGGAACCCAAATCGTATCTAGAGACCAGAATATCTGGGCATGGGGTTTTGACTTGCAACCACCTAGCAACATTGAAACACTGATGCTATGGCTGAATTACTCTCACTATTTCTGCCATATAGTAAGAGTAGCATGCTACTATTCTATGTTAAATACAACATACTATATGACAAAAACTTTAGCATCAGATTTTCATAATGACAATCACTCTAACAGTCTAGCAACACCCTGGCAATCACCCACAACATCCTATTGATTGCATGGAACAACAATTTACATTTTCATCATTACATAACATTTGCTAGGTTTCTCATTTAAGAAGTTATTTATCACAGTGACATTTTATTTGCATGCCTATGATAGCATTTCACAGGTTGGGATGATATTTCACAGACATGAATGCAAAACTAAGTCAAAGGCAATCCAGTAAGTCACCAAATTAAAACTATAAAGTAGATCTGTAGCATCTGCAACAAACTACATTCAGTCCCACGTTCAGCCGACACGGTTCTACTTCTGAGGTTGTTTTAATTTAAACATGTTTAAAGTCTCTTCAACATTGATATTCAAGTGCTATTTTGTATCATTAATAAGCTAATATAGTTTTATGAACATTTTGAATGTGTGTGTTTTTTATATATATATTTCCATTTTCATTTTCATTTTAGTTCAAGTTGTAGTAATTTTGTGACTTTTAAGTGACAGAACAGTTTATATGGTTTTAGCTTCAGTCAGTGATAATAACCCTGTCCCAATGAACCTTTTCTTCCTCCTTCGTTCAACTTCCAAACGTCTAGGTGTGATCATGCCAGAGGCGGCAAACATTTCAACATGCCGACCGTCCATTTTTGCAAGGAATTCCAGCGAATGCCACATGACTTACCATATGATTTTGTCGCTTCTCTTTCAGCACCAACCTGATGCTTGGTTTCCCAACAAACTGTTACATCCTGTGGCTGAGCATGAAAGAAATGATCCGAGGACAGTCCCTCGAAGTCTTCATTTTCAACACTTCACTTGTTGAGGTCATCTTCAATTTCTCCTTCCCCTTTGTAATCAAACAGCATTTATTTAATTGTCCTAACAGTAAATATGCAATAATTGGTTTTGGAATGATTCTTTTGATCAGTCATCCTCTGTTTCAAATCTGCATCTGTGTGGAGCGATACTTAGGGGTTCAACCACAAATTACCAACAAATGCCTATTCTTGGCTCTGCACTTGCTGTTTGCATTTAAATTTCATAGTTTGTTCTATAAAATAAAATATATTTCCGAACAATATTTTTGTGGCGTTTTTTGAAGAACCATAGAACAAATATACAAAAGTTAATATTTGTAATATTTAATTATATATATATATATATATATATAATGTGACGGTTCGACGGCCCTCCCCCTCATCATCATCACCACCCCGTCCCTTATTCGCCGCCCTTCACCAGGCTCCCGACTGGAGTGGGTGGATGAGAGGAGGGGCGTGGGACCAATGTGGGCTGGCGGCGTGTGATGAGGCACAGCTGAACTGAATTAAGCCTCATCACCGCCGCCGTTAAATGCCGAGCGCGCCTCTCCTCGGGAGACCGGTCTCTTCCCCCGTGCATGCACGCTGGTGTCCTCGTGGGTCCAGGAAGGGTGCGTCGAGGGACATCGCGCCGCCGAGGATGTGAGCCGCGGAACCTCCAAGGGTCATCGTGCAAGCCGCACCCGTATAACGGCCGTCGGGCCAGGATGCCGGGCCGTCCATCCCGCCAATGCCCGTAAGAGGCAGAAGAGGAAGAGCCGCCGCTCCAGAGAAGCCGCCGCCCCTCGTGCCCCGGACCGCGGGAGCGTGTGCGGCCACCTGACTCCGCCCCTTGCCTGGACCCTTCCCTTTTGGAACACTGCCCTCCTTCACGAGCCCCGCAGCACATCGAGGACACCAGATCCCCCCCTTCTTTGGACACTTCTTTCCCCTGGACACTTTTATTTTATTATTTTTGTTCAATAAAAACCTCTCCGAGGCCTGACGCCACACCCACTGTGTCTGTCGTTGGCTCCTCCCGTCACAATATATATATATATATATATATATATGTATGTATATATATATATATATTAGGGATGCACAATATTATCGGACTGATATCGGAATCGGCCGATAATGACTTTAAATATCGGCATTGGCCCAATATGAAAAATTATGCTGATATGTTTTTCCGATAAGAGGAATAGGTTAACTCACATGTGCTCAAGGTGTGCTAGTGATTAGATCACTTCAGCAGTGTGGCTCATTCTTGAAGCAAAGTTTTGTCTGAATGATGAATTGATTCACTCTTTTGTATCACTGCATTTAATCTGTGAAAGCATGTACAGAATGAGGTGTGTGATAGAGTAAACAGTAATAGCAGCGGCAGCCTCCCCCAGGTCCTAACGTTAAAAATCCTGTAAGGAGTTTTAATCTATAGGGAGCGCTGTTGGCCTACTTCTAATTAAATTAAAAGTAAAATAGCCCTCACAAATAACATTTAGACTGTGTTTTTGATTAAATAAACAACGTGATCTCACAGAATTCCGTGTAATGTTCACGGACTTAATTAACCTCTGAATCTGTGGTGGCATCACGGAATCGCCGAAAATTCCGTGATGGGTTCACAGAAAAAATTCCGTGATGGGCTCACAGAAGTGATACCAATGTAAGTCAATGACAGGCATCAGCCGTGCTCCACGCACGGAAACCCTTAGCATCAATATGCCGATGCGATACTGGGAAATTTATCGTCATCATTATTGTTCAGAGCTGGGTAGGTTTAGGGTAGGGGCTGTCAGGTACTCCAGTGAAAGTATAACTGCATCAGAGTCACTCTTTTTACGTTGAACCAGTGAATCCGTGCATGGACCACGGCTGATGCCTTCTGTGAGCCCATCACGGAATTTTCGGCAATTCCGTGATGCCACCACAGATTCGGAGGTTAATTAAATCCGTGAACATTTCACGGAATTCTGTGAGATCAGGTTGAAATAAAACAGTAATTCATGTCACAAAATAATGAGTATGTTTTGATTTAAAGGTCAGAAGTTATAGCTTACATGAAAAAAAATCACAAACATGACACTTGTAAATTAAATAATTTTATATGTAGTGATTTATTCATTAATGTGTAATATGTTTTATTTTTTAAACTAATCATAAGCTCTAAAATATTTTCAGAACTTTTACAACTGTTTTGCTTTAGACCATCTACAAATGTGAGATAAATCTTAAAACAAAATGTTAGGGTTAACATTGCATCCTCCTGGGGGAATTGCAGCAATTGATATATAGTTTATTGATAGTTTTTTCAAAGCTTCAGTGTACTGTCAAAACACCTTCATTATTGTTTATTTAATTCTAACAAATAAGTTATTGTTAAAAACTAACCAAAATTAAAAATGTTTTGCTTATAATTTCTGCACAGTAAAAACTTGGTGTTGCTTCCAAACAAAAGGAAATACATCGGTATCAGTATTGGTATCGGCCAAAATGAGTTGAAAAAATATTGGCATATCGGATATCGGCAAAAATCCTATAATGTGCATCCCTAATATATATATATACACACACACACACACACAAATTGTGGATATCATTTATGTTCAATAGTTTAATGTAAACATTTTAGAGTTTAGTCCGATTCAAAGGGGAATCAGATGGCCGAAGGAGGCCAAGATGGAGGAGGATACTTAGCTATTGAGCAACACAAAACCTGCTGATAATCCTGAAGGACCTTATATATGGGTGCTGTGACAGGTGTCATTTCCCTTTAGGTAGACATGGATCAGATGAGAGTCAGCTGACACAAGCTTGACTAACGTGACCTGCCAGAACTGACGCGACGCTTGATTTCTGTCAGGACCACTATCGTCAAGGATGAGTGACAATTGGCATACAGTTTGGATTGGCGGTATGGTTCTGTTCTGGGCGAGAACTCCCTGCACATCCATGCAGCCTATCATAGATGAGAGCAGGGAGAGCAGCGATAACCCCCCAAAACAAAACCATATGCCAAAATCCTCAAAAAAAAAAAAAAAAAAAGGGGAGGAGGAGGGGTGGTTAGTATCGTGGCCTAATGGTTAGAGTAGGGGTAGAGTAGAGTAGCCCAATCCTGCTCCTGGCGATCGACTGTCCTGCAAAGTTCAGCTCCGACTCTAGTCAAACATACCTGAAGCAACTAATTAAGATCTTCAACTAATTAAGATCTGTGTGTGTGTTCACTGCTGTGTGTGTGCACTTTGGATGGGTTAAATGCAGAGCACGGATTCTAAGGTATGGGTCACCCTACTTGGCTGTATGTCACTTTCAACACAAAATGACAGCGAAAATCTCAATGCCTTAAGCAACAAGCATGTTGCCTTTACCCAATGACCCAAAGAGTATGTTGCCAAAACCACATACTTAACCTGACCTAACAAGACCTTAAAATTACCTAACACAGGGGTAACCAACGTGGTGCCCGCAGGCACCTGGTAGCCCGCATGGAGTATCTGAGTCGCCCGCCAGGCACATTCTATAAATAGCCTTAATTAGCGTCGGGCAATAAATGATATCATATCGAGATTATGATCAAATTTATGTTAATAATGATAATAATGATAATAAGCTCTGGACATTTTTACTCAATATGGATTAATCTAACATCCTATCACACAGCAGAAATAAATGTTACAGCAGCCAGTCAGTGCATGTCGCTTATAATAAGTCTGCATGTTCTGTGTGTCTCTGTGTGAATGCATGGAGTGGTTTTGTCTGATACACAAACTCAAACACGCGTGACTCGCGGTGTTTTCAGCATCTGTGTCTCAATATGTGAGGACAAGAACACATGAACTTCACCTCCAGAGCTGCTCTGAGAATCACTTCACCAGCTTTATGCAGTTTCATTTGAGAAAAATTACAGAACTGAAAGACCTTCATGACAAGCCGTCAAAATAAAAGTCCGGTTTAACTTGAAATTATGACCGAATATATTACTACTGTATAATAAAAAAGCAATTATCAGATTAATAAAAATATTATTGCTTTTAAGGAATACCATACAACCAAGTTATTTTTTATTATCATTAATTTATACAGTTTTGTTGTGCAGCATCTTATCTGATAAAATGAAAATGCAATGTTTTGTGGTAAATTGATTTTCATTTGAATACATTTTAAAAGATTGATTCAATTGTTAGTTTTATTCATTCATTTGACTAGACAACTTTTTTTATGATAAATTTGTACTGAATCATAAAACACAGAATCCATAATAAATCAAATGGAAAACACAGAATTTAGAGGAAAATAAAATGCATTTGATGGGGCCCTAAATTAAAATGTAGCTCCTCTGCGGAATTTAATTGTGAACAAAGTTATGTTTACCTTAATTTCAAGGTCTAACAGACATGTGGAAAGCATTTCCTTCCCCATTAATGGTAAATGAATATCATGATAAATATCAATATCCTAATACAACTAGAGCTTAAGAACAAATATGTTCCCAATACAATTACAGCTTTAAGAACAAGCATGTTTCCGATACAACTAAATAGAACAGTTTGTCAGATACTCAAACAGAATCACGCTGAGCTGACTTCAACTGAACAAAAACTCTAACAACAGATAACACATATTACCAATATTAGGGGTGCTCTGATAAGGATTTTTGAGGCCGATCACTGATCACAGTATCTGCCAATACGATCACTGATACCGATCTCTTTAAAGCCTTCTTATTATCATGTAGAATTATTTACAGTGATGATCCAATCAAGATTTTTAGACATTTAGGGCTAAATGCGCCAGCGCAAACCGTCTTTTGGTGTTAAAATAGTACTGTCAGGTTTTACCAAAGACGTGCAGTGAAGAATTAGCACTGAAAAGGCGTGGACACAGTTATTTTTGCGTCTGACCTTATTGAATATGCATTTGTAAGAGTTTCCCTTTCAGACACAAAATTTATGGGAGGAGAGTAATCAAATGAATCACTCAATTCACGTGAATTGTTCTTAAGACATACATGGGTGAAGTGATTTCTCCAGAGGGTGTCATCAAAAGTTTTCCCTCAGATTTCATCAAAAATATCTGTGTTCTGAAGATGAAAGAAGGTCTTAAAAGTTTGGGATGATATGAGGGTGAGTAATTAATAACAGAATTTTCTTTTTGGGAGAACTATACCTTTAACTGAAATCAAAACTCTGAGAGCAGTTGACAAAACAAATGAATAGACTCTGAACTTCCTCCTAAAAATGTATGCAAAAATGTTCAGTGATTACTTAGGAACATTCAGTGGATTTGAAGCAACCTTGAACCTGAAACCAGGACAAAAGCCGAAGTTCTTCCAAGCATGGGTTGTGCCATATGCAATTAGACCTAAAGCTGAAGCAGAGTTAGGTTGCCTGTTGAAACAAGGAATCATTTCACCATCTTGGTTCAGTGAATGGGAAACCCCTATTGTGCCAGTAGTCAAGAAAGGTGGCAACGTGAGAATTTGCGGAGAATTCATAATAACTGTAAATCCGGCACTTTGTATGAAACATTATCCATTAACCTGGACTGAGGATTTATTTGCTTTACTGGCTAGAGGACAGCAATTTAGCAAGCTAGATCTCTCACTTGCGTACATACAGGTGCCTGTTAATAAGAACTCCCAGAAATACCTCATGATCACTATTCATGTCTTCATACAATAGATTACCCTTCGGAATAACATTGGCACCATCCATATTCCAAAGAGTGATGAAGCAAGTACTTCAGGGGCTACCATATGTCCATTGTTTCTTGAATGATATCCTGGGCACAGGAAAAGATAATGCTCATCACCTAACAAACCTGGAGGCAGTACTGAATCGGCTGGAGAAGTTTGGTCTTCGAGTTCTTCAAGAGTTCTCTGGAGTATTTGGGGCATATGATTGACACTACAGGGCTCCACAAGTCACAAGTTGCATGCTATTGCAGAGGCACCAACTTCAGTTCATATTAGCCAGCTACAACCTTTTTTGGGATTGGTAAATTATTATGCAAGATTCGTTTAGAACCTGGCAACAATTCTTCATCCATTAAATTCAATGTTGCTTTAGGAAGTACAATGGAATTGGTCTTAATGATTCTTCCAGGAAGCCAAAGTCCAACTGGTAACCCCAAGTGTGCTCATTCATTATGATCAAAGACTTACTGTTTGTTTGACTTGTGACGCTTCACCCTATGGGGTAGGATGTGATTCCCATGTGACTCGGGCAAGAGAGACCCATAGCCTTTTTGTCTCCAACTCTGAGTATGGCTAAACAAAATTATGCACCTTTACGGATGTCACTTTACATATGAACAGACCACCGTCCACTTACTATCCCATCACCCCTAAGAAAGCCACTCCATCTACAGCTGCTGCTAGACTTCAGAGGTGGCCACTTTTACTGGCAGCTCACAATTACACAATCAAGTAGAAAAATGCCATTGACCATGCAATGCTGATCTTATTTCATTTGCCACTGAATGTGTTGGGGAAAGAGAATCATTGTTCTTTGGTTTTTTAGGTTCTGCATGCAGGACATCTATGTGTAGTGAAAATGAAAGCCCTAGCATGCAGCTACATCTTGTGGCCCAGTATTGACTCTCAAATTGAAGAGAAACTTTGCTGGTCCATTTGAAGGGCACATGTTGCTGGTCATAGTCGATGCACACTTAAAATGGCCAGAGATCCATGTGATGGATTCCACAACATCATCTAAGACCATACAAGTACTGATGAGAGGCTTATTCAGTCATTATGGCATTCCTGAAACTCTGGTAAGCGACAACGGCCCACACTTTACATCAGATGAGTTTGCCTCACTGCTCCATTCTGCCCTGCCACAAATGGTCTGGCCGAGCGTTTAGTGCAGTCATCCAAGCATTCTCTGAAAGCCTCCAAAGAGACAATATCGTTGCAACAGAAGATGGCCCCCACACAGCACAACAAGAGAGACCCCCTTCTACGCTTTTCTTACATCGCAAATTGTGAACACGCCTGGACCTACAGTACACAGTACTGAAACCTAATGTGGCTCTACTGTTGATTAAGAACATGAGCCAATCAGATTGTGCCAAGTAGTTGTGAATATCATCAGTTTGCGTTAACGACATATCAGCCTGCCTCATTTAGAGTTTCATGACAGAACTGGGCATTTTTGAATTGTTACATAACCAAGTCAGACCATCGCTTTGTCACACTATTTTTTGTATGTTTTGTGAAAAATAAATGTAAATGCATAGTTATAACACGCTAGGATGTAGGCTAAGAGTAGTATGCCTAATCAATTTTAATATACTATATGACAACCACTAAAAACAGTCTAGCAACACTCTGGCACACAAGCAATGTAGCAGCAAGTTTTGCATGAAACAACTATTTACATTTTTATCACAACACACCATTTGCTAGATTCCTCATTTAGGTTATTTGTCACAGTGATATTTCATTTGCATGCCCGTGAATAACCAAATCAAATCTATAAAGCAGATCTGCAACATCTGAAGCAAACTACATTCAGTCCCGCGCTCATCCAGCACAATTCTCCTTACGAGGTAGCGTATTAATTTTAAATGTTTAAATGGTTTTTTTTTGTACCATTACCATACTACTATAGTTTTTATGAATATCTAGAATTAGTTTAGTTTTTTGTGTTTTCAGTTTACATTTTAATTTGTTCGAATTTTAATCCTTTTGTTATGTTTTGTCATTTGCTGCTTTGTCTAAACGAAAATGAGAAAATAAATACTTTTACAAATTATGTTCATGTTGTTATATTTTAAACTTATTTCAGTTAAATGCTATTTTAAGTAACAGAATTGTTTTTATTCAGTTTTAGGTAATGATAACCCTTCATGCTGTCCTAATGAAATTTTTCCCATGTTCTTTCAATTCATTTAATTCAATTCATTGATTTTCATTCAACTTCCAAATATCTAGGTGTGATCATGTCAGAGTGGACCAACATTTCAACATGCCGGCCATCCATTTTCGCAAGGAACTCCAGCGAATGCCACAATTTACCATATGATCTTGTCGCCTTCTCTTTCAGCATCAACCTGATTCTTGGTTTCCCAGCAAACTGTTACATCCTGTGGCTGAGCATGAAAGAAATGATCCGAGGACAGTCCCTCGAAGTCTTCATTTTCAACACTTCACTTGTTGAGGTCATCTATAACTTCTCCTTCCCCTTTGTAATCAAACAGTATTTCTTTAATTGTCCTAACTGTAAACATGCAATAATTGCTTTTGGAATGATTCTGTTGGTCGGTCGTCCTCTGTTTCAAACCTGCATCTGTGTGGAGCGATACTTAGGGGTTCTTCATCCTGTGACCTTCTTGAAGCTCAAACCCATAAAATACAGGATCACCATAGCCATCATAGGATGGATTCTGATCATTAGCTCAAGCATAGTAGTTAGGTTGGGACTCATTGACATATACGAATTACTTATGCCACAGTACTTTGCTTTTCTAATCATGGAAGTGTTTTGCTGCTTGATGGTCCTGAAGGCTCTGAGGCGTCCTAGACCAGGTGACGATGTCAAGAAGAGAGATGGCATGAACCGGGATAAAGTCAAGGCTTTCTGGATCATTCAGATCATGCTGGTGTCTTTGGTGTTGACATATGCCCCTGTCACTATCTCTCTCGTGCTCTATTATATTTTAGATTTTAAGAAGTTTCTTGTGTGGTGGACTTTTTGCATGTGTACAGGGGTCATGTTAGGATTTGTGCAGCCTTTCCTCTATCTCAAAAGAGTTAGCAAAGTGTGTCTTTGTTTTAGTGATTTAAAAATGTGTAGCTGAGGGAAACTTCAAGGTTTCCTGTTCCATAACGTTTCAAAACAAACACTAGATACTTAAATGTCTATACATAAGAGTCAACAGTAGGGCTGCACAATATTGTAAAAAACTGACACTGAGAAATTTAGGTTTTTTTTGGATTCGACAAACACACAAAGCCATATAACAAAACAGATTTTATTTCAATATATCATACAACCCTTGTCTAGAGCTGCTCATTGATTGGGAAGGGTCTTAAAAATTTCCAGACCAACTTTGGGATCTTCTACTCAAACTCTACAGCGCCACAAGTCCACAAAATTCACAGATGCATGCGTGAACTTTGGCCTAGAAACATTATTCTCTCTCTTATGATTTCATTGGTCATGCCGAGTTCATCATACTGGTCATACTGGTTATTTTTCACAGTACCTCCTACTAGTCAGGCTGCAATTCAAGAACACTAAAAATGAATACTGAAATTAAACGTCTTAAAGGTCTTTAGCATTACGTTATGAGGGTAAACTACCTGAGCCATTAGATGAAACAAAAACATACATATTTGCTACAAATTCCCAAGAAATGTATATTCTTGGCTCTGTAATTGCTGTTCACAGTTATGTTTCATAATTTGTTCTATGAAATCAAATTAAAATAATATTTTAAAATATATTTTTGTGATTTGTGATTTTTGGAATCACAAAACAAAGAAACAAATGTTGATATAAATACAGACATTTTAAATATTACAAACACATATTCCTAATTTTTCTCCACATAGTGAAACTCTTTAGTTGCTCATTTGACAGAAATAACACATTAGCAGGATGAACTCCCATGAATTCACTATGAAAGATAAACAGGAGTTAGGTGTGGCTTCAAATTCACAACTGCGGAAAACCCCACAGACTTGCACTGAAGAAGGAACCTGAGGCACGAATTGGTTCATGTATATAAAACAAGATTTAAAAAGGCTTTAAAATTATTGTTAGTTTACTGTAGAGTATTGTTAATATACACATCCTTATAGCAGTGTTAGATAGGGGTGTAAGAAAATATTGATACACGTGAGTATAGCGTTATTTTGTTTGGCGATACTGTATAATAATAATAATAATAATAATAATAATACGAATTCTACTAATAAGAAGAGTATAAAATGCACTAAGGATTAGCGAGCTGCTGGATTCATGAATATTGAATTGTGTGCATTTGCTCGAACTGATTCGCTGAAATCAAAACTGGGATGATAATGAGCACCAGCCAATGATATTGTCGTTTGCGCATTAGTTCCGCCCACTACCAGAAAACCCTGCAGTTCTTAAAAGCTGAAAAACTCCTAAGGAACTTATTTTGACAGGAAAATACAACAAAGAATATCGTTTACATGTAGCGTATAAATTCTGTAATGTAATACTCTCTCGCTCTCTCTGCACTCAAACAGCGACGGCGAGTCGAGCGCCGTGTGCTGCGCATCCATTCAGATAAACTGAAAAATAGCACAGATCTTCTGACGGAGAGTGAAACTCTGATGCACTCGGTCAGAGTGAAAATATACTGTATCTGTGCTAAACTTATACTTAGCCTCCAACTCACACACTGGCGATTAAAATCTGAGAATTTATTATCCATTGGCTAATATTAGACATCATTTGGTCGCTCAGAGTGAAGATTGAGTCGCACATACGAGTGATTTGCTCGCAATGTAGAGGGTTGCGCTGCCAGTAACGGAGGATGAAAGAATTGTTCCAGTTCCCGTTTCAGTGTACAAAGCTGAAATGTGGCATCATTCGGGCTTCTGTGGTAACGTCCGCTCCGGGACCGCGGCACAGGCGCCACCTTGGTTCCACCGCTTGCCGCGTCCCATGTAAAGAGCCTGGCGCCCACCACGCGGCTGCAGCTTTCTCTCGTGTTGGGGGCGTTTTGTGCAGTTGGGGAGGTGCTCATGTTGCAGTCTCAGCAATTCCACTTGGGACATAAATAAAAACTGAAAAACCTGTGAAATCCAAGTTGAAAGGTTCTGAGAATGATCAAAACTTATTTTATTGTTTTACAACTGTTTTGTTTTCTTTAGGAATCCTGCAAGCACTTTATTTTCATGGATATTAGGCGGATGTATTTTTTTGTTCAGATCAAAATGTTATGACATTGTATGTTACAATTGTAAAAAACATTCAAACAACGTTGAATGTTGCAGGGACTGATTATTGCAAATGAAGATCCCACAGTGGCACTGTGTTCTGGTTAAATAATTTATATTTATTTATTTTTTGCTAGGGTTTGCATATGGTGGTGTGTTCTTATTGACAGCTTTCCTAAAAATATATCCTATTCCTAAAACATGGCCCGAAATTGCGACCAAAAAATATATTTAGGAGCATTTGTGCGAGTGCATATAATTGTTGTAGTGCGACCTGTTTTTATTTCTCTAAAAACGTTCACAGCTATGTGCCTTCTGTGTGCTGAAACGGTGACCGGTCTGCCGTTCTGTCAAGCGTTACATAACTTCATCTTTACATTCTTAAATTTAATGGGGATTTTAGATTGGTTAATATTAGCTGTCAATCACTCAGTCACCGCTTTCCGCTGTCAGGTGACAGGGAGCTAACTACCTCGGGAAATGCAAAGGGCTGAAGAAGAGAGAAAATGAAAAGAATACTGACAGATTTCTTTTGTAAACCACCTAAAGTTACAAATAATGGTGCTGGTGATAGCGATCATGTGGTGAATGTTGATCTACCACCCGAAAAGAAGGCATACAGTTTTCGGAGAGAATGGTTGAAAGACTTCGAGTGGCTCCGCTATGAAAATGCACTGTGCTCTATGCACTGCATTCATTTAAAGCCTGTGGGATGGATTTTGCAGGTAACACTAACAGCATTCGCCACCGAATCTACACATTTTAAGCTCGAGAGCTTGGTTAAACACGGAGAGAGTGCCAAACACAAGAAATGCAGGGACAAGTGTGTGGCAAAATGTTCAGGATCATCAGGTTCAATCGTTAAAGAAACAGTTCACCCAAAAATGAAAATTAGCCAAAGATTTACTCACCCTCAGGGCATTCTTCTTTCAGACAAACACATTCGGAATTATATTCGACATTGTCTTGTCTGTTCCAGTCTGTATAATTGCAGTGAATGGTGCCCCTGTTTCTGAACCCGAAAAAAAAGTATGCATCCATCATAAAACTACTCCACACGGCTCCGGGGTGTTAATAAAGGCCTTCTGAAGCAAAACGATGCGTTTGTTTAAGAAAAATGTTGATTCTTAAAACTTTATAAACTGTAACGTGCTGCTTCCGGGCTCTCAAGCACGTGCGTTCATATTATGACAAGGCGGTAATGTTGGGCGATATGCTCAATTTTCATATCGTCCTATCATCAGCCTGTGAGATCACCGATACTCGATATTATCGTGCTAATTTATTTAATTATTTATTTACTTAGTTTCATTGCCAACTCCAGTGTAAGGCTAAAAGCAGCCTAATGTTTTTAATATGACTGAATTTGTATTTAACATGATAACAAATTAATAGAAAAATCGTAAGTTACTAATTATAATGCTTACATTTCCTCAGTTATTCAAAAAGCAGCTACAGAAAACAAGCGACCTGCGACCTAAAGCAAAAAACATTACATTATCAAAGAACATCATCAGAAGCTCGGCCTAGCGCGAGTTTATACACTTTAAAAACACTCCCGTTATAATCAGTGAATCTACACTGTATGATGAATAAATCTCTTTTGTTGTTTATGATGAGAGAACTCACGAGTCAGAATTCCAGCGATGGCTCATCTGAACACCTCTGATTGGCCATTGCATTCATAAACTCAGCATAATCGTGTGATTGGTTATAATAATGTGCAACACTGTAAAAACATGGGAAACGTGAGAACCACGTTTTGTGTACAGCACAGGGAAACTATCACTGCTGTGAACTGACCACCACACAGAATATGAAGAATATCAAAGTCAGCTGCCCACGGTAGTCCTTAAGATCAGCATAATAACACACTCAGCAAAATATCGTCTAATTATCGTTATCGATAAAATCCTAGAAAATATCGAGACATAATTTTTGACAATATCGCACACCCCTAGCTGCCAGCTTTTCCGTGCAATTGGCAGAGCTAAATGTAAAATTTAACACTGCATACACCATCCTAACCCTCGCCAAAGAGGAGCTCTCTCTCTGTGTTTAACCAAACTCACATTAATTTAGGTGGTTTACAAAAGAAATCTGTCAGTGTTCTTTTCATTTTTTCTCTTGTTCAGCCCTTTGCATTTCCCACGGTAGTCAGCTCCCTGTCACCTGACACCGGAAAGCAGTGACTGGGTGATTGACAGCAATCTAAACTCTAAAGTTAAGAATGTAAAGATGAAATCTGTTAATATATAATTTGTAGTTGTGGTGCTCATTCATTTTTGGTGGGTGCACCTAAATTTTTGCTGGTGCTTCTAACTTTTTATAGTTGGGAGCACCAGTGCTACCAAGTAAAAAAGTTAATTTCGAGCAGTAATAAGAAATATCCCAATATATCACCTTGCTTACAGTATCGCAATGTATTGCAACATATTGTATTGCAACCACTGTATCGCGATACGTATCGTATCACCAGATTCTTGCAAATACACAGCCCTAGTGTTAGATACATTCTTAAATCCCAGGAATCAATCTATTTTCAGTTGATCTGTGAACAAAACTTCATTAAGCATTGTTTGTAGTGTGCCTCCTATCCAATAAATCACAGTAAGTTTCATGCTTTGTTGGTTTCAAATTCTGTAAATTTTATTAGAAAATGCAAACTTAATTATACGCAAAAAAAGGTAGAAAAAAATGAACTTAAATACTGTAATGAAAGTGGTACTTTCTGAATACTTATGCTATTGCTGAATTCAAAATAACATGCTAGGATGAAGACAGTACTATGCTCTGTCAAAGTCAACAGGTTATGACAATCACATTCTAGCAACACTCTGGCAACCACACAAGCAACACTGCAGCAATTTTTCCACATCATTCACATTTTCATCACAACACACATTTCTCTACAGTTTCTACATTTCTTATTTAGCTATTTTTTTCAGAGTGATATTTCATTTGCATTCCTAATGTAGTATTTCCTAGTGTAGGATGGGATGATGTTGCAAAACTTAGCCTTAATTCCTATTCGGATGGGAATAGTTTTCTAAACTACGTTTGAGTTTCGATTCTTTTCACCTGAGGTCTGTGATTTTCATGTACCAATTCGGACGGGACTAACATCTCCGTGTTTATTACAGAGGTGGGAGGGTCTGTTTTGAGGCTGATATTACTGTAGCCAGTCTTTACGTGATCTGGATCTTGATTTTATTATTGTTATTTTTTTCATTTCTTTGCCGTGATGCAAACATATAAAAAATGCACGCACCGTGCGGTAAAAGTGTCTATGGTAATTAACGTTGGCCAAAACACACAAGGAAACGCATTGTGAAAAAAAAGATCGTCGGCAATCACAGACATTCGCTTTCAGATGGGATTAGTTTTCTCAGAGGATCACTGAGTTTGCCAAAAAACAGTAGGTGATTTGCTCTGGAATTATTACAGAGGTCGTGTGAGAAAAACACAGACATGGCAGACTCGGACGGGATTAAAATCACCAGTCTGTGAAACAGAAATTTCTCTAACGACCCCCTGTAAAACTAGTCCCGTCCGAATAAGGCTATAAATGACAAACAATTCATCAAATCAAAGCTACAAAGCAGATTTGAAACAAACAACACCCAGTCCCACATTCAACCAGCACAAGAGTTAGCAAAGGGTGCCTTTGTTTTGGCATTTAAATATAAGCCTTCTCATGTAGCTGAGGTAAAAATGTGAACGCTGCACACTTGCTATTGCATAACAAGAATATATCAGACAAAACAAACACTAGAGATTTTTGTTTTGCTTTTGATTATTCTAAATGTAGTGTATGTACTGTATAGTGTGCAATTCCAAACTTCATTCCCACTAATAAAAAAAAGTCTACACAAAATTGTGACATTGTGATGTTTGCTTTTTCTGTGACATATAATGGAAGATAAAAAAGACAGGAATTTAGGACTTAAATGTGACCAAATGACTTGAATAGCGACATTGATTTAATTTCAATATAAAGTGTACAGCCCTAGTCCATGGCAGCTCATTGATTGCGAAGAGTCTGAAAAAATGCATATCGGAAATGTTTTATGGATTGTCCACCACACTTTCTATAACTAATACCTTACACTTCACTATGCCATGCCTAAATACTGCCCAGAAACTAAAATATACACCTTTCTGGTGCTTATTGCATCAATCAGTCCAGATCAGAAAATCAGATCAGAAAATTTCATAAGTTAGTCAACATAATTATCATCCAATTGAAAATTTAGCATTCATTGCTAAATTTTTGGAAAGTACTGTTGCCTCCCAGCTTCAGTCTTTTCTAGTTGAAAATAATCTCTTTGATCCCTTTCAATCTGTCTTTAGCACAGAAACTGCACTTGTAAAAGTACTAAATGATCTACTACTCTCTGGTCACTCTGGTTCTCGTTCCTATACTTTTGTTGACCTTAGTTCTACTTTTGATATTGTTTCTCATGTTTTACTCATTTCCCACCTCTCTGACCTGGGTATTTCGGGTGCTGTTCGACATCTCAGTGCAGGATTTTAAATCCCCTACTGTCCATTTGAAGCAAGGTGTCCCCCAGGGTTCTGTTCTTAGACCACTATTAGACCTATTCATTATTTACATACTACCCGTGTCAAATCTTGTACCGCCATGACTTTTAATGTCACCCTCAAGGCATCCTAGGTATATATGATTTTCTTCTTTCAGATGAATACAATCGGAGTTATATGAAAAATTGTCCTGGTTCTTTCAAGCTTTATAATGGCATGGGTGGGTGTTTTTGTTCAACAGTCCAAAAGTAGTCAAATAAACCGCCATTAAAACGCACATCACACGGCTCTGGGGGGGTGAATAAAGGCCTCCTGTAGCGAATCGATGCATTTTTGTAAGACAAATATCCATATTTAAAACGATATAAACACCTTTTTCCTCACTTCTGCTAACTGTTGTAGACAAAAGCCGTTCTGACAGATGACGTAGGACATATGTGTAGTGTAAGTGCCGGTGATTAGTCACAAACGTGGAAGCGTGAAGGAGAGAGAACAAAACAAAACGCTGGTCACGAATTAGAAGGACAAAACAGGGATTTGTAAAGAGAAATGTCTGAGGATTTCGATATTAAGAGGAGACTGGTTTTCCTTTGGTAAAGTAAGGAAACTTTGCTTCCTTTGCTCCTGTAAACAAATGTAGGTTTTTGCGAGACTCACACGCGCACTACGTCATCCGCCGGAAAGGCAGTCTCTCGTGAACGCACATATGACAGTTAGCAAAGTTACACAAAACTGTTTATATTGTTTTAAATATGGATATTTTTCTTACAAAACGCATCGATTCGCTACAAGAGGCCTTTATTCACCCCGCAGAGCCATGTGATGTGCGTTTTAATATGGATGGATGCGCTTTATTTGACTACTTTTGGACTGTTGAACAAAAACACCTGCCCATGCCATTATAAAGCTTGAAAGAGCGAGGACAAAATTTTAATATAACTCCGACTGGATTCGTCTGAAAGAAGAAAGTCATATACACCTGATGCCTTGAGGGCGAGCAAAACATGGACTAATTTTCATTTTTGGGTGAACTAGCTCTTTAATTTTACTCTATTTGTAGGCCCACTCCATCCACTCAAATTGAGAAAATCTCTACTTGTGTACATGAAATAAAAGACTGGCTAACTTCACATTTTTTTAAACTAAACATGGATAAAATCGAGATCATTGTCGTTGGAACACCATCACTCACTAGAAACATTCCTAATGACTTTTCTTCTGAGATAGCTGGTACTCCTATTAGATCATCTTGAACTGTTAAAAAATATTTATGATTCATCTCTCTCCTTTCAAGCTCATATTAACTCTGTCACCAAATCTGAATGCTTTCAATTACGTTGCATTGCCAAGCTCTGCCGTTTTATTAGTTTTAAAGATGCTGAAACCATTATCCATACTTTTGTCATATCCCGCCATGATTATTGCAATGCCCTTTTCAGTGGTTTACTTGCCAGTTCCATTTCCAGGTTACAGTATATTCAAAATTCTGCTGCTAGACTACTCACCCACACCAAGTGCTCTGCCCACATCACTCCAATTTTGTTCAATCTCCATTTGCTTCCAGTTGTATATCATATTAAATACAAAATTCTCCTGCTCCCTTTTAAATCGTTGCACAACCTGGCTCACTTTTAAAACATTGCACAACCTGGTTTTCTCAGTATCCCTCGGTATCGCCTTGCTTCAATGGGGAGTAGATCATTCAGTGTTGCTGCACCCAAACTTTGGAACTCTCTCCCCCCAACTCTTCGCTGTGTCATTAACATTTTTGAATTTAAATCCCTTCTTAAAACCTGTTCTCTGAATGTTATCATTATCAATAAAGGTTATGTCCTACATCTTTTTTTTTCTTTTCTGAATGTTACCATTCTTATTCTGTTTTGTGTTTTCTCATTGTTTTATATTTTGTTTTTTCACTTGTGCTTATGTTTGTCATGTTTGTTTATTATACTGATGTTCTTCTTTTCTAATTGTATCTTCACTGTAAAGTGACTTTGAGCACTGGAAAGGCGCTATACAAATCAAATGTATAATTAATAATAATAATAATAATTATTATTATTATTTTTATTATTATTATTATTATTATTATTAACAGCATTCACAGTTTGCTTACATAATGTCATGTTTTCCAATATAAAATAATATTTAAATGTTCTATGTTAACATGCATTGATGAATTATTCAATAAAAGTAAACTGTACATTTTGACTTTAAAAACTAGGCAAACATTGAGTAATACCTAGAAGAGGTATTTCAGAGCTATTTAGCTCAAGTAGGCATGAAATCGTTTAAAATTAATTGAAAATATTGCAGTATATCCATTATTTACAGCGAATCTTGCAGCAGTCGGTGCTGTTTAGAATAACTTATCTCCCCAAACTCAACAGGGATGATAAGAAACATTAATCAAGCCTCCATCCCCTGTGCGCCTAAGTGAATGTCTTACATTAAGAGGCTGGAGATAAAGGAAAGGCAAGTATTTGATGGAAATCATTCATTTGGCTGACTGCTCTCCGAGGATGTTTTGATCTGATAGTGAGAATGAGGACATATATTTTCCTCCCAGAACTTTCTAGCTTCTACCAACAACATCTCCCCACCATTGAACACTCACACACACATATGCAAACTCTAGTGCTCATATGTTCCATTAGCAAAAAATGTGTGGAAAATATCCTCATCTCATTGCAAACAAACAGCCAATAGAAACACATTACTGCTGCCTGATGATGACGGTACATTCATGAAGCTACAGTTGCAGCGTTCTCCTCCTCTTTTACATCAGATATGCATGCGAGCCAACAAAGTACAAACAACATGCCACAGAATCTAATTTACTTAAATTAGCTCATTTTGGATCAAAGGATATTTCCTTGTTACATTTCACCCCAAAATCAAACAAAACGGATATATTTTGCTTGGCAAAAGTAATATTTTTTGTATCACGGCATTATTTTCACTCACCCTCAGGCCATCCAAGATGTAGAGGAGTTTGTTTCTTCATCAAATTTAGAGAAATGTAGCATTAAATTACTTTCTCACCAGTGGATCCTCTGCAGTGAATGGGTGCTGTCAGAATGAGAGTCCAAACAGCTGATAATCCACAAGTAATCCACGCCACTCCAGTCCATCAGTTAACATCTTGTGAAGCCAAAAGCTGTGTGTTCCCTATCGAATGGGAATTCGCACTGCGTCCCCTAGAGGACACTTTGGGGAACGCCCTCAGTGGGACCGGTGTCTGAAGTGCATGTGGAACGCGACAATGAACTTGACATTGGCCTATGACGTGTTACTGGTGCGACCATGAGTATAAAAGGGCACCTGTAGAACACGTCATCAGCTTCTTGTCTTCAGGAGCCGTTTGTTTGTGTGTGCTTGTGTGAAGCAGAACTTCAAAAAAAAAAAAGTGATGAGTGAGCGCAGTTTTAAAAGATGTGTCGCACCATGTGAAAGGTACATCACACCTAGCAACTCACATGAGCTTTGTGTAGTGTGCCTGGGGGCACAGCATGCACGGTCGGCTCTTGAGGGGGCCGGCTGTGCTCACTGTGATCGTTTCACAGTGAAACAGCTGCGCTCCCGCTTGGCTTTGTTTACAGAGGACGGAAGCCAAGCGTCTGCACCTCATGGTGCTGGACCCGCAGCTGCCGAGGTAGAGCGCCGTCTGCACTCATGGGGCTCGCAGTTAGATCTGGCCGATGAGCTTGGGACGGGTCTCTCCCTATCCCAATCCTCGGTCGCCAGCTCTGATGCTCTCGAACCAAATCTGGAAGCCCGGTCCCCAGTTTCTTCCGATCCGGCAGAGAGCATGTTACTCGGCCAGTCCGAGGAGATACATCACAAACTGCCTCCTCCTCGTCACCCGCGTATGGGGAACTCCTGGACATCATGGCCCGCGCAACTGCCAGGCTAACCCTGGACTGGTCAGCGGAGGTGCAGGAACGCGCGTCTACTAGTCGTCTGGATGAGCGCTTCGTAGTGGGTCATAAATGCTCCGCCCTTGAGGAGTCCCTTGCGGGTTATCTCGCTGCTCCCCTGGCATCTACGTGGAGGGCTCCTACTTTGCCTTCGAAGCCGTGCCAGTTTAAATCTAGGCTCATCGGCAAGGCATACGCGGCGGCTGGGCAGGCAGGCGGTACCCTGCATACTATCTCGATATTGCAGGCTTACCAGGCGGATCTGCTAAGGGACGCTGATGCAGCAGGGGGGGTGGCTCCTGTTGAAATCAAGGAGGTCCGCCGCTCATGTGACCTTGCCCTCCGTGCGACCAAGCAAGCGGCTCGCGCCATTGGCCGCTCTCTTGTGGCATTCGTTGTCACGGAGAGGCATTTATGGCTTAACCTGTCAGGGCTAAAGGAGAAGGACAGGTCTTTTCTCCTTGATGCCCCAGTTTCGTCTGCTGTTGAGACAGTGGTCCGTAAGTTCAGGGAGGTGAAGGTTAAGTCAGCGGCGTTTGAGCACTACATCCCTCGCCGTAGGGGGCGTCCTTCTGGGCAACCACCTGAAGCTGAGCCGGTCGCCGGGCCCAGCTGGCGGCAGAGTCAGAAGGCAAGTGTAGCTGCAAGAGCCCTGCCGGCAGCAACCTCGCATAAGGCAGAGACAGGATCTCAGGGACGTTATCGATGCCAAGAAAGGCAAGTCGAAGCCCTGAGTCCAGGGCTGTGTTTATTTACTGTTAAAAAAAAAAAAAAAATTATTAATAAAGCCCCTTAGTCCTAGCCTTAGTTGAATACTTATTTTCTTCTTTTACTCTATTTTCATCCTGTAGTAGGAATCAGTCCCTAATTTCAATTCTTAGTTTTCCCAGTACAACGTGGCTTTCCGTTGTATTGGTGTTAGGTTATGAGATGTGCTGAGGAACGTGGGCTATTCCGCGAATCGCATCCCACTTCCTCGGCTTTGATCCTCACAATATTATATGGTTTAATGTAGATGGGCAGTATCGCTTCTCGCATCCCCACTTCTTGTATTTTACCGTGCGATGCACACTGATGTGAGAGGTATGCGGAGACGGTGGGCTATTCCGTGGCTCGCATCCCACTTCCTCGGCTTTGATCCTCACAATATTATATGGTTTAATGTAGATGAGCAGTATTGCTTCTCGCGTTCCCACTTCTTTTAAAGTACCGTATGATAGCGCGGCGGGGGAAGGTTTCCCTCCGTTTGCACTCAGAGATGAGAGGTATGTGGAGATAGTGGGCTATTCCGCGACTCGCGTCCCACTCCTGCTGTAACCCTCAAAATACTACGGTTGAAAGAAGGGTAGTATCGCCTCTTGCGTTCCCAATTCCTAGCACTGTTGTGCAATAAAGCCCTCTCATTGCACTTAGGGTCGTGGATAGAAAAGCTGGCCCGCTTCAACTCTGACCCTTACAGTGTGTTGGCTGTTGCTGGTGTATTTCTGGGGATGAGAACTTCTTAGAGTTCCTGGCTTTGCCTGCTGATAAGGCACTCGTTCCTTCAGCAGCAAGAGTATTCATTCCCCAAAGTGTCCTCTAGGGAACGCAGTGCGAGTTCCCATTCGACAGGGAACATCTCAGGTTACCCATGTAACCATGGTTCCCTGAGAAGGGGAACGAGACAATGCGTCTCCTTGCCATGCTTCAGGCATTCCTGTGTACGTCTCCTTCAGACAAGAAGCTGATGACGTGTTCTACAGGTGCCCTTTTATACTTATGGTTGCACCAGTAACACGTCATAGACCAATCTCAAGTTCATTGTCATGTTCCACATGCACTTCAGACACCGGTCCCGCTGAGAGCGTTCCCCAAAGTGTCCTCTAGGGGACGCAGTGTCTCGTTCCCCTTCTCAGGGAACCATGGTTACATGTGTAACCTGAGATGTTTGTAAGAAACATGTCCATCATTAATGTGTTTTTAACTTTAAGCCATTGCTTATGGCCAAAATATGAGTCCATAATCCATAAGAACGCTTCCTCCAGTGAAAAAATCCATCCCCGGTTGTCAAAATCCACCCACATATTTGTTTAGAGCTGTTTTCACTCGTAAACAGTGTGTGAACTGTGCATATCTCTTTCCTGATTCAGACCAGATGACCTTTTCACTGGAGAAAGCAATTTTATGGATCAAGCACTCATTTATCAGCTCTCATTCTGATGGCACCCATTCACTGCAGAGGATCCATTGGTGAGCAAGTGATGAAATGCTACATTTCTCCAAATCTGTTCCCATGTGGACTGAGGGTGAGTAAATTTAACACAGTAACTGTATGACTTGGCATACAGTAAGAATATAATGCTATAAAATTACATCTACAGTTCAGTTTCTTCTGAACTTCTAAACGAGACATGTGAGACTGGGGTGAATGTTCTCAGGAGAAACATCTAAGAAGCAGGAGACTTCAGCTCTCCATTTAATCTCAATGCAATACCAGCAAATACTGAGATGTTAAAGAGATCTTATTGGCTAATAGTTCTTTCTATAAGTTTACACCTGGGAAATTATCCTAATTAAATGAAAAATACGAAAACAATCCCTGTATTCGTTCTCCTGCTAAAAGGAAAGGCTATTTACAGCATTTCTGCTGACGTGTGTTTCTGAGGTTTCATCCTCCGAGCTGCAAGCAGGAGGAAAATATGCTATGAAATATTCAGCGAGTATTGCATGTCTCAGCTGGGTTCTGCCAACAACACCCTCACTATTAAAGTTCGACCCACACACGCGGCATCTCACCATCACGAGTGTAATTACAGGGGAGGGAGGCGCGTTTCTCTGGGGCAATTCAAACACACATGCTCACTAGAGCTCCGGCCCACATTCAGCTGTGACTCAGTGTAATTCCCAAACACTTTCTCCAGTTCTCATGTTCCGCTCAAGTCGATCGAGCACAGAGATTCAATTTCACGATTCATTCTGCACGTGCTTTGCATCTGCACGCGTTGCAGGTGAGCGTTCTGAAGGAAAACAGAGACACAAAACCTGCTAAAAGTAACAGAGGGGTAGGCAAAATGTTTTGACTTTCGACATTTGGATCTTGGATTTACAATAAACCCATAAAATTTCAACAATAGTATGCTTTTTATGATTTTCTAGTAACCCTATATATATATATATATGAAGAGGGTATTTGCAAAAACAGATAACTCCATTTTTTTAAGTGTTCAAAAATCATGTTTTTTATAATGTTATCATGTTTTTATTGTGTTTTATTGTGTTAGTTAGCTGTTTTTTAAAGTAATTTTTTAACCGAGTCAAAATAACCCAACTGCAGTTGGATTGAAATTAATTGGTATGCACAATGAAAAAAACATGATTTATCATGAGCTATCTGTCTTTGCAAATGAACTCTTATATACATGCATATATATTTACATTAGGGATGTGCATCTCCATAACTGAGGCCGATGTGATACGCATCTCGATGCATAGCCAGCGATACGATACATTAAAGACACATATGAAGCAGCTAGCGATGCGATTCACCCCTATTACGATGCAGTGCGATTCGACTTCAAATTGACGCAATGGAAAAAATACGATCGCTTTTATTTCTTTGGTTCAGACAGACAGCAAATCATAAATCAACTTGTGTCTTCTGACTTCTAATGCCTCGAGGCCTGTTTCATAAAACAAGTTAACCAAATAGGCCAGGCTTATTTCAGTTAGTCTGACTCACTGTCAAATGATTTGGTTCCATAAAGAAAATTTAACAAAGATCAACCTCAGTCACTGTGGCTACTTATGCTGGAAAGCTAACCTGGTTCAGGGCAGGCAAACTGTCAGGTTAAACTGAGCTCCTCTAACACTGACCAATAGGAAAGCAATGATATTACCACTGACTCTCTCACATAGGGGTGTGCAATACGGAAAATTTTGGTATCAATCTGATACCGAGTAAATAGAGGGCCAGTATCGCCGATACTGATACTGATACCGATACCGATACCGATTATTTGTTTGTTATTATTGCAATAAAAAACTGTGATATGAAAAGGCCCAATTCGGTATAGTTTATAAAAATGTGTAGGCCTACTATGTATGTACAGCAGATGAACCCAGAACATGAATGCAACACGCTGAATTTCATTTTCTCTCATTGCAATATAAAAACATTTAATATGGTGCAATGGAGGAAGTGCTAAAGACCAAATAAATAAATAAAGACTAAATTTGTTATACAGTTTGTTAATAAAATATAATATGTGGCAAGCAGCTGAGCCCAGAATATATATGCAAACATGCAAAATTACATGTTAAGCATTTTACTCCCATAGAAAACCGTTATAATGAAATCATTTAAAGTGGCTAAATGCATTAAGAAATATTAAAAGGCCAAACTCAGTATACACCTTACAGTGATACTGCATAAAAAGGACAAATTCGGTATACAGTTATATACAATATCACTATGTGAAGGATTTCCTTCCTCCCCTTTTCATTTATTTTGTGGCTCGGAGTTCTACCGTTCCATCTCGCGCTGTATCCGCTTGCGCTTGAGCCGCTGGGTCACGTGATGGCATGACAACAAAACAGCGTAGCAGGGGAGGAGCAGCGATGTTTGCATACGAGATGTGAAAAGAGCGGAATGTACACCCACAGACATGTTTACACTTTGTTGAATATATTAAGCAATGTATTAAGTGTACAGGAGAAAAAATTAACCTAAAATATCGATCTTATCAGGCTAGTATCGATGCGATACCAGTACCAACATTGGTATCGATACTATCGATATAAGGATCAATATGCCCACCCCTACTTTCACATACTATCATAGCCATGCAGCCTTTCTCTCTGGTTTTATAACTGTACCTTTTATAGTTAGACGAACAGATAGCATTAGCACATTACAACCTAACATTGCTCTTTAAAGCATTAAAAATCACTAAACTAAAAGTTAAAAATCGCTAAATTTAAACTACATATTAACTGCTATAAGAAACACACATTAACTCATCTGAGCTTAGTAATTAGGATTGTATTAGCTTACATTTTATTTACCCATTACAATAGGCCCTTTACTTTACAGTTACTGCTATCATAAAATGCATATTTGACTCAAATTATTACGCTACGTATGTTTAGAGAGCATGCGCGCAGCGGCGCTCGTCCACTCCCGTAAGCCCACTCCTGACAACAAAATGGATATATTTACATGACTTTCTAACATTTACAGATGAAAAATATACTCGTGACATGTCAGTTATGCACTGAGGAAAACACAACGTCTCAAATGCATTAAACAGCACAAATATATTTGCTGTTTGCCATAGTGGATCGATTTGATTCATGATCGACATTAAGGGCTGCTTAAGAATAAACGTGCACAAATTAGTTAGATTGTGTGAACTTACATTGTCGTTTATAACCGCTTTAGCGCCGATTGATTTGTTAGGTTATTTCAAGTCAGGTTTTGGACTTTAATCCCCGCTTTTCTTCAGGTCTCTGTAGTGTTGTTGTGATTCGTCATATTCACGTGCAGCGGTGATGAGAGAACGCGCTTGAGAAACGGTTTCGAGAGGAGAAATCAATCTACATCAATCTACATCTTGGTCACAGACAATAAAAAAATAAATAAACAATAAAAGTGTAGCGCATCCACTAGTAATTATACATGAATAAATCAGTTTTTACTGATGCAAATATTTTAGAAACGATACATCGCGATACAAATGCCAACTTGTATCCGATGCACACTTTTTAAACCGATGCATCGCATTGTTAACTTTTTTTGCCGATGCACCGAGCGAATCGGGGAATCTTCCCATCCCTAATACATATATATTACCTTCAGCAAAACTGAAAGATGGTAACACATACTGAACAACTGTCTCAGCGACAGTCAAACATCGAGTAAATCGTTTCCCAGTTGCAGGAAGACAGCCAGAGATGAATCACACAGAAGTGCCAAATGAACTTTAAACTAAAGTCATCAGGGCAAGAACTAGATGTGCACATTCAGCTTTAAAACACAAAAACCTGCAAAACATGGCAGGAGATTGTTGAAAAATTTCGGCAATTACTCAAAATGAGCATGATTATCATGGAAATGCAGAGGAATTTTAGTACATTTAAACACATTTAAAACAAGTCTCTTGTCATTTGGATAAAACGTTCTATAAAGAGACTCGCATTTATGGTGCACCAAAAAAATGTTGTTGTCTGAATGAATGTGAAGAGAAATGCAGTATTTTATGGCACAATTCATGCATCTATATGCAACAGGACTGGCTATAAATGAAATAAAACTGCATTCAGAATAGAAAGGGTTTGTGTGTGTGTTTTACAGTATTGTACCTCAAGCTCAGGGGCGTGTTTAGTGTTTTGGGGGCCCTCAGCAAGTGTTCCCGGAGGGGCCCCCCCTCGGTGGATTTTGCGATCGATTCTGGGGTAGGGTATCGTTTACATTTTATCGATATTGATACGATACTTATCAATACAGTTATCCAAACTACTCTCTATTACTACTCTCTATAATTTGGTGCAAAAATAAATGATCTAAAAAGATGTTGAAAATTTCAAGTTATTTTATTACTGAAGTTTACAAATGCCTCTAAGCAAACAGAAAAAGGCACATAAAGCACATTTTTAAAATAAAAAGGCCCTTCAAAGAGAGAAAGAGAGAGAGAGATTTCCTCAGCACAACATATTTGAACATCATGTGCATAGGGGCACAACAGAATGTAATAGAGAATTCTGGCGTCTCTAGCTATTTTTAATAAAGAAAATTAAAATATTGACTTTCTCAGGAAGCAGGTGTGATTTCTCCTAACAGAGTGTTATGTTATGTTTTAGAGGGATTTTTTTTTTTATCTCTGTTTTTATATACATGATAAAAAGGCTTCTTTTTAACATGTAGACTTATTTACAGTGATACTCCAATCAGGATTTTTCATTCAGGTCCTGAGTTTCATTTTTGAAAATGGGGTGAATTGCTCTCTTTGGTGACTCTTGCGGGAGAGGAGGGTGGAGGGTGGAATTTTTAGACCAATTTTTTTTTTTTTCTCTCAAAAATATGTAATTAAAAGTTTGATCATGCTGTGTATTTTTGTTTTTACAATGGAGCAATTGTTGAGAGTGCACACTGGAGAGCGCACGAGTGCTGAATAGTTGAAATACTGACCAAACTTAAAAAAGAAATGCAAATGATAAACTTTAGTGATGATGCATGTAAACTGTGACAATTCCTGTCAATCGTGCAGTGTGCAGCTCGTTTATAGTGCAGACGCGATGTGGTGATATGAAGCCATTTGCGCATTTTGAGAGGGAAAGCCAGAGAACTCATGCTGTTTGTAAAATTACGCCTCACAGAAAGTTTTCAAAATATTTTATAAGTTATTTAATAAAGAAATATGAATTGTACCTCACCTTCAACATTATAATTATTTTACCTGCGCCGGACAGAGATTGAGACGGTGCCATTGCATGTCGTGCCAAACCTCTGACGGCAGACAGCTTGAGATCGGTTTATGCAAACAGCTTCTAATTCTCCATTAACACAGAAGTACGGAGATAAAACAACGCACGTATCGATAACAGTACTGTTTGTCCTCAAGCTTATCGGTAGTCCGGTATTGACCTAATTACGCACCGGTCCAAAAAATGCCGGTTCTCGATTCCCATCGGAAGAAATCACGTTCCGCGGGGGCCCCACGCAATCGCGTGGGTTGCGTGGTGTCTAAACACGTTACTGCTCAAGCTTCAGCTATGTAGCACGGCGCTGCTTACGTGTGCAGTGTGAATCCCACAACCTGTTAATATGGATGCAGAAATAAATAAACGCTGCATACGCACACATGTGTGAAACAGGCCTTAATGTGAGAAAAGAGTAAAAATAGAAAGACATTCAAAGGTTACATTGCTAACCCAATGCAAAGAACATGAATTGTGTGAGAAATTATGTATAGAGGTATAAGAAACAATGGTCAGATCTGCATTACCTAGAAGTTTATGTGATTTCATGTCTCTCTCTCTTTTTCACACACACACACACACACACACACACACACACACACACACACACACACACACACACACACGTCACACACACACACACACACACACACACACACACACACACACACACACACACACACACACACACACACACACACACACACACACACACACACACACACACAAACACACACAAAGAAATCTCTTTGACTATTGACTTGAGTTCCTGCAGAGAGCAAAGGATGACATCTTTCACACAAGTCAAAGTGATTTCCTTTTCCTGTCTTAATGGATGAAAGGAAAAAAGTGCTTACTGAGAAACTTTTCAGATTACCAGCTAGCGCAGAACTGAAAACTTCCAACTACAATCAATGAACTTCATTTGCATTTCAATTAATACTCATTTGGTTATCTTACCCCACTTCTTTATGCTTCATTTCTTTAACATGAAAAATTACTTGGAGCCAATTAATTTCAAATAAACTTTCTAGTCTACTCGAACACCATTTTTTGTAGTTTATATCAAAAACACAATAAAAACATCGACAAATTTGTGCTTTTACATCAAAATGAATGACCAAATAAATAATGCACTATATAGACAATGCCAGTAAAATCCTTATAAACATATTGCGAATGTTCAATATTACGTTCAACATGAGACTTCCAGGAATGATAATATAAAGGAAAAAAATTATATTTAATGTGCATTGAATTTCTTGAGTGCTCTATATATTTCAGTTATTTTTAGTAATTCAGTCTATAATTTCATAAGTGGTGATGTAAGAGTCCTAAGCAGACAGCATGTTACTAGCACACATTATTTCCATCATGGAAAATCTCATCTGTTTCTCTCTCGCTTACACTTCAGATGGTCATTTATCAAAACATTGGATGCGACAGAAACAACCGGCTAGCATAACGAATGCACATGACAGACTGATGGATGGGTGTCACACATGATCCACACACACATCTGTTTTGACACGCAGGTGTTCACAGGTGTCAAATCACATGACTTCTGAAATACTGCATGAATACTGCTTTGCAAGGGCTGTGCACCTTTCAGCTTTCACATTCAATTTCTGAATTTTACAAACAGGATAAAGAATTATAATAGGTTTTGAGTTCAATGAAGTAGAAATAAAATCCACTAAAAACCAATATATTTTGTCTGCTGTGTTGAATTTTTGCTTCCTGTCACTGTTTCAAATTCTAATTCAGCATCCAATTCAAATTTACACTGATGAGCATTAAACTCTGAATTCATTCCACACAAGCTGCATGCATGTAAAACTGTCTGTCAAGAATATGTTTCAGTAACATTTAAAATCAAAATCTGATAGCAATTTAGCTTCTTCAGCTCAAAATCACACAAAATCTGTTTCCCTCAATCTATTCTGTCTCTACTGCCATACAAAACATTTCCATCACCATCAAACTTTTGCAATCAAGGCCTGTTCACTGGGAACTCTTTCACACCATATGCAACAAATAATTTGGGCATTCAATTTAATGAAGGTGGAAAAAATGCTTTGGAATATTTAATTTTTGCATGTTGTGTACATTTACATTTATTCATTTAGCAGACGCTTTTATCCAAAGCAACTTAAAATTTGTGGAATACCAATTCTCAATTCTCGATTCTCAACATGGCAAATAGTGTGGTTGTAAAAAGAAAAATAAATCCTGTTTAACTTGCATGTCTGATGTGGCATTTCTTGAAAACACATCATTTGAATATTCCATCAATGCAAAACTGCTCAACAAGACAAAAACTCTCTGTTAAATCAAAACGCAGTTCTGCAGCATTTGAAACAAACCACAATCATCACAGACCTTCAACCAGCACGTCTGGAGTCAAACTGGCATCTAAACTAAAACACTGGAAAGCTGAAAGAGTTCAAAAATCAAGGTTAAAGCATGTGGGAGTTGACAAACAGTTCGACGTGCATATCATCGATGTTCTCTGTGAACTTCAAGATGTGTAGCCTCCTATCATCCTATATCATTGTCATCTCGCTCAGCATCAATGTCATTCTTGGTCTTCCGGCAAACTGTTACGTCCTGTGGCTGAGCGTGAAGGAAATGACTCAAGGACAGTCGACCGAAATCTTCATCTTCAACACGGCACTTGCTGAGATCCTCTTCTGCGGTTCCTACGTTTTCATCATTCCATATCATTTCCTTAATTGCACTGAATGTGAACTTGGGGTGATGTTTCTTGGATTGGTGCTGGTGGTCGGTCGTCCTCTGTTCCAGAGCTGCATCTGTGTGGAGCGATACTTAGGGGTTCTCCATCCCGTGACCTTCCTGAAGCTCAAACCCATGAAATACAGGATCATCATATCCATCATCGGATGGATTCTGGTCATCTGTTCATGCACATTAGTGACAATTAATATGACTGGACTTTACCAACTGATTTTGCCAGAATTTCTTTTTTTTTTCAGCATAAAACTGTTCACTTGTTTGATGGTCCTGAAGGCTCTGCTGCGTCCTGGACCTGGTGATGGTGTCAAGAAGCGAAATGGAGTGAACCGGGAAAAACTCAAAGCTTTCTGGATCATTCTGATGGTGCTGGCATCTTCAGTGTTGACATACGGTCCTTCAACTGTATCTCTCCTGCTTTATTATTTTATAGATTGGGAGAGGTTTATTTTGTCCTGGTCCATTTGTTTGAGCCTTGGGCTCATGTCAGGGTTTGTGCAGCCTTACCTCTATCTCAAAAGAGTTGGAAAGCTGCCGTTTTGTTAAAAGGTTTTAGATGGAATGGATTGCACATATTTACATATAAATCTCCAAAAAGACAAATTGATACGCATTTTCATCATCTATCATAATGTTTTATATTAAACATAATAACAATAAATATGTTGAAATTATATTGTGTTTTGTCATGTTTGTTTTTGGGTATAATATTGATTCTTGGTGAGCTACGTGAATAAACGTTTTGAGTTTACTGATGTAAGTACAGAAATACACAGTGGTCCAAATATAAAACACTACAAATAACAATATAGGCCCATATAAAGTATAAACCATAGTCCAATAAACAGTCATATAGGGTAAACGTACCTATTAAGCTCACTAAATCTACATTGAGATATTGGTTTCAGTACAAAAAGTTATGTTAAAATAAAATATTATTCTCTGACACAAAAATATTTTATTTTAAATGACAAAAGCATTTCAATTATGATATACATCATTAAATTAAAAAAGTCTGGCTGTGCTTAATGGGTACATTTTTTGTACCCTTTAAGCACACCCCTGTTCCCATTAAGCTCACATCATGCTTTATAAAAAATGATTGTTTATTTTAAGGAACATTTTTAAAGAATAATTGTAAAAATATATTTTTTGAATGTACAAAGTTAATCATAAAAAAAAAAAAAAAAAAAAAAAAAACGAACACTAAAATCAAGCAACAACAATTCAAGTCGATCAATTATATATATTCATAATGAAGTGTCATTTAAGCACATAGTAGGCACATCTAGGTTAGTCCACGTTCAGCCAAGTAACATTCAAAAATCAAATAAAACAAACCAATAAAACATTTAATTCATGGGGATGAACACTGAAACTAGCCTCATTATGAAACCTCTTGTTAAATGGATGTCAACTTATTTATAGCCTCATAAGGCTGGAATACACTACACGATTTTTCCCAAATTTTCTCCTAAGTTAATGCTAGTTGCCAAAGATCAGAGCTAGTCTGCAGATTTGAGTCGACAGAATCCATAGAAAATCGATTAACTTAACTTAAAGTGACAACCATCAGTTAATATTTAATGTCTGTTTATGAAGTATTTACATAGATGTTCAATGTGAAGCTCTTAAAGAGAGCACACTGAGCTTAATTGGAGCAGCAACATTTTTTTATAAATTTCATGTAATATTTATTAAAATGACAGGATTTTTGCTAAACAAATAGTCTAAGTCATGTATTAAGTTCATACATATTTTAATACGAATAACTATTATTAATAATATCTATGAAATTATACGTTTTCTTATTGATGTCACACTGAAGCTGAATTTTATACAGCTAGTCAGCTAACTGTGTTCTGTAGCATCTGCGCTATGTTGCTAAAACTATCTTTTGGATCTAATGTAATTATTTCCCACATTCAAGTTCCGGGTTATAATACGCAAAAGTCTGAACATTAATCTCTTAATTTTACAATAAGTAATGAAACTTACCCAAAATAAAGGCTTAAACATCTAAAAAATGCACATTTAAGGGGCTCCTCTTTTGGTGGAAGTTTTTAGACAGCTTTCAAAATGGCCACCACACAGTGTGAACACATGGAGACCCATATCTCAGTGTGCAATGATCTGATTGACTTGAAATTACAGGAGGTATATAGTAACAAACCCATCAGTTGGTTAGGACATCAATTAGGATAATAAATTAATTTTTCTTTTTATAATCTGATCTCAAAAATGGAAGTGTGCTTAATGGGTACGTGAGCTTAATAGGTACGTTTACCCTAAAGGATATTTCCCCATAAAATGAAAATTCTGGGATCATTTACCCAACCTCAAGTTCCTCATGAAAGATTTTTTTTAATGGCGAAAAATTAAATCATGTAATAAAAATTATAAATACCGCCAATCCACCATACCACCAATCCAAACCGTATGCTATTTGTCAATCATCTTTGACGACAGTGGTCCTGACAGAAATAGCCTACCTGGTCTCATGTCATTTACGTACCTGGGTGCACTTTTTAGCGTGACATGAAATACGTACCAACAAGTATATATCACTGCAGTTTCCAAAATAAATGCACACTTTCACACAAATTTACAGAGTTGCGATTAATAAAGCGTAATTTTCGCACAATTACTTGAAGAATATCATGCTATGACTTCAAAACAATATTAATATGCTGGGAGATTTGAAAACTGATGCTTTTGAACGTTAGCATCGCACACATCCAGCTTCATATCTATGGGTTTTCATAGATGATAAGTTTGTTCAGTAGCTTACAGAGTACGGAGGCGGACTTAGGAGACGAGAAGCACCGGTTCGAATACCGTGTAACTACGGTTCGACAAAGCAGTTAAAATCTGCATAAAAGGAAGTTCAAATAGCACAGTTGCATCAGCTAATATGTATTTTTATATCAGTTTTGCATTTGTTAACACTATCGGGTATGTTTAGGGCTGGATTTGGTGTAGGGCATATTTCCAACACGATAGAGCATTAATCTTTAGCGACAGTCCCCGGATATTTGAATTCTGAACCGCCGCAATACGTATCTGAAGCAACGTAATAAAAAACAGCAATACGTACCAATATCTCAACCTGATCTCACAGAATTCCGTGTAATGTTCACAGACTTAATTAACCTCCGAATCTGTGGTGGGTTCACAGAAGGCATCAGCCATGGTCCACGCACGGAATCACTGGTTCAACACCAGCGCTGCATCGGACCACGTAAAAGAGTGACTCCGATGCAGTTATACTTTCACTGGTGTACCTGACCCCACCCCTACTCTAAACCTACCCAGTTCTGAACAATAATGATGATGATAAATTTCCCAGTATCGTGTCGGCATATTGATGCTAAGGGTTTCCGTGCGTGGAGCACGGCTGATGCCTGTTACTGACTTACATTGGTATCACTTCTGTGAGCTCATCACGGAATTTTTTCTGTGAGTCCATCACGGAATTTTCGGCGATTCCGTGATGCCACCACAGATTCAGAGGTTAATTAAGTTCGTGAACATTACACAGAATTGACCATATGCACGGAGCGCTTTTTAGAACTTCCGGATAAAGATAAGCCAGCTCTTAATCTTCCGGTGAAGCTCATTTTATATGTGCAATATATAGGTAGAGACAAATAAACACTATCGTCAGGTTAGGCGGTCTTAATGGTATTCTCAATAATCAATATCTTACCTTCATAGCTATAAACACATTTTTAAAATATTATACAATTTTAAAGCCTTTATTATTTCTCAACTCTGTGCAGTAAAATTTGCATTATTAAAGGTTCACTTTTCATTCATGAAGACGACATGAAGAAATGTGCCAAAAACGTGTCTCGGCGAAAAATAAAGACTTTAGATGAAATTACCGATATAACCAGGAGATGGCAGTATAGAATCAATCATTAGCTGCAGCTGCCATTTCAACTACCTAGTTTTTTCACGGCTTCTGATTTATTATAAAATAATTATTATAACAAATTTAGTACTTTATCGCACTGAAGTATGAAGTATAGCAAGTGCAGGAAGTCACAAAGTCATTTAAAGAAATAAATAAATAAGGCCAGTCGACAGCCTATAATGCTGAATTATTTAAATACCTAATACATCGTTTAAGTTTTATCCAACACAGACCTGTAGTTTTGTTAGTCTGAATTTAATCTAAATCACTTAATGCACAGTTCTATTCTGACATCGGCTCGTCAGATGATTCATTCCGTTGCCGCTGTCAATCATAGCAATGACTCGCCGCATAATTTAATGGATTCACTCGCATAAATTAAACATTCCCGTTTGTCATTCCTGAAACAGTATAGGCACAGTACACTTGACCGGAAATGACTGAGCTGGCTTATCTACAACCAGGAAGTAACCGTGCATAAGGTCAATTCTGTGAGATCACGTTGCAATATCTACGTAATAAAAACGTGCCAGGGTTCACATATTGAACCTGTGTTTTAGCGCCACTCAGTGGACATTTCTATTTGAAACTGCGGCGAAACGTGCTGCAAGGTACATAAAACGGTGTCGCACAAAAAGTGCGCAGAGGTACTTATTTTTATAAGACTAGGTTGGAAATAGCTGCAAGGGCAAAATGGGGAGTTAAGCAAGACAATGAGCAACTGCAACAATGAGCAATTAAAGCCATTTCAAGATGATTTTAGTCAAAATGGCTAAAAAAAAAATCATGAATATAATCAATAGAAATATGTTTTACAGGTTGATCGCTCTTGACCAATAGGTGGCAGTGTTACCATATTTTGCCAGCATGGTCTGAAGATGATCCAAGTCGAATTTAGTGAAAATCGTACCAGCCATCTAGGAGGAGTTTGAAAAGTAGGTTTTCAAAAAAAATCTAAATGGAATCAATCAAGACCAATCTTGTGACAACAGGCAAAAGTAATCGAAAGTTCTTAATATTTAACATTTTATCATTTTTTTCAACAGGGTGGCGCTGCCCCAAAACATTTTGGTGCTGATCACACATCCGAGTTTAATGATAATTCATCTGTGTTTGTGAAACTGCAAAAATAAAATTCAAAATGGTGGACATTGTATTTATCGTAATTCGAAATTATGATAAAATTCAAAATGGTGGACATTCAAAATGGCTGACATGAGAAAATTGGAATCGTTTGACTCTGTATAGCCGCACTGAACCAGTCTTGTGATTTTTGGCCAAACTGTTCATACATTATAATCCAGAACAGCCCTTTTTGCATATCTACTGACCACTAGGTGGTGCTGAGGCAAAACTGTGCAAGTAACCTCAGATCATAACACACACCAAGTTTGGTTTCAGTACACCAAAATGTTGCAGATATATAGCCTTACATCTATTCTGGCATGTTCTTTGTCAAATTTGTTCACATGTTATTTGAAATGGTTTGACTAGTCTACGTTATTATAAATGTTAGTGCAACTATGAGCTGCTGGCGGCGCTAAAGGGTTTGAGCTAGAGACTCCAAATTTGCTGTGGTTAATTTTGAGATGCGCACCTTTGGTGCTTGGATAGATAGATGGTTGGATAGATACAGGCCTTTAGAGTCGAATGTTAAAGTATACATTTCTAAATAAGTTGCTACTTCATTTGCATGCCTGATATGGAATGTTTTGGGTTTGAAAGCGGAATTTGAATGCCTCATCAATGCAAAGCTGCTCAGCTGCTCTTTACAGATCACATTCGGCATGTTCGGCTGGAGACACACTAGCAGTTAGTGACCATGCTTTTGAAGAATGATTGAAAATAAATTATTTTTACTACACATTTTCAACTAGGTTTGTAATTGTTTTTTATTTATTTAATTTATATCTTGACCTTCAACATTCTAGTTATTTTTTCAGTATGGACATGTTGGAGATGATAAACATCTCAGACTGTACGGCATCGGTTTTCTCTAAAAACAACACCATTTTCAATGTTTTACAATCCATCTTTATCACCACCGCATTCAGCATCAACATGGTTCTTGGTCTTCCAGCAAACTGTTACATCCTGTGGCTGAGCATGAAGGAGATTATTCAAGGACAATCCACCAAAATCTTCAATGTCAATGGAGCACTCGCTGAAATTATCTTCTGTTTTGCTGCTTGTTTTGCCATAGCAGAATATTTATTTGACTGCATTTATTGTAGGCTACCATTGATCTTTCTTGGACAGTTGGTGCTGCTTGGTCGTCCTCTGTTTCTGAGCTGCATTTGTGTGGAGCGCTATGTAGGGGTCATCCATCCTCTGATCTTCCTGAAGCTCAAACCCATGAAATACAGGATCGCTTTATCCACCGTTGCATGGATTTTTATTATTAGCTCATGTGTAATTGGTACAACCGGTGCCATTCGACATTACAACTTACTTTTGCCAGAATTGCTCTTCTTCTTTTTTGTAAAACTGTACAGCTGCTTGATGGTCCTGAAGGCTCTGATGCGTCCTGGACCTGGTGACGACGTCAAGAAGAGGAATGGAGTAAATCAGAACAAAATCAAAGCTTTTCAGATCATTCTGGTCCTGCTGATATTTTCAACACTATCATACGGTCCTATCTTTGTCTCTCTTGTGCTTTATCATATTTTAGATTTAGAGAAGTTTCTTCTATGTTGGTCCATTTCCTTGACTTTCGGGATCATTTTAGGGATTCTGTATCCTGTCCTCCATCTCAAAACAGTTGGAAAACCGCTCTTTTGTTAACATTAAAAAAAAAGAAATTTCTTGTCTAGCATAGGACAAAATATGTAAAAAAAAAAAAATGTAGCTACCATTCAATAAATTGGAACTTGTTGAAAAAAAAAACAATTAGTGAGACCATGAATCCGCTTTTGAATTTTCTAAATGTCATTATCCTAGCAGAATATCTGAGTGGTTTTGCAGATCTTCTGCTGTAATTTGAATTGCAAAAGTGACCAGAAATTGGCACCTTCCTTAAAAAAAAAAAAAAAAAAAAAAAAAATGTTTTTGGTTAACATAAGCTTGCCTTCCTCTAATGACAGTGGAGAAATCTGAATGCGATCGCTTTTTAGTTTCACTTTCACTTTCGAGATTTGCGATCGCACGTACTCTGTTTATACTATGGAGCGGCAGTACTTACCACACATTTTACAAGATTAGATGTTTGTCAGTTGTGCTCGGGATCTGCAAATCATTCGTCATCGTCTCAAGCAGGTCGTACACTGGACGAGAAGCTCAGCGCCGCGTCGCACCACGTCTTTACATTGTATTGAATTGTTGCTAGGCGCCGCCAGTGTGCGTACGCTCATAGAAAATGTGTTTGAATTTTAAAGATGTGGCACGACTCAGAGCTGCTCTTCTCGTCCAGTGTGCGACCAGCTTCAGTCATCTCTCCTCCTAACTCTGTTACTATAATGTAACAGGCAACCGTTGACAGTTTGTTTTCCTTGCTGTTCTGAATACAGATTTACACTTCGGATGGGCTGATCTGAATATTTCAGAAACCGATGATCTACTGGGATTTTCACGCACAACCATCTCTAGGGTTTACAGAGAACTGTCTAAATAAGAGAAAATATCCAGAGAGTGGCAGATGTGTGCAAAAATGCCTTGTTGCTGCCAGAGGTCAGAGGAGAATGGCTAGACTGGTTAGCGTAAACAACAGGCTGTGAAAATAAATAGATGCATCGCGAATCAAGAAATGATTCAGCATCGACTTTCAGAATGCATCGCGATTCCTCTGGAATCGATTCTGAGCTTAGTTTTGAACAGCAGATGGCACTGCATGCTTTAGAAATAGCTGTACTCTGCTTGTTTCCAAATCCTTACACACTCTTGAACCTAAAATAATCATTCATAAAATTCAAAAAGGTTAGAAGGGTTTTTAACAATGGGATGTGTTTACATTAATCTTGCATCATAAAAGCATTCTGAGCTGAGGTGAAATTACATGACTCAGCCGAACACACAAGCGCTCTTCAGCGTTCTTCTTCATGAGCATTTGAGTGTGCGGATAAAAACTAGAGTAGAGCGCCATCTGCTGTTAAAATCTAAGCTCAGAATCGATCCTGCATCGATTTATAGTCCCAGCCCAACATCCCAAACAACATGAAAAAATGGATCCAACCTTCCTTGTATCAACTGTTCAGGCTGCTGGTGCTGGTATAATGGTGTGTGGGATATTTTCTTGGCACACTTTGGGCCCCTAAGTACCAAGTGAGCATTATTTATTAAATGCCACAGCCTACATGAATATTGTTGCTGACCCTATCCATCCCACAGTGTACCCATCTTGTGATGGCTACAATCAGCAAAATAACGTGCCACGTGACAAAGCTCAAAACCATCTCAAACTGGTTTCTTTAACAGGAGAATGAGTTCACTATACTCAAATGGCCTCCACAGTCACCAGATCTCAGTCCAATAGAGTTCCTTTGAGATGTGGTGGAACGGGAGTCAACAAATCTGCAGCAACTGCATGATGCTATCATGTCAACATGGACCAAAATCTCTGAGGAATATTTCCAGCACCTTGTTCAATCTACGAAGATTTGAAGGGATACTTCACCCAAAAATGAAAATTTGCTGTTCATTTTAAGTTAACAATGTTGTAAACAATGTTCAGATCAATTGTTTTGCTTCATAAGACCTCAGTATATCTTCAGGAGTGATAGGTATTAATTCTGTGTTCCTTGTTATGCTTTTTTTTTTTTTTACTCTCAAAGACGGGCAGCCACTGACTTGCATTGTATGAATCACAAAGAACCACAGTTTCAGCTAAAAATCTTCTCTAATGTTCTACTGAAGAAAAAGTCACCTACACCTTGGATGGCCTGAGGGTGAGTAAATTAACAGGAAATTTTCATTTTTGCATGAACTATCCCTTAAGGCAGTTCCCAAAGGCAAAAGGGGGTCCAACTCGGTACTAGCAATGTATACCTAATAAAGCTGCTGGTGAGTTTAAGTTCCTTTTTCATTTGCATGCCTGACAGGAAATTTTTAGTATTGAAAATCAGAATTTGAATGTTGCATCAATGCAAAGCTGCTCAATATGTCAAAGACACCTCAATAAGTCAAAACAACATCTTTAAAGTCGGCATGAAATCAAAATTGACTATTCTTATTTTTTGATGGAATACTGTAGTGTTTATTATAAAGAATTTATCTGTGCACTTGATTTTTTTTTTTTTTTTTTTAATTCATGTGCACTTGTAATCTTTAATCAAAAATGTTAACCTCCCCTCCCCCTCAAAACGACTTCTCTACTCTTCCGATCACAAGTGATGGCGCAAGGGTGGAGCTAGTGATGAGAGGGGTAAACACTGGGATAAACGACAGGGGAAAAGCTGAAACTGATGCTTCACTTTATAGCACTGACACCAGTCATGAGGGAGTATGTTACCCTTAAACACTGAAAAGATATTAGGATATTATGACAACATTACTCTTAGGACATCGTAAACTAATTTGTTTCATGAATATGACTTAACCTGATGGAGGACGTGCTCATATTCAGGCAGTCTCTCTCTCTCTCTCTCTCTCACTCTCTCTCACTCGCGCGCACTGTTTAGGCATGTTTTGTGCTGTTGATCGTGGTCGTCATCCCTAATAAATAAAACATTTATTCATGCTTGGGTGTCGGCGGTGTATCCAGTGGCGAGAAATCCCCCACCACTATCTGCAAACTGGCATTTCAGATCTGCCTCCATTTTGTTAGTAACGCCCCAACTTCCATCGATCCAATCAATTTCCGAAGGACGAAATCAAGTCCCGCCCTCTCATTTCAGATCACTCGGATAATACATCACAGTAGAGAAGAAAAGACAGTCGCAACTTCCGTTTCATGCCGACTTTAAAGATCACGTCCAACATGTTCAGCTGAAGTCACACTAGCAGTTAGCGACTGTGCTTTTGAAGAACGACTTAAAATAAATTTAAAACACTTTCTTGTAAATAGACATATAAATCAAATGTAGGTATGGAGATGACAAACATCTCAGCCTGTAGGGAATCGCTTTTCTCTGTGAACTCCACCATTTTCGGTGTTTTATACTCCTCCTTTTTCACCACCGCATTCAGCATCAACATGGTCCTTGGTCTCCCAGAAAACTGTTACATCCTGTGGCTGAGCATGAAGGAAATAATTCATGGACAGTCAACCAAAATCTTCAACGTTAATGGGGTACTCGCCGAAATCTTCTTCTCTTCTGCTCTTTTTTTTTTGCCATAGCAGAGTATTTCTTTGACTGCACTGAATGTTGGTTACCACTGATTTTTCTTGGACAGTTGCTGTTGGTCGGTCGTCCTCTGTTTCTGAGCTGCGTCTGTATGGAGCGATACTTAGGGGTTCTCCATCCTGTTACCTTCCTGAAGCTCAAACCCATGAAATACAGGATTGCTTTATGCACCGTTGGATGCATTGTTATTATTAGCTCATGTGTAATCGGTACAATGGGTGACATTAAATATTACAACTTCCTTCTGCCACAATTGCTCTTCTTCTTTTTTGTAAAACTGTACAGCTACTTGATGGTCCTGAAGGCTCTGATGTGTCCTGGACCTGGTGACGACGTCAAGAAGAGGAATGGAGTAAATCAGAACAAAATCAAAGCTTTTCAGATCATTCTGGTCCTGCTGGTCTTTTCAACACTAAGATACGGTCCTATCTATTTCTCTCTCATGCTATATTATATTTTAGAGTTAGAGACGTTTCTTCTATCCTGGTCCATTTCCTTGTTATTAGCAATCATGTTAGGGTATGTGTATCCATTCCTCTATCTCAAAAGGACTGGAAAATTGCCCTTTTGTTAACATTTAAAAAGTTTTCATGAAAATTTTTATCCAGCAGAGAACAAAATCTGTAAAAGTTCAATACCAGTTTGGTCTTGCTAAACCACTGGGTGGTAAAGTCAGAATAATTATTATTTAGACCAATCATACCTGACCAGTTAGAGACGCCTAAACCGATAATCGTTGGAAAAATAAGAAACGTTGGCTCAACCACAGACGATACTACTACTAATAAGCTCTTTATCTGGAAAGTGACTAGCTTGTCCAAACAAAGTCTAATATTACTCGCATACTATACTGGCTAAACTTCTCATTTTGCTGTGAATGTGGACAAAGTTCTTATAAACCTGACAAAAAGGATTATGACAAATTGATTTTTCATTTGCATGCCTAATATGCATTTCCCAAGCCTCCCAAACTGAACTTGAATGCTGCATTAATGCAGAACTGCTCAGTAGATCCAAGACAAGAAAAGTCATAAATCATAACTAAGTATTTTGGCAGCATATGAAACAAATCATATTCAGTGGACCTTCACCTGAACCAAACTAGTAGTTGGCTACCTTGACTTCAAGTGTTTGGTGGACAACTTAAACACTGAGGAACAAGGACACACTTCCTTGAGGTATGCCTGGTGAGGAAATATACTTAGAATTTACTTTAAAACTAGAAAGCTGGTTTGTAATGTTTACTCATATGGTCCTGATGCATCTTTATTCTCCCAAGGGTTTCATAAACTCTAGATAAGACTATGACAAACCTTTCAATGTGCCTGCCATTGACATACATAGTGAACTCCAGCGCATGCTACGTTTTACCCTCCTACGTCATCACTGCCTCACTCACCATCAACATGGTTTTTGGTCTTTCAGCAAACTGTTACATCCTGTGGCTGAGCGTAAAGGAGATGATTCAAGGACAGTCCGCCGAAATCTTTGGCCCTAACATTATCTCTTTTGTGCTTTATTATATCATAGATCAGGAGAAGTTTCTTCTGTCCTGGTCCATTTCTTTGAGTTTGGGGATCATGTTAGGATTTGGGCAGCCTTTTTTGTATCTTAAGAGAATTGGAAAGTTGCCATTTCGCTAATCAAAGAAGAATTTAAAGAAGGCTTGATGAAACTTTTGGTGCACTTAGGGACAAAATGTTTTGCATTTGTTGATAAAAAACAAGTTTGACAAAACCACACAGGTGAATTTTATAAACTTTAGGTTCTTCTAAATATCTGTACATGAAAATGATGTAGAAATCCTGCTCACAAAAGCAGTTGTGATATAGCTGAGAGATTTCACAGATCTGTTGTGACTTTGCCTTTATACTCTGCATTGCAAAGGTGACTCTTTGCCACTATTGTGCAGTTAAACAGAGCACTAAAATCCCATCTGTCCCCTAGAGCTCTGACTTACCCTTTACTTCAAATTGTACCCTGGAGACGTCTGCATAAAAACATAGAGGTTACCCAAAAATGCCAAATGCATATTCATCTTGCTGCTTTTCTGAATAAATAAATAAATACATAAAACATCTACTAGTAAATCATTAGGCGCCCTATAATATTTTGCACTTATTTTCCATTCTGGATCCTTCTAGAACTTTGCATCATGGTACTTCTCATTTTCTCCCTAGAATGAATAGCTTTTGGTGTTGTGTTCCTCATTTGTAAATCACTTTGGATAAAAGTATCTGCTAAATTAATAAATGTAAATTTAAGAGTGCTGGGTAAACAGCAATCAAACAAGCTAATGTAATTCATACAGCAGTGTAATTTGAAATCTCTCACCACATTTGCATACTAGCTTCTTCCATACCCTACTTCCTTCAAACAAGAGACAACCAAGTCTTTAGGCATTTTTACCATGAAAAATGTGTACTTTTTAATACACTCATGTTCTTCTATGCAGTGGAATTATAAAACTGTGCAGAGATTCATTATTCAACACATTATTCTTCACTCTGACAGATTTAAAGTACAATCAAAGACAATCTAATGCCCAGTATCTGAGTGTTTAATGATGTAATTTTGAAATAATGAGTCAGTGATTGTTCCATTCAAAGTTCGTCATCATTTTCGAGTCATCTATCAGAGCCATCATAATCTTTTTGTATCTCATCCACATGTGCTTCTTCTGCCTGCTACATTATAATGAAACCAAAACCCTGACTGAAAACCAGGAGAGTTTTAGTATCTGTCACCTAAATGCACACAACGAGCAACTCAAAAGATATTTGTTATAGCTTGTCTTTAAGCTTGACAGTAAGAAATGTGACTACTTTGTATTAAAAAGAACAGCTTGGACATTAGCTATAATAAACTCCTTCTGTGTTCAAGAAGAAAGTGTTCTTCTATACTGAGAAAAGATCTGCCTCAGATCATCAGCACTCCAGCCGTCCTACTGACAGCCCATTTCAGCAACTTACAGATGCAGTCAGAAATGCACTTGCTACCTGCTGGGTCTGGACACCATACAGCTTCACTGCGGCACTCTGGGATTGAACTCATTTCAATCAGTGCTGTACAAGCTGCTGAACCTTTCCCAGCTCCCTACACCAACTTTGGACAACAGTGCTCCCAAATCCAGCGATCTACCAACCAAGACAACAGTTCTAAATGGTTAAAGGGCCTTCGAGATACCTGAAACAGCAGCTTAAAAGAGAAATAAATCCCATGCAAAATGAGAGAATTGCTCATTAGAAATACATTCAATACCAAAAACTATTGGTTGGACAGACGGTCCCACCCTAAACTCTCACCATTGGTTGAGGAAATGTAGCTGTGTCAAGGTGAATGTGCAAAGAAACAGAGCAAATGTTACGATTGAGTCTCAGTGTTAATATTTCTTAGGGAAATCAACCTACTTGCTTGTAGCTGTCTCTGAACATGAAGCTGGGATACAAGAAAGTGTTTTAACATCCAAAAAATTACACACATCACCTTTAAAGAGATCTCTTTTGTGATTTTACTGCCCTATGGGACTGCTTTCTTGCTAGTTTCATTGCTGGCACTGCTGGCATAAAGTAAAAAGCTATCCAGAAAATGTTTGAGCTTTTCTTTTGTATTCACAGAGGGTGTCTGCTTCTCACTTTCAATCCCTAAGCAAAGTTGTTGTTCTTACAGTTTAATATTACAGTGTAAAAAAAACCCAACAAAAAAAACAACATCAACAAGAAAGATATTATGAAAGCACAATAACATAAAGGCAACCATTTTCCAGGCATTTACTTAAGTAAATGTCTTGACTGATCTTAAAATGTCAAGTTGTCATGGTTGTTTAGGTCGGTATTTGTTATGATTTTAACAAATACCGACCTAAAAATCTAAAAAAAAGCTTTATACAATCTGTTCCCTTTATTTTTATCATTTCATGTTTATATTTTCATTGTTTTCCATGAAAAATGGAGCCTACATGTTATGGAGAACACAGTGCTTGATGTCTTAAAAAAAAATCACAAAAACTCTCATGAAACGTATTAAAATGCCACACACAGACCTCACCCCTTGTACAAGAAACACAAGGATAACAATCAACTACCCGCCCATTTCAAGTACAAGAAAAAAGCATCATGGCAATAACAAGACAATAAATTATGCAATGAAACCAATGAAATAAACAGCAGTGTATGGAGGGATGGCTACCTAACTACAATATACATTTTACTGGCCAATTTGAAATAAAAGAGCATTAACCCAGCTCACCTGCTATGATTGCTGATTTGAATCAGAATATATCATGACTGAAAAAAAAAAAAAGAAAATGCACGGAGATGCATTGCATCCCATTGCTGTAAGCGTTAAAATTTACTAGACAGACAGAGACAGACAGACAGACAGACAGACAGACAGACAGACAGACAGACAGACAGACAGACAGACAGATAGACAGATAGATAGATAGATAGATAGATAGATAGATAGATAGATAGATAGATAGATAGATAGATAGATAGATAGAATTTTTTCCAAGTAAATAATATTTGTATTGTTATATTTTTAACATCATGTTGTTCAGGTTCAGGAATGAACGACAGCATGAGAACAGAATGATTTTGCCCGCGCAAATTCGCTGAACAAGGGGAAATATTCAGGTTGCGATAACTGCAACTTTACAGTGTTTCTGTGTACATTTCATCCAATATTTTTTAGTTCTTAAGTTTCTTTTTCTTTTTTAATCAAACATGTCTATAAAAATAACCAAATAAGCTGTTATCCTGTTGTCATAAATACAGTCACTTGTTTCGCTATTAAACAAATCAGTTATTTTGAAAGAATCATCTGGGTAAATGAGTCACTGAATCACTCATAATGGCAGTCACTTATCGCCACCTTCTGGCAAAACGATGGATGTCGCGGAAAGATCAAGCAGAAGCCCTCACTATTAACTGACAGCAGGGCCGTTTCTAGCCAATTTGACGCCCTAGGCGAAATCCTTACTGGCGGCCCCCAAATTATATATATATATAATAATTTGTATAATATATATTCTTTTCAGACACCAGTTTCTTGTTACATTCAAATTGGTTGTCATAGTAACAACACTGAATTGTGGAGATTGAGTTCCACAAATCTGAATGCATTATTTGTAAATTGACATAAGATTAACATTTTGCACAATTTATTATCTGTAATATCATTGTGTTGCCACTAGATGTCTATATAGCCCTATGCAACAATCAGTAGTAGCTAAGACATTGCCCATAATTTACACATAAATCACACATAAATTAATTTTATTACATTTGGATTTGGATACTATGAATGGCTACTTTTTGTCTTTATCTGTTTTTTTTTTTTTTTTTCAATTGTTTTGATGTTGTTGCTTGAAACATTGATTTAAAGTGTCAGTTATTGCATTATTATTTCAGTCAAATATATAAAACCCTTTGTTGCCCCAAACTACATATAAAAACCTGATCAGTGGCATAAAAGTAATCAAAGCAGCTACTTAATTAATGCTACTCATTAACACGTGAACTTTCCCTTTAAATAACGTGACGCTCTGCCCTCTATGTGTATGACGTTCTTCTCCCATTAAGTGCTGTGTAAGAAGCGAATGAATTGATCAGCATTTCAACACCTCCATAAGGATGTATTAAGCTCGACAAAGCGGTTTAATAAAGGATGTATTGATCTTGTGACTTAGCGAATTTTACTATACCAGTATTTTTTAATTGGCTGTTAAAGTGTATATGGGAATATTACATGACACGCTGATCCTTGCGCATTGGTGCAAAAACGCACACCTTTTGGACAAATCTCGCAACACGATTCATCAACTGCTACAAATACTGCCTAAACAAAATCCTGACTTTGTGCACTTTATTTACTGTACCAATATTTTAAATTGGCCATTGAACTTAGCTTTATTGCACGACAAAAAAAAACAAAAAACGTTACCTTGCCAAAGCACTGACAGAGCCCATTGATCTAATGGCATTGATGAGCACTCCAAATGCAAGCCTGCAACAATCAGGCAGCAATTGAAAGCGCTCAGATCCAATGGCATACCGGCATCGTCAGATTGACAGTACTCTAGCCCAATGATGTTGATGATCCAGCGGGGGCGACAATCATATTTCAGGGTGACCGTGCCACTCTTTATCACAACCTTGCTAAAATGTAGTACCAGTATGTGCGCTCATTGGCGCCCCTTCAGCTGGCGGTGCCCTAGGCGACCGCCTAGCTTGTCTATGCCTAGAAACGGTACTGATTGACAGTATTGTCAAGAAAATGATCATGTAATTTGTGTTTAGTGTAGGAAACCTTGATTAATAACAATATGGACAGGTGTAGTAGAATATTAGACATCTGTGCTCTGTAGGAGTGCTGGACCACTTTTTGAAGCCAGTCAATGGGGGCGCTGACACAGCTGTTCCTGTCAGTCCCATGAGGAGTGGTGGGGATGAGGATCATGCTACATCTGTCCTCTCATCTCTGGACCACCTCTGACTGATCACATCCATACTGACACACACAATCTCCCAGCAGGCATCAAACGATTATCCTGTACGACATCAGACCAGATGCCCTCCGCTTCCACAGTATCAGACCGAAGCGGCTTGGCTAATCTAAACCGGCACTGAAGCTGTGCATCTTGCTGATCTGTGTGATGTTTGACACATCTAATATTTACAAAAAATATCATTGATGTCCACATCCAGACACAAGGTGGCTTCAAACTAGGTCTGTGAATAACTGCATCTATTAAGGCTACAAAATTATTTGAACACTTTTGTCACTAACAATGGATTTTTTTTTTGTTTTTGTTTTTTTCCATGATGCCACAGTGAATATTGAGCTTGGAAATGGCATGTGTTATGTCTAGAAAACAAAGTCAAAATCTCAAGAAAACACCATTTGTTGTTTCTAGATCTTAAGAACATTAAGTTGTGATGATAAAAAAAAAGACAAAAAAAATAATAAAAATCATACTCTCAATCCTTACGGATGTAATTTAACAATACACAAAGAAAATACATCTGAAAGACACTGGTTTGATTTAAAGAGACCGATTTGATTTTATGAGAAGAGTAGTTCATCATATTCCTTATAAAGTAAACACATATTTTCACTTGAATTTTTATTTTGTTGATTTTTAAACCTTTTTATTTATTTATTTGTTATTTTAATTATTTATTTTGCTGGATCTTATTTTTCCATGCTTATTCATTCATTCATTCATTCATTCATTCATCTGTTTTTCTTTTTTTGACATGAACATATGAATCACAAATATTTAAATGTTTGTTTTAACACAAATAAAAGTGCCTATAAAAATGCCTATGAATCAAAAGGTGTCTTTACGCAGCCGAGTTAAGGCTGCTCTGTGCCTGCTCAAAATTCAATGTTAAGATGCAATGCTGCATCAAAGCCAGACTAAATTATACCTGCTCAGACACACCTCAGGCCCTACTATCACAGTATACAGCTGTAATGGCAGTGTAAATGCATTCAAGCCACATCTGATCATCATTAAACAGTCTGTGTAAAGACACCTAAATGCCACATCAGAAGCGCTTCTGTGCCACCTTTGCTGTGCAGATTTAGCAAAAGACGGCAGCATGCAGGTCACGTATTTCTGAGGCTGTATGTGTCAGTTGACACGGTTTCGTCAGAAAAGTTTTGGGCTACTTTGGCTGTTGTTTGCTTGTATTTGGAGGCTGATCAGAATTTTCCATTCAGCACACGGATGGAGAGCGTCAGAACAAACCCGCACCATCTGTCCCTGCCGTAAAGAGTAAAGTTTCAGCAGAATCTCTGTCATGCAGGCTGGTTTGCTGACGAGGTCAAGCTTTTCCTCATGAAACACTCGGGACCGTGTGTTTAACCTTCGGCAGGAGCAAGACAGGTTTATGTCAGAGATGCACAACAGACATTTATGAATATTGAACAAATACTATGATCTTCTTCTTCTTTGCTGAAATTATTCATTTAAATATGTTTAATTTACACAAAATCAAATCTATTGTAGTAGCATCATGTCTCATGTAGACTTAATTGCGAACATTTTACTATAGATCAAATATTTGTTATGAATTAGAAATTGTCTAATGGAGATTTTACATTTTGTTCCTAAATAAATCAGGTGCATGACATATTCAATGACAGACTGGTTTCGTCACTGAATCAGTTGAGTAAATAAATCACTCATAAACACAGACATGTATTTTGTACCTAAACAAATCAGTTGTTTTGAACAAATCGGCTGAGTAAATGATTCACTGATTCACTCACACACAACATTTAAGAATAAAAGGCCCTTATTGAGCAAACAAACTAATTATCAATTCCTTTAAATATGTTTCATTTACACAAAATCAAATCTGAGATATTGAATAGCATCATCTCTCATTTTAACGTAATAGCAAAAACGTCATTGAAGACTGAATCATTTTCATGAATCAGAAAGTGTCCATTTCAAAGTGATTCAGTGATTCATTCATGTCACCATTTCAAAATGTTTGTGGAAACCTTCACTGCATTTATTTTATTGTTGTTGTTTCATTTAGGGAAAAGTCTTGAATGAGTCTAACTAGATTTTTACTTACATTAAACATTTTCATATATATATTGTTCTTTTTATCTTTATTATCCAGCCTAGACACATTTCAGTGGACAAAAATTGTAGTGTGACATAAATAAAAGCACAATAATCATCTGCTTCCCCTCCGTGATCATAATTCGTCTGCTTTTAGACGAGAATATATTATATAAATATATAATGCAACGGACCCTGTTTGTTGCGGCACAAATCTAATCTCACTGTGAAATGAGAACAACTTCCAGCAACAAGAGCACATTAGAGCAAAGTAGTGTGACGGAGTGTATTCAATGATGACTGGAAAAGAGCAAATAAGAAAAGACGGGAAGCATTCAAACGCATTCGAGTACATAATATGTTATTTATTATTATAAAAAGCATAGTTATGCTTCTAAAATGTTATTGCATGAGCCACATTTTGATGTTACCGTATTAGTTATTAAAACATTGCACTACTTGTGCATCAACTGAATTCAGTCCCGTCCCCCCCGAAAAGTAAACCATGAAATTGATTTTTTCCTTCCTAAAGTTGTACATAAAACAAAGATTACCTTTGATGTTTTACAAAATGGAATTAATTGAATTACATTTAATTAAAATTAAAATAGAAATGAATTAAAATAGAATCTACTTCAAAATTTCGTGAAAATTGTGCGTAACAACAAAATTAACTCTGGTTGGTCACTTTACGTCAGTCAAACCTGCCAAAGTGAGCAGTTCTTGGCCAGAATAAGCAGGAATAAACAGTAAATTTCTCAAATAATGGCAAAGAATCAGAAAGTAACACACTGACTTAAAAATGAAATGAAGTAGAAAGACTAACACGGGTATTCTCTTGTAAAACGTACTTCAATGTTTTTTTTTTTTTTTTTTTTTTTTTACATTATTTTATTTGCATGTATTTACATTATTTGCTTACATTTTATTTAAAAACATTTTTTTATTTAATTATTATTTTTTATTTTATTATTATTTATTTATCTATTTTTATTTTGGTGGCCTGACTGGGCCAGCAGAAAACCTCTTTAGCGTTGAGCGCTGAATACGCCTTTGGTGGCTCATTGCTTTATGTTTATAGTGGACTGTGTGAGTAGTTCCCTTCATATCTGAGGTTCATCTGTTGAGATGAACTGGAGACACCGAGCAAAGACCAGCACTGATCTATCACTGTGAGGTCTTGTAGCATTAATTCAGCTCGAAAAGCTTTGCCGAATCCGAATCGACCCACTGGCACTGAGAAATCCCTCCTCACCGGAACACTAGCATTGATTTCTGTCTCAAAGAGAGAGAGAGCGATCGTTCCTTCCTCGACCCAGTTAGGTAATCATATCTGGGCTCTATGACAGAAATACTAAGTCTTATAAATACATGCAGGAGAACTGGATCTTAAATCCAACAAAAATCAACCTTGATTTGCTATATGATCTATAGCGTTACACTATAATCTATTTAGGCAAATATTCTACACCTGCGCTCCATATATGAACACTAATTCATCAAACTGTCCATCTGCACTGTAAACTGTAATAAACTCTGGCACTGTTTGTGAACTTGCATGCCTCTAAGGTTGGATTCAGAGTTGCATCCGGTTATCTTATTGAGAATAAAAGCATTTCTGGAAAGAAATTGCATTTTTATTCTAATTTTAGCCAAACATGCAGTGCCTTAATGGCTTTAAATGCTTTAAAGCAGATAGATTTAGAGATGCAACTTCTAGAAAGCATGCTGACAAAGTCACAGCATGCAGAAATCTTCTCAGAGAAGTTGTGTCTCTTAATTTTTTGCTTTTAGAGTATTGCTGCTAAAAATATAACAGCAAAAATTCCATTTATTGACTATTTGTGGACTATATCTATAGAAAAACGAATCCAAGGCACTTCTTCCGGTTCCAAAAATGTTAAAAAGCCTTCAAACACAGCTCACTCTACTTTTCTAGAGTGAGCTATGCCACAAATTGCAATTGCAATTTAAAATGCAATTTTAAAACTATATCCAGGTTTTCTATCCTTGTTTGTAGAGATGTGCAATTTGGCCAACATTTTGTGAATATACCAATATGACTACATGATGATGATGATGATGATAATAATAATAATAATAATTGTTTTTGTTATTACATCTAAATAAAATTAAACTTCTAAATAAAAACTAAATAAAGATTAATATTGTAATATTTCACTGTTAAATAAACAATTGACTATTTAAGAAAAATAATTTTATTTAACAATACAACTGTAAAAATAATACACGTTTACAGCTGTCTTAATTTGTTCATTGTGAAATGTTAAACCATCAAACTTTTATTTTGATACCATCAAATTCTTATTTTGTTTATACCTAATTAAATTACAGCCTTTGCGATTTGATAATCACACTAAGCCACATGGCGATTTCTATATTATTTTGATTGTTATTAAATACTAATTTACAGATTTTTTTATAGCATGTGACCTTGAGCTTAAGCTTAAAGTAGCCATAAAGCAATGACAGACTTTTCATAAAGAAAAACGTGTTAGTCATTGAGATGAGTGTGAATGCTAACAGATACTTTCTGCATGTATTATAGACATGCTTGGTTGATACACAGAGATACAGAATAATAATTATCAGAATAAATTTCATACATGAAACCACGTAATGTAGAAGACTGTGGCTGTTTGCAGATCTGTATCCTCAAAGCTCTGTATGTGAAGCTCTTCATTCAGTTCTCCTAATGCTCATCTACTACTCCCAGGTTCTCTGGGTCTGACTAAACAGAGGGTCCTTCAGAGTCTCACGGGCAGAAATCTGACACCTATTAATTATGCATGACAATCCTCATATGGAATTATGCAAATGAGAAACAACACGGTAATGAAATATTTCAATGCACAGGGATGCAGGAGAGTCAGAAACACACTTCAGGTGTCAGTCATATGGTAATGTACAACCTTTGCTTTTATTTGCAGTGCACAGTGAACTCAATCCACCGGCAGATTAGAAAATATCACAGTTATGATTTCCTCTGAGAGTCACGCTTGAGATCTGGAAATGATCAACATACAAACATAAAGTACATGATAGCTGATTTTTTTATTTTTTTTTTAGTCGTCATGTTCACAGATAAATTGCAGACACGGAAGTTCATATATCAGTGTTATTTTAGTATCATTGATGTACTATTAGTTTTTGTTAATATCTTGAATTATATTTTGCATTTATATTTTCTGTTTTCACTTTAATTTTGAAGCTTTCGTAATTTTGTTTTTATTTTTATCATTTTTAAAAAAAATGTAAATATTTAATTCATTTAATTCAGTTTACATTTTTATTAAATTTGTAATCATTTGTTTTTATTTTTGTATGTTTAAGTTACTCAATTATAGAATTGTATTAATTTTGGTACTTCAAGTTAACCTAAATGCAAATGAGAAATGCTGACAATAGATGGAATGTAAGATATCCAGATCTGCAGCAAAACTCCAACAAGAAAAATTCATAAAAATAAATAAATATTTCCCCTATGAAAATGTAATAATAATAATAATAATAATAACTACTACTACTACTAATGTATTAAACTCATATAAAAAACTTTTATATTTGTTTCACATTTATTTGTGAACATGAAACAAACAATCACTTCATTTCCCATAACAAGTGATTTTATTTTCTGAGTACCCAGAAGTATTAAAAATACATTCCCATGATCGTTTAAATAGTTTTTGAATTGTATTTATTAACAAACTGAGCAATAACAGCACCATTGAGAGTGTTGAAACATTTAGAGGGAATCATCTTACTGATGTCTAGTTGCCTCTCCATATTAAACTGGTATGTTTTAACACTTAAAAGACACTTTCACAGCAAAATGATACTATTATAAAGAGTTTTATAGGCCACAAAACTACCACATTAGCAGAATCCCATCACACTGATCATGTTTGAGGAGCAGATCTGGTTTGGGTCGCCAGTGAAACTCTGAAAAGCAATCAGTCCTGCTGTCACTCACCCTGGCCGGGGCTGAGGATCTTGTTAACCTCAAAAAAGCACTTAAAACTGTTCGTTTGCTCATTTTCGGCAAGAGCAAACAAAGCGGCCTGTCTGGTGAATTCCAGCCGGTGGTCAAAGCCATTTCCTCCTCATCTTCAACCTCGCAGGAGAAACAGGAGGGAAAAGCAATAACAGAGCAAATCACACTCGCCAGACGCACATAAATTGCTCTGAGGATGTTTTCTGAAGCCGTTTGTGTCACAGAGACGTTTCACAGGTTAGAGATCTCACCTGAAAATGAAAGTGAATGTGAAAGTGACGTGACATGTGGCCAAGTATGGTTAACCATACTCAGAATTAGTGCTCTGCATTTAACCCATCCTAAGTGCAGATTTTCTGGTTCTAGTCAGAATCCTGGCAGCAGCGTTCTGGATGAGCTGCAGCTGTCTAATAGTCTTCTTTGGAAGGCCGGTGAGGAGACCATTACAATAATCCACCCTGCTGGTGATGAAGGCATGAACAAGTTTCTCCAAGTCTTGACTGGAAACAAAACATCTAATTCTTGCAATGTTTTTGAGATGATAGTATGCTGATTTAGTTACTGCTTTGACAGTAAGGTCTGTCTCCAGAAACACCCCAAGATTTTTGACTTGGTTTTTAGTTGATTGACCCCTAGAGTCAAGGTATGCATTCACCTTGATAACTTCATCTTTGTTTCCAAATGCAATGACTTCAGGTTTCTCCTTATTTAACTGAAGAAAGTTCTGGCACATCCAACAGTTTATTTCATCAATGCATTGGCAGAAGGAGTCCATGGGGCTGCAGTCATTTGGAGATAAGGCTAGGTGAATCTGGGTATCATCTGCATAGCTGTGATAGGCAATTTGGTTCTTTCTCATTATTTGACTTAGTGGGAGCATATACAGACAAGAGTGGTGCAAGAATTGAGCCTTGTGGGACTCCGCATGACATGGACGTCCACTTAGACTTATGCTCTCCTGTACTCACATAATAACCTCTCCCTTCTAAGTATGACCTGAACCATTGAGTACCATCCCAGAAAGCCCGACCCAGTTTTCCGGTCTCTCTAGAAGTATGTTATGATCGACAGTGTCAAACGCAGCACTAAGATGTAGTAGTACCAGCACTGATATTTTGCCAGAATCAGAATTAAAGCGAATATCATTTATTATCTTAATGAGTACTGTCTCTGTGCTGTGATTCGCTCGGAAACCAGATTGAAAATTGTCCAGGTATCCATTTGAGTTTAAGTAGTTGTTCAGCTGATTTAAAAACTACCTTTTCGATAATTATTTATCAAGATTGTGCTTTTTCAGAAGGGGCTTAACAACTGCAGTTTTCAGGGAGCTTGGAAACGTCCCAGAAAGTGAGGCATTCACCACTTCTAAGAGATCTGCTTCTAAACAGTTAAGCACACTTTTGAAAAAAGATGTGGGAAGTGTGTCAAGATAGCAGGTTGACAATTTAAGGTGCTGTATTATTTCTTCAAAAATTTTGCTATCAATTGCTTCAAAAACAGACTTTTTGAAATTGCGGTCGAATCTGTGTGACCACTGCATGACTAGAAGATGTGCCAAACTCCTTTCTGATATTACTGAGCCTCTCAGAAAAGAAGGAAGCAAACTCATTGCTTTTGCTGTCAGAGGGTATTTTATTATATTGTTTGATTTTTATCCCCCTTTGTCATTATAGTTATTTTTGTTATGTAGAGTTAGAAGCGATAAAGATATTTTACAAAAAAAAAAAAAAAAAAAAAGAAATGTGGCCTGCATATGAAGAGTTTTAGTCATGATGTTAATTAGTCCCATGAGGACGAGCCGCGTGTTATCCTACACATGTATGATTCAGTCTCATTTCCTGCTGTTTTTCAGGCTCATGTCTTTCTTTTTCATTTGGTTTTCAGAGCAGGTTTGGTTTTGTGGTCAAGCCGCGGGCCGAAGCAGGTGTGCGACACGTTTCACATCACGTTACATCAGGTTTCATCAGCCAGAGATTCACAAGAGGCTTCACTGCCACATACAATCCAGCTCCAATAATGAGACGTCTTGCTCTGTGATTACAACAGTAAAACATGTACAAAAATATGCATGCTACTTCATGCTCGGTGTAAGATATACTCAGGACAGTAAAAATTAAAAAAAAAAAAAAAATGGAAATACGCACTAATAAAAAAAAAAAAAACTACTGCAGCACGTTTGTATATCATGTGCATCAGGATCTCAGTGTTCTTGATTATGATTCACACCAGGAATGGGCTTCAGAGCCACCGCCAAACAAAGCAAAGAAACACGGCAGGAGATTGTGATAGCAGATCAGAAACGACACGATCCAGCTCCAAACACGCGTCAGCCGGACAGGCCCTCGGGTTGTGCGGATCAATGATACCTGGCACGTCCCGGACTCCTCAGGATCTGGCACTGAACACAGCCGGATCTGGACCCTCATCTGCCAGCGTGCTTGGCATCTTCCCTATGCATTTCCACATCTTAAAGGGACAGTGCACCCAAATGAAAACTATCATCAGACACACACAGAAGAAACTCAAAGCTCTTCACTATAACCCGTCAAAAGAAAAGTCTGGTTGAAGAAATTATAAAATAAATATATTACTATTACACACATGTACAGTTTACTTTTCAAAGTAGTAGTAATAATAGTAAAATTATTAATTTATTATGGAATATCACTTTTTTATTTAATTTATTATTTTTTATTAATGTTTATTTTAAAATTTAATAGTAGCAGCAACCCTCTTTTGTGCAGCACTTTGCTTGCTAAAAATGATTCTTAAATTTTTCATTGCATTCAATTTTAAAAGATTAATTACATTATTATTATTTTATGCCTTCATTTAATCACCACCATTCTTAAATAATGTCTCTGTATTAAATCATAAATCCAAAAAAAACAAATGATGGGACATTTAATTTTTTTTATTATTATTATTTTTAATAATTGAAAATGATAATTTAACAAATCTAACTTTTTATAGTAAATATATATAAAGATTTCAATTAATTAGACATTCTTTTTTTAATACTAAAATTTAATTTACCCATCCATAATATGGAATCCAGAAAAAGAAAAACAGAATTTGGGGAAAAATAAAAATAAATGTAACTTTTGTTAAACTTTTAATAAATTTAATAAAGTTTTGTTATGCAACTTTTGTTACATTTTAAATCAATTGTTAAATTGTATAGGTTTGTGATGTATAGACATGCTTTCTGATTATTACAATTTTGAGAAAAAAATAATTTTTTAGGGAGTAAATGAATTTTTAGGGAGTAAAATGTATTTCATAGAGCCCTAAGATGAATGACTTCTTGAGGAACAGACCAAAATTGAAGTTGTAAACCACTGAAAATCTTCCCCACTGGAAGTAAACAAACAATTAAAAATGACAGCTTTCTCCTTTTTTGGGGGGAGTGAAATGTTTGATTCTGTGCTGCTAGAATGTTTATGGACCCACTAGACACATTTTTAGCAAACAAAACTGCCTGCCAATAGTGTAGAAAGCAGAAAATCTGCCGTTTAGACATTTCATATACAGTATACTCTCTGAAAATAATGAGACATGAAACATCAGCCGGAAGCGTTTACAGCACATCAGAAACTCACGAGGAAACAAAAGAGTTTCCATCACGACACATCTGCTGCCTTGCAGGAAAAACCCTCCAGAATTGGGCTGATTAACAGGAATCGTTTAAAAAATACAGATGAAAGTGATCTGAGAGGGATAAAGTTCAATTAATAATGCAAATGATGTGCGATTAATATGCTACATGATAGAAAAGCCATCAATATTTCAGAGCTCTTCATGCAGCACAGTTACTGCAGCATGTCAGATTAGTCTGTGCACAATCGCAGGCAAATCTCTTCACAGGTCAGTGGAGAAAACTGCATTCATATTTATGCCAGAGAAGGAAAACAAATCTTTTGAAACGGCCTCCTTCACCCTGCGGCCTGATGCAGTACAATGCATTCTGGGTAATTAAACAGCCGAGCACCAGTCGTGCACGGAGAGAAAAAGAGCCGGAGGCCAAAGTCTGATGCCGTTCTACATGAGTGACACAAATAATGTGTGCTACATTCATAAAAAATATTAATATATCACACTGCAATTTATATATCACATGTAATTTTATTATGGTGCATTAGCACAAATAAAGGAACACTTATTCTTAAAGGGACCACAGCATAAATACTTAATATTTTTCCCTAACAAAACAAAATCATCATCTTTTGAACACTCAAAAGCTTTCATTTCTTTTTCTATTTTCAAATAATGCAGCAATTATGCTAATGCACCATTCATGTAATTCATGCAACTTTTGCAATCATTTTAGAGCTTCAGTTATGATTATCAAAATAACGTCAATTTCAAGCTGTTATGTGACTTCAAAATGCATTATATAATTGTATGTATCATATGGATGACTTTGCGCAGATTTTACATTAATTGACCCAAAAATGAAAATGTGCTGAGAATGTGCTCACTCTCAGGTCATCCAAGAAGTAGATGAGTTTGTTTCTTCATCAGATTTGGAGAAATGTAGCATTGCATCACTTGCTCACCAATGGATCCTCTGCAGTGAATGGGTGCCGTCAGAATGAGAGTCTAAACAGCTGATAAAAACATCACAATAATCTACAAGTAATCCACACCACTCCATTACTTGTGGATTATGGTGATGTTTTTATCAGCTGTTTGGACTCTCATTCTGACGGCACCCATTCACTGCAGAGGATCCATTGGTGAGCAAGTGATATAATGCTACATTTCTCCAAATCTGATGAAGAAACAAACTCATCTACATCTTGGATGGCCTGAGGGTGAGTAAATTTATGCTATTTTTTATATTTGGGTACACTATATTTCTTTAAAAAAAAAAAAAAAATGTTGTAATCACAGATGGAAAGGAAGGAGCATTGAGATCCAGCATTAGAGGATAATATAGAAGTGCAGGTGTGAAGATCTCCTCAGGCACTGCAGATGTGTGGATCTCTTCTCTTTGAGTCAGGACTAAAGAATCAATGCTGTTCAGCAAGCAATATTGCTGTTTTATGTATGTATATATGTAAATATATGTAAAATGGCAATGTGTGTGTATATATATATATATATATATATATATATATATATACTGTATGTTGTGCATTTTTACACTTATTTGGCTATTTTATCACTTAGCTTGGCAATTTCCTATTAATTATTAGGATCCTATTAATATTAAAGATCATCATTAGTAGGCACTTTAACTAACACTGGGCCGGAGGGCAGACGTCTGAGGTCACATCTTGTTTACGTGATTCATTGTGCTCTGACGGAGCAACAAACTGAAATCACTCATTATAAATGATAAGTAATAAATGAAACTGTAATATGCTTATGACCGCCGGGCAAATGAAAGGTTTAAGGAGGGTGAAGGGATGACTGCAGCCCACAAAATGATGGATGAGAGCTTGAGATTCATTCGCTGATGGGGTTAAAGGAATCCGTTGTGACCGAAGGACAGCTGAATTCAATCCACAAGAGGGCCATAACAGTAGAGACGTGTTTATGGGAACACACACCTACACAAACACACACAGACGGGTCACGAAATGTGCTGATGACGCAGCGAGAAGAGCCACAACGAAAATCAAGATTAAAAGAGATCTTTAGCATGTCATGAATTATTCATGAGGCTGGGCAGGGTTCCAGATTTACTGCTGCTTTGTCTCAGAGAGACAGCTGGGTTCAGATACAGGGAACAACAGCCGACGAACAAACACAAAACACGCTTGAACACGCAACACACAACTACTGCCAAAGAACTGACATCATGCATTTATTTATTATTTACATGAACGCATTTGTCATAGTCAAACAATACACACTTTCTCTAAAGTTACGGCAAGAAAAAATAAAGAAAATAATTTATAATTAGTAGTATTATAGTTATTTATAAATGTTATGGTGTGCAGAAGAGATTTCTTTAAAAAACCATTAAAAATCATTTTTGTTATTTTCTAGCAATGAACATAGAGCTTAAATAGACACAATTTATAAATAATAATAAACAATTTAGCAAATATTTATGTAACGGTAGATGTATTCATACTAAAAAAATTTTGGTACGGGTCTTTTGGTTTGGTACGCATCTGTACCAAAGAAATCATTCCATTTTTTTCAGGAAATTCAGACAATAAATGCTGTTTTGGCACTCTTTGATGTCGCAAGACAGATCGCTGTATAGAAGCCTCAGCGCAGAGCGCCATCATCCCTTCATCTTTAATACTAACTTTAATGCAAAATAAACATGAAAGAACATCTTACGTAATCGCTCAGCGTTTCAATTGCGGAAAGATGTCAATAAAACAGCTTGTGAACAAAATGTCATGTAGCATCTTATTTACCTCAAGCAAGTCATCAGTGTCTACAGCTCCTTATTAATATAGTTAAAAATGAATAGCAATTGAATTTAAATTCGGGCTCTGTTGTTATTTGTAACCTTATAGTAACGTACAAGGGCTCCCTTTTTTAGTTCAGAGCAGAAGCTGAGGTAGATTTTTTTTTTAAGAACTGACATGCAATGCAAGATATTGTTTGGCAAACATGGTCAAATCTGCTAGCAATAAGTTCATAATGTTTATTGGTGCTTGAATAATCAATCAATACAATTAAAAACAATGCTCTTATCCAATCAGAGGTGAGGACAAGCTAACAGGAAGTGAAGGTGTCCCTCAGGTCACCTGCAACTCCTGCAAAGTGACGTCAATGAGTTTACATCATGCAGGAATATTGTCCAGGTCTTGCTTACATATCATTGAGCTCATCCACTTCCATCTGCACAATACATCACTGTGATGAGAGCTGGAGAGCAGATTTATAACGTCTGGTTATCAGACGACAGAACTGCTCTATGGCACTCACTTCTGAGAGCAGAAGAGAAATGCAGTAAAATACTGTCATGTACAAAAAAAAAAAAACTATATATTTACTTGCCAGCAAAGCTACCTGAAAAACTATGTGCAAGTGCACCGAGGGCAAAAGCTGCTTTAAATGCAAAGGATGCTCACACCAAATGTTGATTTAATTTAGTTAATAGAAGTTAAATGATAATGAAAATCTATTAATGACATTTGACAGCATCCTGATTTTGCAGCATTTTTACACAAGAGCCTAAAACTTTTAACAGTACTGAAACTTTGCAGGTAGGTTTCTTGAAGCATCTTGGAGACATTGCCACTAGGATTGTTCCGATTCTGATACTAGTATCGGAAATTCCACCGATACCACAAAAATTCTGGCATCGGTATCGGCGAGTACTTGAGCCCATGTACTGATCCGATACCATTTTCTTAAACAAGACCTATAATTATGTGCGCTAGCTTTGCTTAACGCTGCAAATCGGAAATCAATTCTTCTTCGCTGCTCAGAATGCAAACACAGGAAGTTGTGCTGTGTTGCCACACCAAGAGCAGCCACTATTTAGAGCAGTGAAGAAGAAGTACAAACGTGTTAGCACATTGCCAGTAAATCACTTGCATATGCAACTAAATCTTCACCCTGGGCGACTAAATGATGTCTAATATTAGCCACTGGCTATGTACAAGTTTAGCACAGATATATTGTCAGTCGCCAAACACTCTGAATGAGCGCTTCAGAGTTTCACTCACCATTAAGCGATTTATTTTTCAGATCATCTGAATGAATGCGCAGCGCACCTGTATTTGATGTACCGTAAGCTCTAGTGTGAAGCGCACGACTCGCCAAAGAAGAGAGAGAGAGAGAGAGAGAGAGACTTACATGTAGCACGTCAATTCTGCATGGTATGTAAACGATATTCTTTGTTGTATTTTCCTGTCAAAATAATGGAGTTCCTTTGGAATTCTTCAGCTTAATTGCAGGGTTGTCCGGTAGTAGGCGGAGCTAACGTGCAAACAACAATCTCATTGGCTGGCGCTCACCTATTATCATCCCTGTTTTGATTTCAGCAAATCAGTTCGAGCCGATGCAGACAACCTGATTAATATTCATGAATCCAGCAGCTCGTTAATCCTTAGTGCGTTTATATTGTTCTTAGTAGAATTCATAGTATGATTTTTATTTTATCAGTATTATTAATAGTTTTTTCCCCATTTTTACAGAAACACTGAATGACCAAAAAAGCACCACCAGCAGTCCCAAGTTCAGTTAAAATGACTATTCATTCATACATGGTTACCAAGTTTTAATTCTAATTGCTAAAGTTCTATCATTAAATAATACTTGATTATCATAATATATTTATAATGCTTGACTGACTGATGTTAAGAGTGTAATTTTAGATATTTAAAAAGATGTGCCATTTTCCAAACCTATTATATTTTGTTTACTCTCCAGACTATCTATCTATCTATGGTGAAGCACACCATAAAATAATTGTATCAATTCATACAGGGCTAGTAAGTAGTACATACCGAGGTATAACCAGATACACACCCAGGTATCGGATCAGTATCGGTACCGGCCGATACCCTGAGCCTTGGTATCAGAACCGGTATCGGGAAGAGAAAAAGGGTAATTGCCACAGTTCTTCTGGATTTATTCTGTCTCAGTTTGTTCCGTTTCTTCATGTCCTTCCAGACAGACTGGATGATGATGAGATCTCTGTGTGGAGCACTGGCTGTTGTCAGACAAAAATCTCACTGGATTATTACAATTAATGGCAAAATAAATGTTTGGAAATGTAAACTGATGTTTCCTACTGACGCACTACAGCAAAAGATAGAAATTGTCATGGGTCGTGGTTGTAGAGATGAGCGCATAAACATAAATGGTTTTTTTTTTTTAATAACCATCAACTCACACAATTCATTCAAAATAACATCAACCCAGGACAAAGAACAGACAGAAACTGAAGGTTTATAAAGACAGGGAAACAAAGGAGCAAACGAGATGATTAATTAACACATGTGGACAGAATGAACGATGATTAACTAATGAGAACTGGAACTAAACCAAATAAGGACAAACGGGAACATGTGACAGAAATAACTGACTTAAAACAATGTTTATCTGCTGAAAATACTAGTGTTCTAATCATTTTTGCCACCACTGTGTCTGTGTGTGTGTGTGTGTGTGTGTGTGTGTGTGTGTGTGTGTGTGTGTGTGTGTGTGTGTGTGTGTGTGTGTGTCTGTGTATACTATATATACACACACACTTTTTAAATTTTTGTTGTAAAATTTAATCGATTTTTAAATGTAAATAATTGCAGAATTTTTCAATTTAATTAAAAAAAAAATCTTAATTTCTGGGAAATGTTGATTTAACAAAAACTACAATTGCTTGTCTATTTATTATTATTATTATTATTATTATTATTTATTTTATTTTGTGTGTTTGTGTGTGTCTATTTAATTTCCATGCTTGTTATAATCACACCTGAGGATTTTAAAATGTATGTGTGTGTGTGTGTGTGTGTGTGTGTGTGTGTGTGTGTGTGTGTGTGTGTTTAGATAGATAGATAGGAGGATGACATCAGCACTGCAGGAAAAGGAAGTGTTCACACTGGTTTCTGAAATGGATGGCTGCTTCTAAACATTATTAGCAGCGGTAAACACACAGTGCTGTATCTCAGCTGGATATTGAGTCCCTGCCTCAGTCTGACCTCAATATCACACACACACACACACACACACACACACACACACACACACACAGACACAGAGTTGCACTGTATCAGCCGTGCTGCTGTCATTTCTGCCGCTCACATCACTAATATGAGCAGAACCACAATCATACAGAAATGTCTTACTGATCTGACGAGTGACATGATATTAATACAGTCTGAAAGCAAAGTGATTCAAAATAATGGAACAATCACATAATGTTCATCACCTGCCCTGACTTGGACTCAGCCCATGTGACTCATCTCTCTTCCAATCACAATGCTCATTTGCATTTCCACCCTCTCATTGCTCTAGATTTAGCAAAATATTTAACGCTGAAGTCTGTAATAATTCTAATATGCTGATGTAGTTGAAAACAGTTGTGCTGCTTCATATTTTTGAGGAAACCGTGATACATTTTTTTCAGGATTCTGTGATGAATCGAAGGTTCAAAAGAACAGCATTTATTTGAAATAGAAATCTTTAATCACTTTACTGTCACAAGCTATTAATTTATTAACTTACCCAAAATTTTTGAATGGTAGTGCATCACAGTTCCACAAAAATATTCAGCAGCACAACTGTTTTCAACACTTATAATATTTAGAAATGCTTCTTGAGCAGCAAATCAGCATATTAGAATGATTCCTGAAGGATCATGTGACACTGAAGACTGGAGTAATGATGCTGAAAATACAGCTTTGATTGCATGAATAACTTTCATTTTAACATATTCACATAGAAAACAGTTTTTCAAATTGTTATAATATTCACCCTCAAGTTGTTCTAAATATGCATGAGATATTTTGAGAAATGAGTGCAACCAAGCAGTTTCTGTTCCCCATTGACTTCCATAGCAGTTTTTACAAACTAATGTCAGTGGCAACCATCAACTGTTCAGTTACCAACATTCTTCAAAACATCTTCCTTTATGTTCCACAAAATAAAGAAACGCATACAGGTTTAGAACAACATGAGGGTGAGTAAATGATGCCAAGATTTTCAGTTTGGGTGAACTATCCCTTTAAGACACTCCAGCATATTAAATGCACCATCACTGTCGTTCACATCAAAATATGCCATCGACTCTGACTGAGCTCTATTATGATGCTGTATTGAGTGTATCTGAATAACAGATGAATGCAATCCTGACAGCAAACAGATTTCTTTGACAAGCATTTATATGAACCGCCAGCTTGTCAATGCCATTCCAGCACAAACGCCAAGATCTGTTTAATATCGATTCCCCCATGTTAAGCACTGGGCGCTTAGGAAGTCAGTTAGAGGAGGAACAAAAGCAAAATAGAAAAGCGTGTTATTCACATCTCTGAACTTCTTTTCCATTTCTTTCTATCTGTTTTAATTCACACTGTGTGAAAATCACGGAGGAAAAATGACACAGACCCTTTAAACTGTGCGTTCAGCCCACATTAATGCGGTAAACCACAGCGCTCTTCATATGCAATGTTGGTCACGTCCAGAGGTGGGTAGAGTACCCAAAAACTGTACTCAAGTAAAAGTACTTATAGAAATATTTACTCAAGTGAAAGTAATAGTCATAGTCTGAATAGTTACTTGAGTGAGTGAAAAGAGTGAAAAAGTATTGGATAAAAAAAAAAAAATACTCAAGTAGTCAGTTACTAGTTACTTTGGATCATATAGGCTACTGTATATCTATAGTCTATTTTTATTTAGATATATAGATACAATTTATGTAATGTGTGTGTGTGTGTGTGTGTACACACACACACACACACTGCCGTTCAAAAGATTTTTAATGTTTTTTTTTTTTTTTAATGTAATTTATTTCAGTGATGCAAAACAGAATTTTCATCACCCTTTACGCCAGTCTTCAGTGTCACATAAGTGTCTTTTTAGCTTTCCATTCATCAAAGAATCCTGAACAAAATGTCACAGGTTACAAAAAATATTAAGCAGCAAACCTGTTTCCTTACACTGGTAATAAATCAATATATTAGAGTGATTTCTGAAAGATCATATGACTCTGAAAACAGAATTAAATTATATTTTAAAGTATATTAATTATGTATTACATATGTATATATATATATATATATATATATATATATATATATATATATATATATATATGAGACACGGAGAAGAGTGAAAACTCCTCACATGACCGCTACCGAACATCTGAACATAATGAAACAAATGCACATTGACGGATCTTCTTCCGTCTGTTCTGCAAAATGTAAACAAATGTATATTGTGAAAATATCAATATTAATTGTGTCTAGGCACTCCTCCTGGAACGGGTCACGTGCCGCTGCGAAGAGCTAACGCGGGTTTGGCGGGTGTTCATTTAATACTCTGTGACAGCTTATTTAATGTATAAATTATACATTGTATTTTATGTATAAGGTACATGTACAACAAACTGGTAATGTCATAGTGGTAATTTAGACTACCTATACCTGTGGAACCGTAGACAGCACATGCAGTGTTCATCTAATAAAGATCTTCATAGCAAGGAAACAATAGCCTTTGCAGATTTGCTTTCAACTGACTGTAGATCCAAAGCCACGCATTCAACGCTCTTGATGTTCTTAAACTTTCTGTTACAACTCTTGAGCGAGAACCGCTTCAGACGACTCAGCGCGTGCGGCAGGGAACTGAATGAATCATTCAAACTGATTCGCGAACCGGTTCACTGGTTGCCAACTGGTTTGATCAAGCCTTTGAAAAGAACTGACTCAAAAGAATGAATCATACGCGAATGGGCATCGTTCATTGCCCAGAGAAAAGTAGAATAAAGAGTTTGGAATAAACTGAAGCATTTTTAACTTGTATTGCATTAAGATAAAGTAACGAAGTAAAAGTACTGTTTTTTTTTCACTAAAAATGTACTTGAGTAAGAGTAAAAGTACCCTTCTTTAAATATACTCTAAAAGTATCAGTTACCAAAAAAATGTACTCATGTAAATGTAACAAAGTAAATGTAACTCATTACTACCCACCTCTGGTCACGTCTTAAATCTGAATCTGAATTATGGATCCAGGGTCTCTGGTGAGCTTTAATATAGCATGAAGCGGGAGTCTGTCAAAGGATGTCAACCAACCACGGATGAGCCAATCACAGCACATGCGCATCCATATTCATGCACGGGACGCTTCAGAAACTCACATGTGTCTGAGTGTCAGTGCGTCTCTTTTGAAGCTGTGATGCTGGAGCGGGTGAGAGGCGCTGAGGGGTTCTGATACGGGATGCTCCTCATGGAGGAGGTTCTGACTCCACAATAACTGCACAAACAGCAGGAAAACCAAACCAAAGTGTGATTGTGAAGTTCAGAGGTTTAGGAGCATGAACACACTATGTCGCCCTCTCTAACACACACACACACACACACACACACACACACACACACACACACACACACACACACACACACACACACACACACACACACACACACATATCTATCTATCTATTGTACGTTCGTACATTCATTGCTTGTTTGTTCTATCGTTTGTTTGGTCATTAGTTTGTTCTTTCTATCATTTGTTCCTTTTATCCATCCATCCATCCATCCGAAAAATCAAAGTTTGTCTCTACAAAATGTTTGTGTGAAATAATAGTAATGTGATTTTCTTTAAATTTCTATTGTTTTTAATTATAATTCCTTAAATTTGCGTGTCAGCATTATGTTTACTACCTCAATTAAAATTAAAATCACTTTCAGGGAGGGAGTGAATTGAAATTTTTAAGGCATCATTATCTCAATACTGAATGACATAAATGTCAGTATCAAATGTCAAAACCAACCACCTACACTCTTAAAAATAAGAGTGATTCAGAAGGTTCTTCAAGTGATGCCATAGAAAAAACATTTTTGGTTCCACAAAGAACCACTCAGTCAAAGGTTCTTTAAAGAACCATCGCTTCCTTACCTTTTTATAATCTGAAGAACCTTCTTTCACCACAAAGAACTTTTTGTGCAACAGAAAGGTTCTTCAGATGTTAAAGGTTCTTTATGGAACCATTTAGACAAAAAGGTTCTTCCATGGCATCATGAAGCACCTTTATTTTAAAGAGTGTAGCAACACCCTGACAACCTCTCAGAACAATTAGCAACTGCATAGCAATAACTGTCCGCCCTCAGCATGCTTGCATTGCGGTGCTGAGTTTAGCACAGGCAAGTAAGGCTCATAATTTCTTCATAAAATACAAAAATAAATAATAAATTCATGCTATAGCGCTCAAACCTCCCAGCATCCCTTTCAGTTTGTTTTTCCTCTGGCATAAACATGAGCAAAATGAGGGTGACTCAGAGAGAAATTTTAATGTTATGTGACATGTTAAGACCTCACTCTATATCTGCATTTACTGTATATCTCAAAATATCATCACATACTGAACATACAGAACAGAACGAGAGTGAAAAAGAGATGCGCAAGCATTACTCCTCTGTAATAATCGCAGACAGAAAAACTGTAGGAATTAATCTGCAATCCTGTGCACTGTGTGGGAGACGGGAGTTTGATCGATCTGGTATTGACACCGTCTAAACAAAAGTTAAAGAGCATGTTCTTTGAGCACCCTAACACCCTCAGTCATGTCCTCTGACAAGAGCCATTCAAACACAGTCAAATGCTAATGTATGTGTTTGTGTGGTGGTTCTGTTGAATGCAAGCATGCGGTGTTAATCTGCTGTCGTTCTTATGTGAAGCTGCTGAATCATTTTGCCTGAAGATGAAGTACAGAGGACATCCACACTCACAATGACATCCCATAATACCAGTCACACTGTTTCTGTCCCACACAGACACACGGCTGGATACAGAGATAAGTGGTGCTGAGAAATAACCCATCATGCACCATTGGCTCTACAGACATGAACGATCCCTCAAATCATGTGTGCTGTTGAGCAGAATGTGCTGTTACTTTACTAATTGATCAAATGCAGCATTTCACCTGCTGGACCAGAAAACAGGTGAAGAAATCACACAGATGCACACTGAAGGAGGAACATGAGCCATCAAGACCAGAAGATCACAGGGACGCCAGGACACCTTCATGCAAGTCATATGACTCAGAACACCCCAAGTTTATGGACAAAATGTGCAGAAACACTCCTAAGACCCTAGGAATCACATAGCAACACAACACAAAACAAAAAATACTCAGAACTCCCTAGCAACTGTATAGAAATGGACATCATAACAACCACATAAATAATGTGCATAAACAGACATACTATAATAAAAACTGCATAGCAACACACACTAATAAACACCCAAAAACACCCTAGCAACTGAATAGAAATTAACATCTTAGCAACCTCATAAAAATGTGTTTAAACAGTCATAACACCCTAGAAACTGCATAGCAACAAAATAAACCACACCCAGAACACCCTAGCAACTGGATAGAAACTAACATCTTAGTAACAACATAAAAAATGTTTAAACAGTCACAACACCCTAGAAACTGCATAGCAACACATTAAAACACACCCAGAACACCCTAGCAACTGAACAGAAATCAAGCTAAAAATCCAAAAACCAAAACATTGACAAACATTAATTGTGGCATGAACTACACTCACATTTTCTTCAGAAACATAAAAATCTAGTTCATTTCTAAATAAAAATTCAGTGCATGAATCTGTGATCTACTGTAGCTCATTCGTGTTTTTAGCTTTTGTTTCGCAGCACGCTGCTGATGTTAATGTGTCTCTGCTGTAAGTGTGTTCAGTTATGATGGAGATCAGAGAGAAGCCTTGAGTTATTAAACTGTTTAATGCTGCATGTAGGTAAACGTCTCTGAACTAATTTTTCTGAACATCCATGCATAAAATAAATAAATGATGAGAAAGTAACCTCCCTGATTTTTGCTGATTTAAAATGCATACATTTTTAAAGGAGCTTAAGCTAGCTGCTGCTGATTTTCCATCAGGGATGCTAACATGCTAACTAGCAAATGCCATGATCACAGTTTCATCAAAAATGCCAGTATCATATGCGAATGAGATAAATATGTGACAGAGGCTCCTCCTCCAGAATGGCCCGAAGTGAGAGTGACCTTATTGAGAGAAGTGACTCATCAGACGAAGTGTTTTCAGTTCAGGTCATCACACTGAACCTACAGAAGACTTTCATTAATCAGCCGCCTGTCACTCACCTCCAGCCACACAGCATTTCATTTACGATTTCACTTCTGTTAGAGCTCAATGTTGACGGTCTTTAGGATTTAAGGTGCTCAAGTCCTGGCTATTTATTGATAAATTCACAAGAAAGAATCTCTGCAAGAGTCCTTCTGTTAAATTTAATTCTTTTGGAGCCGTATATCCAGGGGCGTAGCCATCATTTCAGAAGTGAAGGGGTAAGAAATGTTGAATGTCATAGTACTTTTTTTTTTAATTGACAAGTTTTATTTTTCTCTCATTTCTTCCTTTTAATTGGCTAAGAAATAAAATACATGTACACTGTTGGACAATAACCAATAATTTATATTCCATAATATTTTTCTTATATTTTCCTAATGACACTTTGAATTGTTTATGTACAAACCCATTTTTTTTCACAGAGTAAGGCAGAATACTTTCTATACTGTAATAAATGCAATGTCAATTAGCACTGCGTTATTCATATACTTCATTTACTACATGGAGATAACTAGAAAAACACAAATAAACCATATATTGTCGCAATCGTGTTTAATGTCTTCATGTTTCATCACTTCAGATGTTTCTGCTTTTTATTCAGTAAACAGCAATAGCTGGATGCTTTTGTCTATATTATGGATTTCCTGGCACATCATAATTTACTACTTTATGAGTCTGTCTTGGACTTCGAATGAAACATACACGGCATGAGAGTGTTTAGCACTCTGTGATGTGCACTTCAGCTCACTGGATATGAATAAGACATCAGGTCATGCACAGACTATCCTGTCTCTTTGAATTTAATTCTAGAATTAGTCACATCGGCCCTTGAAAACGTTTATGTGAACACACTTGACCAAAAAAGTACAGTGGACGATTTTACGTGTTAATAAAAGTCTAACGCAACCTTTGATATACATTGGTGTGAAAAAGTGTTGGCCCCCTTCCTGATTTTTTTTTTTTTTTTTTTTTTTTTGCATGTTTGTCACCCTTTAATGTTTCAGATCATCAAACAAATTTAAATATTAATCAAAGATAACACAAATAAACACAACATGCAGTTTTTAAATGAAGTTTTTTATTATGAGAGGAAAACAAAATCGAAACCCACATGGCCCTGTGTGAAAAAGTGCTTGCCCCCTAAACCTAATAACTGGTTGTGCCACCCTTTGCAGCAACAACTGCAATCAAGCGTTTGTGATAACTGGCAATGAGTCTTTCACATTGCTGTGGAGGAATTTTGGCCCACTCTTCTTTGCAGAATTGTTTTAATTCAGCCATATTGGAGGATTTTCGAGCATGAATGGACTGTTTAAGGTCATGCCACAGCATTTCAATAGGATTTAAGTCCAGACTTTGACTTAGCCACTTCAAAACCTTAATTTAGTTTTTCTTGAGACATTCAGAGGTGGACTTGCTGCTGTGTTTGGAATCATTGTCCTGCTGCATAACCCAAGTGCACTTGAGCTTGATGTCCCAAACTGCTGGCCGGACATTCTCCTTCAGGATTTTCTGATAGAGTGCAGAATTCATGGTTCCATCAATTATGGCAAGTCATCCAGGCTCTGAAGCTGCAAAGCAGCCTCAGACCATCACACTACCACAAACCATGTTTGACTGTTGGTATGATGTTCTTTTTATGAAATGCTGTGTTGGTTTTACGCCAGATGTAACGGGACACACACCTTCCAAAAAGTTCAACTTTTGTTGCATCAGTCCACAGAACATTTGCCCAAAAGTCTTGGGGATAATCAAGATATTTTTTGGCAAATGTGAGACGAGGCTTTGTGTTCATTTTGGTCAGCAATGGCTTTTGCCTTGTAACTCTCCCATGGATGCTGTTTTTGCCCAGTCTCTTTCTTATTGTTGAATCATGAACACTGACACTAATTGAGGCAAGTGAGGCCTGCAGTTCTTTAGATGTTGTTCTGGGTTCTTTTATGACCTCCTGGATGAGTCTTCTTTGTGCTCTTGGAGTAATTTTGGTAGGCTGGCCACTCCTGGGAAGGTTCACCACTGTTCCAAGTTTTCTCCATTTGTGGATAATGGCTCTGACCAAGGATTGCTGGAGTCCCAAAGCCTTAGAAATGGCTTTATAACCCTTTCCAGACTGATACATGTAAACTATTTTGTTTCTCACATGCTTCACTTTGTCAGACAGGTTCTATTTAAGTGATTTCTTGATTCAACAGGTCTGGCAGTAATCAGGCCTGGGTTTGCCTGGGGGCAAGCACTTTTTCACACAGGGCCATGTGGGTTTGGATTTTGTTTTCCCTTCATAATAAAAAAAAACGTTATTTAAAAATGGCATGATGTGTTTACTTGTGTTATCTTTGATTAATATTTGAATTTGTTTGATGATCTGAAACATTAAAGTGAGACAAACATGCAAAAAATTTAAAAATTCAGGAAGGGGGCCAACACTTTTTCACACCACTGTATATCAAAGGTTGCATTAGACTATAACATTGTCCATCATTTTGACAGACATGGTCGTAAAAATTCCATCATTATCTATTATTACTGTATTATTATTATTATAATAACACATTTAATTGTTGTGTTTTCGTTCACATTATAATTTTTAATAATAAACTTACAGGACGAGCATAAAATCTTATACATTTATTTATTTATGATGAGAACAGATGAACAGAGACTGTGCGTCACTTTTCATGTTCAACACTCAGCCTGCAGTGACAGAGGCGGCCACTAAAAACAACAAAATATGCTAGGGCTGAGTAAAAAAAAATAATAATAAATTTCTCAATTCGAATAGCTTCTCATTTTTATGAACCAATATCGAATCTTAAATCCCAATCGATTCTGTTTTCAGTTGATGAATGAACCGTATATAGTGCGCCTCTCATCCAGTAAATCGCAATAGGCTAAGCTTTGTGTGTTGTTACTTTTGATATGAAACAATGTCTGCAAATTCTGTCCATTTTATTAGGATATTCAAAAAATATAAACCCTTTTGGCGCTCTTTAATGTGATGTGATAGATTGCTGTAGACATCTCAGATCAAGCGAAGCGGCAGCACAAAGAGCTTTCGCTTTACTAGTGGGTACTCGCCTGTGCGTAATCATTTTCGGTTAAAGTGACCTCTAATATATATATATATATATATATATATATATATATATATGTATATATATATTTAAAACAAACACTGCAGAGAAATAATTTGTAAGGTAGTCAACCTAACCATAGCTTACTCAAGTTGTCTCACGGTACAATCCCACAGCGCACAATCCAACACAAATCCTGTGAAGTTGTAGTTTCGGATGGATCGTTCGTCTAAAAGTTATTGGCAAAGTTAAAGACACTGCTCCCATCAAAGTGATGAAACTGCAGCGGTGGTTTTGCCTCACTGGAGGTCACTCATCGGCATTATGACATCATAAATCTGAGCCGGAGCGAGCGGTTGAGCGTACAGCCTGCTGATGAACTATTGGCAGCCGGCCCATCAATCTGCACACAAATCTCCATGTTTGACTCTTCATATACAAGACCGGCCCCCAGGGGCCACTCATTCAATCTCACCAATGCTTTAGAATCACCTAGAAAAAATGAGCATGTCACAAAGCTCTTTGGAGGTTAAATCAAATTGCCTTTTGTTGGCTACATTGCCTACGTGCACGTGGTTGCGGTTAGGGGACGTTCTATAGATGAATTCGTTTATAGTCCACCAGATGTCATTTATCTTTTCGACAACAAAGTCTGAGTTCGGAGCCTCAGAATCACATGGACTCGTGCATGCATACATAAACCAGCAGTGATTCGCCATTTCTAGTCTAGATTTGAGCGGAAAGTCACGTCTGACAGGGTGCTAGACAAAGACCTCGTTTCATTATTGATTGAACAAGACTGCCAGAGCACAGACTTGATCTTCCCATTCTGAAGTACATTACGAATGCAGCAGATCAGCACCATCAAGGCCACTGCGCTGTGAAAGTGAACAATAACAAACGGTAAAGGCACAATGCTGGCGTTCAAAGGCGAGCGCTGTCTCCACCGCAGCGTGCTAGAAAACAGTGGTTCTCAACTGGTGTGTCACAAAGCCAAAATTGGCCGGGGGTCTGTTCTGATGGGTCACAGAGAGTGGTGAAAAAACAATGCAAAATGCAAATAGCAAAATGCTTCTAAGCATAAAATCATGCATATTAAAGGAATACTCCACCCCAAAATGAACATTTTGTGATTAATCCCCATGTCGTTCCAAACCCATAAAAGCGTTGTTCGTCTTCGGAACACAATTTAAGATATTTTAGATGAAAACCAGGAGGCTTGTGACTGTCCCATTGACTGCCAAGTAAATTACACTGTCAAGAAAAGTATGAAAAACATCATCAGAATACTTAATCTGCCATCAGAGGTTTAACTGTAACGTTATGAAGTGACGAGAATACTTCGGTATTCTCATTTCTTACATACTTACTATGTAAGTACTGGTGTATGTACCTATTAGTTAATGTACAGAATAAGTTATGTGGTACTAAAGTTGGGGGTATAAACATGGACCAAGGTACTTGTTGAGTAATTGATGGTAGATGTTACATAGTAAATATATGGAAATAGGAATGTAAAATAAAGTGCACCATTTTAAATAAACATTACACAGGAATTACCGATTCTTCAAACTTTGTAAGCACTGTTGTGGATTTAACATTAACACACTCTTGTTTGTAAGTACTACATATTTACCACGTGTATACCGAGTACAGTGTCTTGTTTGTTACCACATAATAGCACATTTTTCCATAGGTGCTACACATTTACCATGTACATACCATTAGTATGTACAGTAATGTCTTATTAGTTACTGTAATTGTAATTGTTACCGTGTACATACACTTCAGGTAAGTACTTTGTGTTACCACTCATTTGCCTGTAGGTACAAGATATTTACCATGAATATCTGTAAAATAAAGTGCTACCTCATCTAAAATATCCTAATTTGTGTTCCGAAGACGAACAAAGCTTTTTCAGGTTTGGAATGACATGGGGTAAGTGATAAATGACAAAATGTTCATTTTGGGGTGGAGTATCCTTTTAAGGATGGCACAATAAATAAAAATATTATTATTTTTTTTTAAGAGAGGAGAAATCCATTCTCATAGCTTTTGTTGTTGGTTATAGTAATTCAAATTAAGTAAAACGGTTTAAAATATGACTGTTATTAGATAAATGTACTATTATTATAAAATGTATTATCTAATAATGCACTTAAGTTACAAATAATACATTTCAATAATAATAATAATAACAATAACACATCCATTTATTTATTTGCTTGTTTGTTGTTTGTCTATGTTCATTCAGCACTAGCTGTAAAATCTGAGCCCTTTAGCAAATACCAGTTGAGAAGCGCTTTAATAAAAGTCTTCTTACCTCAGTCCGGATCTTTACATGCTCAGCATCGCGTGAAACGGGACGGATGGTCTGAGCGCTCCACAACTACAGCGAAATCCTCCCAGCGCTTTGTGTCATTCTGAAAGCAGACGACAGACAGCTCAAATCAGAACCTCCGTATTCCTTCACATTCATTTTTAAGCAGCTCAAGAGGATGAAATTAATCTTCACAGATAATTAGCCAGAATATAATACCACAATCAAGAGACTAATGACTGACTAAACGTTCAGTGTTTGCATTGTTTGGTGTTTCACCGACACAAAGCAAAGCCCAAATGTGCTTTTGTGAACAAATGCATGTAACAGTTGCTCTCCTCAAAGAGTCACATGATCAAGAGCACAAATAATTAAGGTTAGGAATTTATTCAGATCCTAAATATATTTCAGATTCGGTCTAAGATAAACCTTCCTAAACTAAACAAGTTTTAACAATCTTCCGGACTAAATGTTTGTCTAATAGCAATTCTCCATTGACAATCATTTCAAGGTCTGAGAAACACTCAAATTGAGTTCAGGCAAAGCTTCCCGGGAGTCTCCCGAAATTAATTCTGATCCTGTCCTGATTAAATATCCTTAAAACATTTCCCTCAGGGATATAATTTGGGTTTTATTGTGCCTAGGTCTGAACCAAATGAATTCAGCAGCAGATTCAATAAACAAAGTGATGCGATCCGTTCGCTCAAATCGAATGGAAGCGAACGGAGAGTCTCTCTGTCCCTGAATACAGCGATTTTAATTCTGGGTTTGATCAATTACTCCTGTCACCAAAAAGAAACAATGCAATAAAAACGGGACCTTTATTTCATAAGCCAGTTGGTTTTGCTCATAGCTGAATATTTTGTGCACAACAGTATTGAAAATGAAAGCCTTGCTAGGTTATAGTGCTGTAATATAAAATCAAAATGAATTATACTAATTAAAATAAATCATAATTGAGTATATTACAGTATCAGAGGCTGTTCTGCATGTGCACATTATATTTCAGTCCAGTGGCACTAAACAGACACAAAATCAAAATCCAGCCAAATAAAAAATATATAGGCCACATACATGCAAACCACCATCTTACCCAGATTTCATGCATCATTAGCCGCAGTATTGTGCCACACTGCTGTCATATGAAGTTATGTGCATGTTTAATTCTGCAAAGGCCTTCAGTTATGTCAGATATATTGCCAGTTTTTGTGAATTTGAATGCAATTTTGTGTTGGCGAACCAATTAAATAATGAAAAAATGTGTTAAACATTATGGCTAAGATGACTTCATTTGTCACACTGGAAATGGAGGGTCAAGTCGAATGCATTGCCTTGTGAATGAAATATTTCATGCATCGTGCATATTGAACATTTTTGGAAATGTAGTGGGCATCGAATGTACAGTATGAAGAAAAATTGCATATTCTGAGCATAGTCAGTGAAAAAGTTATACAGTAAAATAAGATACAAATATACCCACCAAAAAAATGAAAATTTGCTAAAAATGTCCTCATCCTCAGGCCAACCAAGATGTAGATGAGTTTGTTTCGTCATCAGATTTGGAGAAATGTAGCATTCCATCACTTGCTCACAAATAAATCCTCTGCAGTGAATGGGTGCCATCAGAATGAGAGTCTAAACAGCTGATAAAAACATCACAATAATCCACACCACTCCAGTCCATCAGTTAATGTTTTATGAAGCAAAGGTCTGTACATTTTTAGGAAACAAATCCATCATTAGGTTGTTTTTAACTTCAAATCATTGTTTCTGGCTAAAAAACAAGTCCTGTATCTACAATATTGCTTTCTCCAGTAAAAAAAGTTGTTTAATCTGAATCAGGAGAGAAATCTGCACAGATTAAACACTACTTACAAGCAAAAACAGTCCAAAACAGTTCAGAACAAATATGTGGGTGGATTTTTATGTGAGAGACAACAGGAGATTGACTTTTTCACCGGAGGAAGTGTTATGGATTATGTACTCGTATTCTGACCAGAAGCAACGGCTTGAAGTTAAAAACAACCAAATGATGGATTTGTTTCTTACAAGCATCCTGCTTTTGGCTTCACAAGATGATAACTGATGGACTGGAGTGGTGTGGATTATTGTGATGTTTTTATCAGCTGTTTTACCCCTCATTCTGACGGCACCCATTCACTGCAGAGGATCTATTGGTCAGCAAGTAATGGAATGATATATTTCTACAAATCTGATGAAGGAACAAACTCATCTACATCCTGGATGACCTGAGAGTGAGTAAACTGTCAGTAAATTGTTTTGTGTAAATTTTGTGTATTTGGTGTGACAGAATATGTTGACATGATTTAATGTTCAAAAAACACATTATTTTTCAAATACTGTACATTATTGTAATTCCTCTATGCCCCGCCTCTCTCAAACGCGTCGTTTTCTACAAAGTCCCTCCTTCCGACAAGCACAGTCTGCTCTGATTGGCCAGCTGACACAGTGCATTGTGATTGGCCTATTATCACAAGCACGAGTCAAAATGTAACACCCCTTTCCATAATCGCGAGTTTTAGCTTTCAAAATAAATGTAAAGAGAGTTAATAATGTCCTTAGTTTTACCATCAGTTCAAGCTCGAGAGGGGAACAGAGTCGCGTGACAGACACAGTGATGATACTCGTATGTGTTTGCAGTACACAAGCCATGATTGTGTGACCGTGTCTCTCTCTCACACACACACGAGCACACACACACACACACACACGACGTGCAAAACTCCACATTTGAACAGTCAATAGCAAATACTTAAACTAATATCAAAACATACAGTCGCTGATTCAGAAGTGCCAGATTGTCATAGCAAAGTCAGAATTACCTCCTCTCCTAGGTTCACGAAACGGTCGTCCATAAAATGCGTTGTGATAACATCTGGGTTGTGCTGTTCTGTTGTAAGTAATCTTAATGATTCCCAAATGCATCTGCTTTCGGAAGGCTAAATAAAGTGCTTTTGCTTTCACATAGAAGCACACAGAGTCTCCCTGACAGCTGCATCAACACTACTGCAGTTACTGAAACCATGCCTTCTTTCTTTGCATGAACATTTGGGCGGCATTATGCAGATATTTCCACATCGTGACGTAGACATGTGGGGGCGTGTTTGAATGAGCCGTTTTAGGGGGGCGTGGCAGAGTCTTAACTTTGATAACGATTATCTCTTTGGTTTTGAGACTTTAGTCTTTGCAGCTTCAGGGATCTCATCTCTGCACAATCAGCTTGTAACACTCCAAAGAGAAAGGAAAACTTGAAATCGCATCATATGACCCCTTTAAAGAAATGACACTTTGTGATGTTCCCATGCATCTCAATGGCAGTTGCTTGGTTGGTGCAATGATGGCTTTACATTCTTTCTGTACTGCATTCACCAACCAAGCAACTGCCATTGAAATAAATGGGAATGCTTACGGTTAGCTCTCCCTTGATATACTACAACTCACTGATCACAGCCAACATTCGTGGTTTTGCAGTAACAGACAAGAAAACAAAATCACCACAATATGACCAAGAATGAATGAGCAACAAAACTGAAGCTAAATCTTTGAGAACGGTGCAAAAACCTTCATTAAAGTGCAAAAAGAAAGTAGGCACCAGATCTTGAAGGCACTTGTTTTGTGAGATCAGGTGAAGAAACACATAAACACACTCTCTCATCCAAAGCATGACTATGCAAAAACAAATATCGTCAATTATTCAGCGCTGCTGGGCTCTGTTTCAGAAACACATACCGTCAGCCGCTGTGATCGAAGCCCGAGAAAGCTTTGATACTTTGACTAACGCTCTTATAAATAGCTAATTTATTTGATTTACAAGACAGTGTTTCTTCACCCTGTCTTTTTCATCTTCATAGAGAGCGTTTGGGGTCAAATGCACCCCTTTGAAGATAAGCTTGGAAAAATAACAAGAAAATATGAGTGTAAATGAAAACGAAGTGATAAAAATGTCTTGGCATGACCAGAAAAGCGTGCTTAGTTCAGTCTTGTGCAATAGTAAATCCTCCCTCTGAATCACATGCTTCATTTGACTGCATTATTTTAGTATCATAAAGATACTATTGTAGTGTTTATCATTTTTAAATTAGTATTTTTATATATATTTCGTGCTTAACCAAAATACTTTCATACTTTGTGCTTAGGCAACATTTCAGTCATTTTTGTTTAAATAATTATTATTTTTATTTTAGTTTTAATGATTGTTTGCTTTTAATTGTTGCCTTGTTTCATTTCAGCTAATGTTTATTTCAAGAAATTAAATTGTTGTTAGTTTTAGTTCAGTTAATAGCTCATTTAATAGTTCATAATTAAATAGGATGTATTCCTGTGGTGCCTAAAACAATGAAAATAAACATTATAGTTTGCTTTCTGACAGTCAGCGTTTTGATGCGATTACATGAAGCACAAAGACTGTAAAATGGTTTATTTAAGTATGATTTGCAAGCTAGAGAAGTGGCCAGGATTCATATATTTTTTTAGTTAGACTATTTGTTTCTCTTTATTTCTATAGCCTTCATGTCAGTCCTCTGCCGTGTGTGTCATGTGTTCCTGCCTATTGTGTCCTTATTTGATCATGTTCCTGTCCTTGTTGAGTGTGATTATTAGTTAAGTCTTATCCAGCTGTGTTTGTCTTATTATCAGTAATTATCATGTGTATTTAGTTCATGACTGTTCTGTTAGTTTTGTTCTGGTCTACTCGTTACTCCCCGGCGTTCCTGTGTGTCAGCCCTGCCTTGTTTGGATTCATTAAAGACTGTTATTTGAGTTATCCTCGTCTTCTCGATCCTTCCTGCTGTGTGCACCGTGACACTACACACCTACTTAAATGATTAAATAAATAAATAAAAGTATAATTGGAAATGTGAGTCAATTGCATGAGCTGGAAAAAAAAAAAATAATAAAATAAATAAATAAATAATAAATAAATAAATGTATTTATTTAATTTCATATTCATTATTTTTAAATACTATTATTTTAGATTTTTCTTGAAAAAAAAAATAAATAAATAAATAAAAATAAATAAATCTACACAGTTACTTTTAATGGCCATCAATAAAAAAGGATGCTTTTTGGCAGCATAATGGTGTAGTTACAGTATCTACCACCAGGGGAAATCTGTATTGTAACTTTCTGGTGTCTAATGGGAATTATGTTCTGCGGAGGGACTGAATCTTACACAAGGACGTCAGCAAACAGACAGGCTTATGTTTCCGTGTTCACACTGAGACAGGCCCGGATTGGCTAATCAGGAGCACCGTGAGGATTCCCTGTGGGCTGGTCTGTTTTTTGGCCACGAGGGCTGGTACTGTAATGCCACTGGGATTGAAATATGGATGCCCGTATTTAAGGCATCAGAGAAGCGTCCTGTATGAAAGGTATAGCAATGTTTGTCCCGTATTCGCAGGCATACGCCATATGACAAACCAGACCCTATGAATAACAAATTGATAATTAATCATTATTTTTGTGCAAATTATAGTTTTATTTTTGGACGTAGCTGTTTGAGGAAGGCTTTAAGACCAAGCATTGTTTAAAAAAATATAATTGACTGACGTATCATAAACATGCTTTCAAATTTCTTGCCACTTGTATGTATGTAATTTCACAGTATTTTCACCTCCTAAATTACACTACTTGTGCAGTCACAATTCTTAATGGTACAATTTACTCAGGCCCGATGACAATTTTTTAAATTGACATTAAAATGATTTTTAGAATAATTATACATCAATAGGTTAAGCAAAACAAATGTGATTTATTACAGTACAAATATTTTGTTGGAGATATGCGAGCAAAAAATAATAGATTAAAAAATGTGTTATAAAATGGACAGTGCACTATTGCAGACTTATATACTGAAGTTTTAATTACATTATTGTAATAGCATGAATCTCCCAGGCCTGAAAATGAGTCCCACTCCGGCCCTGCACTGAGATACTACTATTACATCATAGAGGAGGCAATGCAACCGTACATCATAATAAGAATATTCACTGCATTACTGTATGTTAAGAAACAACTACGAGAAATGCAAAATATTGTGCAATTCCAGAACGTCTCCGTCAAGGTCCGTCAGTCTCGTCTCTAAGAGAGACCCAGTTTGAGGCCCCTTGTGAAGGACCTTTAAATTATTCATGAACACATTCTCTGCGGGCACTAACAGCAATATGAGCAGAAGAAAACGCTGAAAGGAACTGATGTCACAGGGTCAGCGGCTTATTTTAGCGCCACACGACGCTGAGTCCTGCTTCGCCAGCAAGCACCAACAAAATGGGACTTTTTGAGAAATTTTGAAGTTTCTACTTCACTTGCACCAGTACAGCTTAATTTCTGATCATCAGTTTCATGCTTTGGCATATACGGACTGCACAATGCCTACTGCCTAAGTGAAACAATTTTGTTTTCATATCAAGAAACAAAATATATAATTTTTAGTTTTATAATTATTTTTTATATATTCAAATATTTGATCATTTTTAATTTAAATTTCATTTTTTAAAGTTTATCTTTTGACAGTCTGTTCAAATAGTTATATAATATTTTATAATTATTAGTTAAATTGATTATTAGATGAAATAATTCAGCTATTTTGTAACTTTTTTAGGTTTTAATGTTTTATCTCTCAGCAGTCTGGTCAAATTATGAGTGAAAAAGTGATTTAAATAAAATCATAATTATAAATTAAAAGGCTAAATATTTTAATAATTACAGTATTTTACAAATATTTAATAATAAAAAAAAAGTTCTATCTTTCAGCAGTCTGGCCAAATTATGAGTGAAAGTGATTTGAAATGCAAAATATTTTATGATTAATTAAAAAAAAATAATAATAATTAATAGAAATATTAAATTAAAAAGGTTCTGTCTTTCAGAAGTCTGGTCAAATAATGAGTGAAAAAAGAGATGTAATTTCTTTCTTTCTTCAGGATTTTATTTTACAGTTAACTACAGCATAATAACTCTGACATGACTTTACTATAATGTATTTTAATTCAGCAACTGGTGTCCATAATCTCATGAAGTAATTTTGCATTTTTAATCCAATTTTGAGTTTTTAATCCAACTTTTTGGAGATCAAGTAATGAGACATGAAGGAATTGCTAAAAATAGCTGTAGATATTTATTCTGGTGCATTAAAAAATTAGGTAAGACTTTATTTTAAGATGTCCTTGTTACATGTTACATGTACTTACTATTATAATAGCAATAAATTATGCATAATTACATGCAAGTAACCCTAAATCAAACCAAACCCTAACTCTAACCACATAGTAAGTACATAGTTAATTAATATTACTCAGTACTTAAATGTATAATTACATTATAGCAGGGACACCTTAAAATAAAGTGTAACCAAAAATAATATACCGCAATCCAAGACATTTGATTTCTCAGGTAAAGAGCACAGGTAAAATACAGGTAATTTCTCGTTTACAAGGAATGTGTGAGAAAAACAGTGTTTGATTCATGAGATTTAAATCATAAAATACCGTGAAACCTAAATTTCTCTGAGTAAATCGGTCTCATGTGAATAAGGCTCATGAGCAGATGACAAATCAAAAGCATCCAATCTCAGTGCCAGTCAAAACACACATTACCATACACACATCGAATCACATTCACTAACGACAAAAGATTGTCAATATTCTGTCTGTCCTGAGACACATTATTTGCGACAAGCTGTGTTTTGCTCTGAAAGAAAATCGCACCATCTGGGAATAAATGTGGGAATATATTTTCACCATTTCCACTGATATTCATTTTGCTGTCATGGATTGGGTGACTGGCCCGTGGCACCTTACAGCTGTCTAATTCACACTCGCCCACACATGAAAGTTTGTCATGTAGGTGTTCTCTACCTGGAAGACCCACTCAAGACACCAAACTAGACTATAACAAGTCAGACTGACACCTGATTTACTCACTAGCCCACACACACACACACACACACACACACACACACGCTCACGCAGATATTGTAGCAGTGGGTGGAGGTTGAAGGGTTGTCAAATGAAATCTTTATGGGGTAAATGGTCAAATATCCCTCCTGCCTTCCCCATTTAGAGATTCATCAGCTCGCCAGCGAAATCCCATTTCCAGCCTGTCAGTCTTGAAGCCACCCGTGATGATTGCAGTGGGAAGTTCAGTTTATTTAGAGTCGTGAAAGAAGCTCTGAATCTCAGCATTGGGTTCATCCAGGAGCTAATGGCTACTTAGCGCCTTGCTCTCCAGAAATTCATACGTAACGCTTGACGTCTGTGGAAGAGGCTTAATAACTCGCCGTATTCGTCTCTTGAAGCAGGCAAATGGCTCTCTCACACGTAGGACAGAAAAATCACAAATAAGATCTCTTTCTTATCTCAGCAGTGTCTCTTATGCATCAATGAGATTAAACGGTAGAGAAAGACTCTAGTAATAATAAAAGTTCTCAATAACGTCTCAAATTGTGCTCATATTCCAAGAGCCCAAAATCCGTCATCAAAAGTCAGAGCTCTTAATATGAACTCATTAAATTCTCATGAATTTGAAACTTAAATAAGGCATAATCAAGAGCTATTAACTCATCTGAGTCTGTTTTTAATTTCTCCTGTAGGAACTGTATGAGAAACGTGAGATAAAATTGAGACAAAATATACTCAGAGGTGCTGAAGTCTGCAGTCAAAATACTTTGCATGTCTTCAATTAACACATTTTCTTTTTTTTAACTTAAGGACATTTAGGAAAAAAACATGAATTGAGACATAACATGACTCCTTAATATCTTAACAGTTTCTCTTCAGATCAAATGGAGAGCAAAGGGAGACTTTTTGTGGAAGTGTCCAACTTCTCCAGACAAAAAGATTTTCAAATGAGATCTCAATAGTTTCTGAAACTACGTTCAGATGTGCCAAAGTCTTCAGTGAAAATACTTTGCATGTCAAAAATTAACACACTTGCTTTTGTTTTGACTTTTCCTGAAATTATTTAGGAAGCAAACATGAGTGGAGACATAACGGAGAACTCCATAATGACTCCCTAATATCTCAGTAATTTCTTTTAGACGTCAGTGAGATCAAATTTAGACTTTGCAGGAGTGTTCCACTTCTCAGGTGTTTCTCCAGAGAAAACGCTCAAGATTTTCACAAGAGATCTCAACAATGTCTCAAACTACGCTCAGATGTGCCAGTTTGCAGTCAAAATACTTTACATTTACAATACTTCCTAAGAATATTCAATGAGTTGACACACAACTAAGAACTTCTTGGAATCTCAATAGTTTGTCTTAGACGTCAGTGAGATCCAATGGAGACTTTGCAGAAGTGTCCTACTTCTTAGTCTCAACTATATTTTCAAGTGAGATCTCAACAGTGTCTCAGACCATACTCAGATGTGGCAAAATCTGCAGTCAAAATACTTTGCACATCAGCAACTAACACATTTGTTTCTGTTTTGATTTTCCCTAAGGATATTCAGGAAAAAAAAAAAAAAAAACATTTTCATCTTCTACTCTCTCCCAGAAGACATGTGAAAACAAGTTTTATCTTTAGCGTTGAGAAAAAAGGTGGGTGTGTGAAAAAGATCTCGTCAGACACACACATGTGAAAAAGGACAACACTTAGAGTAGGTGAGTAACTAATCCACGCAGGGCAGTAGGATCTGTGTGTTGGCTTTGCAGGCGTTTCTCAGGCCGAGACACCCGGAGACAATCCGAGTCTTTAACAAGCATGGCCACACTGACAGAGTTGTCACAGCGACGGCGTTTCTAATAGAATACCTGATTAAACCGGCACAGCTGTCAGAGCACAGCGCTCATTTAAAGCCTGAAGCTCTGCATTTCCAATAGCAACAGCATGAATGAGAGCGAGGAGGCGAACAGAGGCACGGATCGTCATAGCAAAGGCCAGAAAGCAGGATTAGAGGAGGGAGATCAGATCGAGATGAACGCTGAGTTTGACCTTCGCTGAAGAGCTCCTGCTTTCTGTGGCAGAAACTTCACATACTTCACTGTCACGTGACCAGAGTCGCTGGAATCGCTTTACACACATTTCACACAGTAGCTCTGTTACAAAACCTAGTGAGCTAGTAAATACAGAGCATGCTGTGCACAGCATCCAGGCTGCTCAAAAACGCCTTGCGCGGAAAAAATACATCAAAGATGGCAGATGAGTCAGGAAAAATGTCAGTTTTTAATAAGTAATGTTAGTCAGTGCAATTAACTAATGGGGCATTATTGTAAGCCGTTACCAAATTAGCAAGTGTTATGGTGATAAACAGTAAATGGCCAATATTAAATAAATAATGTGACGAGTCGGTGGCCCTCCCCCTTATCATCATCACCACCCCGTCCCTTATTCGCCGCCCTTCACCAGGCTCCCGACGGGAGTGGGTGTGTAAGAGAGGAGGGGCGTGGGATCAACGTGGGCTGGCGGCGTGTGATGAGGCACAGCTGGACTGAATGAAGCCTCATCACCGCCGCTGTTCAAATGCCGAGCGCGCCTCTCCTCGAGAGACCGCTCTCTTCCCCCGTGCATGCACGCTGGTGTCCTCGTGGGTCCAGGAAGGGTGCGTTGAGGGACATCGCGCCGCCGAGGATGTGAGCCGCGGAACCTCCAGAGTCAGTGTGAGAGCCGCACCCGTATTACTGCCAACGGGCCAGGAGGCCGGGTCGTCTAAAGTCCCACCAAAGGCCGCGGAAGCATGAGGAAGAGCCGCCGCTCAAGAGAAGCCGCCGGACCAGAGCGGGAGCGCGTGCGGCCACCAGACTCCGCCCCTTGCCTGGACCCTTCCCTTCCAGAACACTGCCCTCCTTCACGAGCCCCGAAGCACGACGAGGACACCAGATCCCCCTGTTTTGTTGGACACTTCTTCCCCCTGGACACTATTTTATTGACTTTTTTTGTTTAATAAAAGCCTCTCCGAGGCCTGACGCCACACCCACTGTGTCTGTCGTTGGCTCCTCCCGTCACAATAAATAAATACTACTTAGCAAAAAATGCTATTTTGTCTAAATGAAATGCATCTTATTCACACAATTCTCTCTAAATAAATAAAAAGTAAAATCAACTGAATTTAGGCATTACAACAGTGTACAATATGACAAACATTTGTATATTTTCTTATCAATATTATTATTTTTTAGATAATTCTAATAGCGTTTAAATGAAATGAATTTTCATGAAATTTCAATGAAATTTAAAATGAAAGTAAAATCAAAAATCTTTTAAAAGATTAACTTAAAGTGAGTGTTAGTGGATGGCAAATCATCTAAATCACGCACTGCGTATTTTATGGTGACTGCCAGCTTTATGGTGATAATTAATAAATGGCCAGTTTTAAAATATAATATTTTGTCTAAATAAAATGTCTAATATTTACACAATTTTGTCTAAATAAATAAATAAAATAAAACACAAAAAAAATGAAATTGAATGTTAGCATCACAAACTTATAATACACAGTAAACACATCCTTATTTTTTTTTCTTATGGATATTATTATTTTAAGATTTGCTAAAGATTACTTGTAATTGCATTATTAAGTGAAAATAAATGAAAATACATGAAAAATAAAATTAAAGAAAATAAAAAATGTTTTAAAAGATTAATGCAAGCATGATAGATAGATAGATAGATAGATACATAGATAGATAGATAGATAGATAGATAGATAGATAGATAGATAGATAGATAGATAGATAGATAGATAGATAGATAGATAGATAGATAGATAGATAGTTTTTAAATTTGAATTTTTAAATTTTCCTTTCTAAAAATCCTACTGTTTGTAGTACCATTTAGCTTTACCTATATTCACAAAACGTCATCTAAATTTACAAATTTGCAAACCGTGTTTCTGAATTTGGAGGAAAATGTATGCAAGTTATTAAACACTGGTGATGTATAGAAGTTACAGGGCTTCATCTGACAAGTTGGGAACCCCTGATCTGATCCATTAATTAAAAAACATTTAACGGACTTAGTCTTTTAGTCTCCGCTGGTGGTTGAGGAGAGACCCCCTGTATGATTGTAAAGCGCTTTGGGTGTATAGCAATACGCAATAAAGCGCTATATAAATGCTTCATTCATTCATTTTGTTTGTCAAATTGCATTTTCTGGTCCAAATGAATTCACTTTGGTTTTTGCAGCCCTACGCCATTTAAATATCTGAGCTGAACATCGAACATCCAAACAGCAAGCATATGAAAGAAGCATCACGAAGCATAAGAGAGGTTGCTATTGTGACATTCCCTGATGGTGAGATCCCTGGAGATTCTCACTTCACGTACAGAGGTTCAGACCAGCGTCTGAGGACAATGCGGCAAGCGGCTCCTATTAGCATTGAGAGAGAAAGAGAGAGAGAGGCGGCGAGACGCACATACTGATGAGGATGATGCAGAGAGCGTTTGCGTGACCCAGGTGCATACAGATGCAGACCAAACGCTCGTGTGCAGAGGGGGAGACAGACATCCATTCACATGCACACAGTCCCTTTGATGTTCAGCACTGAATGGTGAATCATTGTTAGCTCTTCTTACAAAAAGCTGCTGGAGAATAATAGATGTTGTCCAGGCCGCAAGGACGATTATTAATCTCTTCTTCATTCAGTTAAGACACACACAGTCTCAAACAAACCCCGAACCCCCTGAACTCTGCGTGAACTGACACTGAACGTCTCTGCGGATAAACTCCAGCCGCGTCTGACCGCTGACTGACTCCTGCTGTCTGTCTCACCTGTAGTTTGTTGCAGCAAACAGCTGCGTGTCAGCGCCTGACAGCATCGGTGCAGATTCTGCTCTTATATACTAACAGCGTGTTCTGTCAGCTTACAGATAGAGTTTAAAAAGGTCACGGGGTTGAGCTGAATTCTGAGTTTTGCTTTCAATTGTGCTGAATTAATTCTGGTTTTTAAATCACTAAATAACCTTGCACCGGTCTATCTCCCTGAGTTGTTGCTTTCGCACAAACCAGTGAGATCACTTAGGTCGGAGCATTTAAAAAAGCTATCCGTTCCCAGGTCTAGATTGAAACACTGTGGTGATCGAGCCTTTGCTGTTGCCGGGACAACTCTCTGGAACAATCTCCCGGTAGATATTCGAACAGCATCTTCTTTATCCTTTTTTAAATATATGCTTAAATCTTATTTATTTGAAAATTTTATGATGGGTTAAAAATTTAATTGTGTAGTGATTTTGTATATTGTCTATATTCTGATGACTGTTTTATCTTTTCAGTTTTCTGTACAACACCATCTGGTTGTTTTAAAATGTGCTGTGTAAATAAAGAAAAAGAAAGAAAGAAGAATTGAAGCTGGAATGACAGGAAGAGAATTTAAGAAATTGAAATTCAAAAAGAACCCAACAGCAAGGGATTTTTTTTGCAAATCATATTTATATGATAAACTTATTTTTCTTTAATTTTCTGATCAGTGCTGTAAGATTAAATTGTGGATTCATCTGAATTGTGCAGGTTTTAAAAATATATCAAATTGCACATTTTCACACATAGTCAGCCAAATCAAATCATCAGATCAGACCATTATTCTGGTAAATTTTTACTGAATGTCTGAGCAAATACTAAAATAAATAAATAAATAAATCCTGTGAAAAGGTATTTTATTTTATTCATATTTTATTAATAACTCTCGATTTTATATAAAAGATTATACACACAAAATAAAATTATTAATATATAAAAACAAAATTTATATGGCTAAACATTCATACATATATATGCTTTTCAATGGACATGCCATTATTTACTCTCTCACTAAACATTAATTAAAAGAAGAGTAAAATAAATAAATAAGTGCAATAAATATAATGTCATATAATATTTTTAATCTTCTATATGTTTTATATATATATATTTTTTTTAATTATTATTATTATATTAACTTATCTATTCAATTCTGTGAGACAATCTTGCTGTGATCCTGAGAACCAGAAAGAACGTGCTGTTTATTTGTTTCTGACAATTAGTCGTTTTCAATTTGACTCTATTACATCAATCAAATTTATTTCTGAATCATTTTGTGTGAGGGTTTGCATGTGTGTGGGTGAGAAGCACCCATAAAGGGCGTCCCGACGAAGGTCCTTGAGGAAGTTTTGCACAGACTAATGAGGAAGCAGACGGCTGTATGACAGCAAACGTCCCCAGAGTCTCCCTCGACCCAGAATCACATCACCGTCCGTCCTACAGCCTTCTGTGGAGCCGGAGAGACGCTTAGTAAGCGTTCAAAGTTCAAACTGAGTAAAATAGTTATTTAGAGCCTCTTATTTCTCTCTTGTCCGATGATGGATCTCTAACAGGCTCAGAGTGTCCTGAGTGACCAAAGAAATGGGACACGGCCTGGAATGACGTCCTGCCATACAATACCAGCGCTATCAAGAACATCAGAACTGTTATGCTCCGCTTTTCTGCCCTTGAGAGGAGCACTTAACCTCCAGAACTGCTTTAATGTGGCCGCCCGTGACCTTTGACCTCTGGCATACAGAATCAAAGCGTATCAGCAGCAGATGATTACTAAAGAGATGGATACTTTCTTTCTCTTGCAGGAATACTAGCATACTGCTTGGTGAATACTGCATAGAACACACTACAGTATTTACTGCAAGCTATTACAAAACACAATGTCAAACAGAAGCCCTTATTTCACAATAAATGCTTCCAAATTTTTGTCACATGACCTCATTACATTGCATACGAGTTATCATCTTGGAAAACGTGCTTTTTGCAATTTAACAACTGATATTACTTCCATTTCATTCATTATAAATAATCTGACTGCAGTTCATCAAAAGCAGAAGTTCTTCCAGAATTCACGTAAAGAATTCACGTAATGTGCACAACAGATAGCATACATCTGCTAAAAATAAACACTTTAAAATTCTGACAAAACAAATTAAGCTAATATATATATATATATATATATATATATATATATATATATATATATATATATATATATATATATATATATATATATATATGGCATCATTATGGTATAAATATCCAGAAAAATCTGATACTTTTGCCATGTGCTATATATCTGTGTCTTGATATCTCTATCTGTGTGTGTGAAGGAGCAGCGTTTGTCCTCTGACTGAATAATGCAGACGCTCGTGTGTCTGTTTACAGTAAAACTGCTGCACTTTTTGTTCTGCAAACCGAACAAGTCTGACGAGGTCAAATGCTAGAACGAGCCGCCTGCAAACCGGCGCATGAATTCACCGTTCTGTCGGCACATTTCAGGAACAAGCGGCCAAACATCCATTTAAATGCAGAGGTCACGCGGAAGCCGGTGCGCTGAATAATTAGTTTATGGTGACTTTCCACTAAAAAAAGACTAAATACTGCTTTAAGAAACACTTTTGAGACAAACTCTGTGCCTTTGAGAAGAGCCTGCATGTTTGAGACCTTGATTCTCAAGGTCTGTTTATTTGAAAACTGTCTCAGAGCTGCTGTGAATTCAACAAAGCAACAGAAACTCCTGTATTTAGTGATATTTGCCAATACAAGCATTTTGCTAACACTGCAAAAAAATATTTTTATCTGAAAGGCATAGTTAATGCATTAAAGCTACTATTATAATTTTGAGTTATTGACCATTATTACACAAATTTCAAATTGTATTATTTTTTATATTACACTTTTTAACTCGTAAAACAACTTATTTTAGTTTTTTTTTGCTAATTAATTTACTTATACAAAATTATGCAAACAATATACATTCATACAAAATATTAATTTTAATATTGAAAATGTTTGAAAATTTTATTTATTTTTAAATTATTATTGTTTTTTGAAGTTTATCTCTAATAAAAAATGCTTGATTTAAATTAATGTTTTAAAACATTTTTTTATTTCATTTTTGATTTAATAATGCTATTAGAAGTAACTTTTAGCAAATCTCTAAATAAGTAATATCCATAACAAAACAAAATAATATCTGTTTGGCATACTGTACAATGTCATGTATTTATTTATTTATTTATTTAGACAAAATTGCATAATACACATTTTATTTAGAGAAACAAAGTACATTTTTACATTGGCCATTTATCAGTTAGCGCCATAAAACTGCCTAATTTTAACTTACTAGATATTTCTCTAATAAAGTTTTAGATGATCTTCGCCATGTTTAAAAAAAATAGATTTTATATTCATTTTTAATTCTTTTTTTTAAATCTTTAACAAATACCTAAATAATAACAATATTTATAAAAAAAAAATAAAAATAAATACAAATCCGTTTGTCATACTGTTCATTATAAAGTTAAATTTACTTGTAAAATGACTCATTTTATTTATTTAGAAAAAAAATAGCCTATATTTTAACATTGGCTATTTATCAGTTACTATAAAACGGTCTAATTGTTAGCTTATCAGCCAGATTTGTAATATATCTAATAAAAACATGCAGCAGCGTGTGCTCATTGGGTGAAAGTGAGGAAGTGAATGAATTATGGTGCAGATATTCTGGCAGGATTAAAACGGCTTGAAACGGGTCGTGAGTGCAGATTCAAACTCCACCGGCTTAAACTGACAGCGATTCCAACCGCAGGGATTAGCTGGAAACAGCATGCTGGGAAAAAGCACGAGAGAGAGAGAGAGAGAGAGAGAGAGAGAGAGAGAGAGAGAGAAAGAGAGTGTTTTCGGTCTGCCCTGCAGGTTGCATTCTTCCAGAAAGTGGTTTTCTCCTTTATATATTCCTGAAGCTCTTGCCCTGGCTGTATTTTACCCCTCATCTGTCCCTGTTGGGCTGTTTTCAGCACTGATTAAATTAAAAAAACAACAGCTCCACTGAGGACAATAATAAAGAGCTACAAAAAAATGCTTTTGGAGACCCTCGGGAGAGCACTTCAGTGGTTATAGAGTGGGCCGATTACAGCGTGAATAAACAGCACTGCGTTCAAGCCTTCCGCTTCCCTCTGTAAACAAAAATAGAAAATATTTTGCTGAACTCAGAATGGCCTCGCGCTAATTAGCGTACTGTAATTGAAAAGAATTACAGTAAGATCCTGCAGCCGGCCTGAAACCAACAGGCCTGTCATGATAAATCACATTATTCATCAAATATCTCGCGGATCTCGCATTTCAACACTGGCCTCTGAAACTAATCAAAGCAGGATAGAGTTTCATGAAGCTAAAGGACATTTGCAGGACATACTTTCCCTCAGATCTACTGTTTGGAAAAGGTCAGTGTTGTTTACAAGAGCAACCCGCGGATCTGATCTGGAATAGACTTCACTGTTTGGTTAAGTATGGCTCAATAAAGCAATAGTTCACCTAAAAATGACAATTAGCTGAAAATGTCCTCACCCTCAGACCATCTAAGATGTAGATGAGTTTGTTTCTTCATGGAAACAGATTTGGAGAAATATAGCATCACATCACTTGCTCAGCAGTGGATCCTCTGCAGTGAATGGGTGCCGTCAGAATGAGAGTCCAAACAGCTGATAAAAACATCACAAGTAATCAACACCACTCCAGTCCATCTATTAACATCTGAAGTAGAAAGCGGCATGTTTGAACGAACTGTTTTTGCTTGTAAACAGTGCTTAATCTGTGCATATTTATCTCCTGATTCAGATGACAGACTCATATTTTAGCCACAAGTAATGGTTGGAAGTTAAAGACGTCGTAATGATGGATTTGTTTCTTATTGAAGAATGTTTGGACTCTCATTCTGACGGCACCCATTCACATCCATTGGTGAGCAAGTGATGGAATGCTACATTTCTTCAAATCTGATGAAGAAACAAACACATCTGCATCTTGGATAGCCTGAGGGTGAGGACATTTCCAGCTTATTTTCTTTTAAAGTATTTACAGTGCTGTTTAGTAAGGAATAGTTCATGCAAATTCTCTCATCATTTACTTAATACATTTTTTCCATCTGAATGGCAATGTGATTTGATGCAAGAAATAAAGTGAGAAATGTGAGAAATGATGGAAATGTTGGTCTTTTGCACACACAAGAAGATTTGAAATGTAGTGCATGAAACATACACCACCATTCAAAGGTTTGGGGTCAGTGTGAGTTCTTTTTAAAAGACATTAATACTTTTATTCAGCAAGGATGCATTCCATTAGTTACAAGTGACAGTAAAAATGTTTATAATGTCATAACGGATGTCTATATCAAGTAAATGCTGTTCTTTTGAACTTTTGATTCATCAAAGAATCCAGAAAAATAATGCATCGCTATTTCCACAAAAATATGAAGCAGCACAACTGTTTTCAATATTGATAATAATCAGAAATGTTTTTGAGCAGCAAATCAGCATATTATTAGAATGATTTCTGAAGGATCATGTGACACTGAAGACTGATGCTGAAAATTCAGCTTTGCATCACAGGAATAAATTACATTTTAAATATATTCAAGTAGAAAACAGTTATTTTAATGTACTTCTGATCAAATAAATGCAGCCTTATTAAGCAGAAGAGACTCAAAAACATTAGAAAAATCTTACTGACCTCAAACTTTTGAACAGTATTGGATAGTATGTGACACCATGCATGTAGGTTTGGAATATTAAATAATGTCAAAACTTCTCAATCTAAATACTTGAGTGTGTTTGTGCGGAGCCCAAATGTGAGATAGAAACCTGAACTGAAAGACCCGCTGGCTCCCGCACAGGATCATGGGCCGTATGTCCGTCTGGAGCTCCGCCAGAGGGGTTTTCGAGGTCTTTTCTCCCAGATGAAGGTCAGTCCTGAGGAGAGACGCTAAATGATGGTGTCAGTCGGAGTTCTTCAGGCTCCGTGTGGAGCTTTTCAATTGTCAGCCTGATCTAGAGACTGAACCGCGGCCGGTCGCTCTGTATCGCTCTCTCTGTTTTCCTCCTCGGGGAAATCGCTGACAGAACAACATGATATCTGCGCTATATGAGCTCCACTTCACGAAGAAAGAGACTCGCTATCTGAAGATCTCTTCTATATACTTCTATTCAAATTCAGGAGATGTGCCACAATTCAATCCCCAGTTTAAATTCGCCCGGATGCGGCTTTGATTTTCCACTCAGTGCACTGATATATTCACCTTAATTTAATTGGTTTTCTGTAGCTGCTGAATTGAACAAGGCTTTGCGAGAACTCATCTATGTAGAAATATCACTTTATGACTAACAAATCAAGTGGGTGACTGATGTGAAAATGTCATGTTTGAGAGGGAGAAATTACACTATGAAGCTCTAATCAGGGCTGGATCTGCAGCAACCAGTTCCACATCCAATCCACTCACAGACCGGTTTGTAACTAGATGAAGAAATGTGTCACATTACATTAAATCAGCCAGAGATCACCGCGCCTTCAAAATAATCCAACTGAGGTGCGTAGACCAAAAAAAGTTTGAAGAAGGTCCGCACACTCTTTGGTCAGTAACGTCCAACCAGTGTGTGGGCCTTCTTCAAGCTCTCAAATTACAGAAAAAAATAGCCACTACTCACATTCTAGAGAAAAAAAAATACTTTTAAAAAATGATGGGTGACCAGAGGCCAATGAATAAAATGACCTGGTAAAAATATGACAACCTTATATTTTTATCACCCCATTCATCAAAAAAAAAGTGCTATTCAGCCTTAGAAGAAAGAAAAAAAGAAAGAAAAAAACTTTTATGTTAACAAGAACAATCAAGCCAAACATACATAAATGCTATTATTGTAATAAATAAAATAAAACAAAACAAAACAAAACAAATGCATTAATAAAAGTAGTTAATGCCTCCAGAAATGTAACTTATGTGCTATGCTTACTATTTAAAAAAAAATAAAAATTAATAAAAACATTTCTAAAATTCCTAATTTCTAAAAAATCCTCAAATTTACCCAAACAATGAAAAACTGAAGTAAATGCAAGTATTAACACAGCAATAAAATTTTTTAAAAAAATACATAATAGAAAAAAAAAATAAAAATAAAGAAATCTTAACATAAATGCATAAATAAAATGAATGAATGCCTCAGTAAGTGAATTTTTGTTCACTTCAGATAAATACAGTACAAATTCACAATAAAATAAAGAAACATCATTATCAGCAAATGCAAATGCAAAAAAAAAAAAAAAATGAATGAATGCCTCAGTAAGTGAATGTTTGTTCACTTCAGATAAATACAGTTCAAATTCGCAATAAAATAAAATAAAAACACACATAAACTAGACTCATGTTCACTTCAGATACATACTGTATAGTATATCTCGAATTGTGCATTTTAAAAAAGACTAAATCACTATAATTCATCTGTAAAGTAAAGCACAATGTTCTAACTGGATTCATTAGAATGAGACAGCAAAAAAGCAGATCCATCAGTCATTGTTGTAAAATAGAAAAACACACAGTCTGAAGCACAAATATGTACGACACAGCAGTCTCAAAAAAATGTGCATATCACGATGCTTTGCTTCTTTCTTATTAAAAAAGAATTTCAAATCTTTACTAAATTAAATCTGATTAATGCACCAATTATATTGAAATGATAACGTTATATGGCTTCAGTGCACATCTCAACATGCGCCTGCTTTGCACTGCTTTGACCTCGGTCTTGTCAGACTATGTTATAAGCATTTGCGTTATAAACGTTTCCAGCTCAAAAGAGCAAAAAAATCATGTTTTCTGCGATAAGACCCTTTAAATTACAGCCACACTTGATCTGTACTTCAAAAGGCATCACATAAAACACCACCAATCCAAAGCTCGCACTAAACAAACACACAGAAAGAAGCGAAAATGGTGCCGCTGCTTCAGGAAAGCTACATTACGGAGAAGAAGAAAGGCGTAGCGCGGCTCCTCTGAGAGCCCGGGTCAATCCCACTGTACATTTGCAGTGCACAAGTGTCTGAGTGTGCAGTCGAGCAGAACAGACCCCTTTCCTGAGAGCAGATAAAAGAGACGCTCTCGCCAAAGAGCCCATACCGTGTTCATCGGTCGCAGCATGAGAGAGCAGGCAGACGGATCCATCAACATTTTGCCTTTGCTGTCAATCCTGAAGGGGTTTGAGGGTTTTCGATCGACCTGCTCTGTTGGCCATCGCCATATTCTGTGGTAAAGACACAATTGCTATTAAATTCTACCAAAACCAAACATACAGGTAGAGTACGAGTGCACGTTTAAGATGAAAGACGAGTTTCCTAAAGCACCAAGCTGAACATCAGCAGCATGTCAGTCGTACTTAAAGAAATAGTTAACCAAAAAAATGAAAAATGCTCACCCTCAGGCCATCCAAGATGTAGATGAGTTTGTTTCTTCATCAGATTTGGAGAAATGTAGCATTGCATCACTTGCTCACCAACGGATCCTCTGCAGTGAATGGGTGCCGTCAGAATGAGAGTCTAAACAGCTGATAAAAACATCACCATAATCCACACCACTCCAGTCCATCAGTTAACAAATTCATAATTAAGATGTTTGTTAACTTCAAAGCATTGTTTCCAGCTAAAACACAAGTCCTCTATCCATAATATTGCTTTCTTCAGTCAAAAAGTACTCTGGTCTGAATCAGGAGAGAAATCTGCACAGATCAAACACTATTTACAGACTAAAATAAACAAACATATCTTTATGATGGATTTGTTTCTTACAAACACAGAGCTTTTGGCTTCTCAAGATGTTAACTGATGGACTGGAGTGGTGTGGATTACTTGTGGATTATTGTGATGTTTTTATCAGCTGTTTGGACTCTCATTCTGACGGCACCCATTCACTGCAGAGGATCCATTGGTGAGCAAGTGATGTAATGCTACATGCAGAAACAAACTCATCTACATCTTGCCCCTAAAAACCAGCCACCAACTATGTACACAATAACCAAGAAAAATAGCCTCATGCAACGTTATCAGGCAAACTAGTTCAATTCATTAACACAAGCCAGTTTTATTCCCCACATGAAACTGCAGTCATTTATTTGAGCCGTGCTGTACATTAAGGGCGCGTGTCGCTCTGAACGCATGCTGAATGTTCCCTTCACGCTCCACACGTCAAAACCCTTTGAGCTAAAACAACTTCTGTTCCAACTTCCCCCCAACTGAACTCCAACAAACCTACAGCTTTATCTTTAGAAGAAGTAATTATGCGACACGAAATATGTCACCATCTTGCCTTTGCTTTCATGCTGTGTACAATATTAGCAAGATTTAAGTCGCACTTAGTTTCAGCAGCCGTTCAACCAACTTTAATGGTGGACGATTATTTATTAGTCACAGCAGGACACCAGATTTAGATTTTAAAGGAATATTTCACTAGTTAGTAATTTTACACGTCACTTCATAATGAAATGTGAAGGTTTTGGATAGCGAAGTTCTTTCATCTCAACCATTAATTGCTTTTATTTCCTACATAATTGTGTTTTTGTTCACTTCTTTGAGGAATAAATAAAACGCTGCCAACGGATGGCGACTTTGAACCTTGGAAGAAAAGAAAAGTGTAACGGCTTAATCTCAGGATACATACATTCATGCAGGGCATGAAGCTTCTCCGTCAAATTCCCTTTTAAATCCCAGGCCACGACCGACCTCGTCAGCGGAGAGAGAAGTAAAGCTAAATGAGCTTTTCCCTGTTTTAATTACTCAGGAAATCAGTACAAAAGCCGCCGGCTCTCTGAACTGGGATTAAACGCAGTGGTATTGAGGAAGAACGCTGATTATGCACTGCGGCTTTTCTCTTAGCCATTCCTCGATTTCTAGATCCATTATCTTACTGTACTAATGCTAAAGTGGCCCATATATCTTTCTTAAGCAAAGCATTAGCATTAGTCTATTGATAGTGATCGATAGGCCAGGGATCTGTGAATACGCCAGCCTGAAACCGATGCTAATGTGGCACAGTTTTAGATTTAGTCTTTTGAAAAAGGTATTAATGTGATATTAAAGACACAAGTCATACATCAGTATGAAATCGAAATGGACCCCTACAACCATTGTTTTTCATGCACTGCTCAACTTTGGTGCCCTTTTGCTTCCATAACACATCTTATTTCAGACTTGTGGAAAGACAATATCCTAAATGCACATTTAATAATGGCTGTAGTCAGAGTCTGATCTTGGGCAACGGATTCTTCTTTTGTGGCCTAGTGTTAACTTTAATGTTATATCCACATCACGTATTGGCTCCGTACATTTGAACTATAGGGTGTTGCTCCTAAAGTATGGGACATCGTGTTTTACACTGATTAATGACTGAGGGGGTTCATTTTAAAACTATTTAACATTAGATCTGCCGTTGAACAGTCACTGTTCAAAAAGTATTTTTATTTATTTTTTATTTTTTTACACATCCGTGAGGACCTAACGTGGCGATCTGCCAGGATGTTCGGCGCTAATCTACAGTAATCGCTACTGGCACGCGTATGTATCTTATTTAAATAGTCCCTTGAACCTAATCATTCCTCATAGTTACACATTGTTAGGAGCTATTTGTAAGATTGAACTGTTATTCTGCACGATCGCGATTGTACGGATGCCCTGAATTTAGTTGTTAGTTATTAAAAATAACAAGTGATCGCTATAAATGTTAGTTCTTTTCATCTACAGAATTCCACATTTCTTTTAAAACTATTTTTTTGCAGAACAGCAGAACAGAATTTAAGAAGAACAATGAAAAGATGAACAAAACATTTGCGCATCGACGACACAAAATCATTAAATCAATGTTCAGGTGTGCAAGACATAAAGGAACGATGACCAGCCCTGCTTCAGCCTTCTCAAGTGAGTTACCAATCATGTTTAGAGACCAAAAGGAACATAATGTATCTGAAAACCCCTCTCAAAGCACGTGAGATTTTTTTATCTCGTTCCATATTTCAGGTGAATACAGAATTTCAAAGAATAATCACTGTCTCAGTTTGTTCTGTTTCTTCATTTCCAGACAGACTGGATGATGATCAGATCAGATCTCTGTGTGGAGCACAAAAATCTCACTGGATTGTTACAATTAATGGCAAAATTAATATTTGGAAATGTAAGCTGATATTTCCTACCGACACACTACAGCAAAAGAGAGAAATAACTGACTTAAAACCATTTTTTTAACTGGTGAAAATACTAGTGTTCTAATAATTTTGGCCACTACTGTATTTCAGAAACTTTTCTTGGAGCTGGATGCTTCAAAGCTGTCAAACAGAGTCCAGTCACTCAGGTCTACACTGGTGTCTTAAAATGAGATGGTTTTATCTGTTCTGTGGCTCCATGTTGCCATATTTGAATTCTGAACCGCCACAATACGTATCTGAAGCAACGTAATAAAAAAAACAGCAATACGTACCAATATCTGCGTAATAAAAACGTGCCAGGGTTCACATATTGAGCACCACTCAGTGGACATTTCTATTTGAAACTGTGGCGAAACGTGCAGCAAGGTGCGTAAAAACGGTGTCGCACAAAAAGTGCGCAGAGGTACGTATTTTTATGAGACCAGGTTGCAAAATTGCGTTGCAGCTAATCCTTTAAATTTTAAGGTATTCAGAGCAGAGCAACATAAAAATCAGAAAAAATAAAATCAGGCCTGTTTTAGGCTTTTCCTTATTTTTATATTTTAGACGGTGATGAAAAATGACTCGCCATCTCCTCATTGGACGTGCCTAAGAGAGAAATGCATCTTTACAGATTACATAATGAAAGAGCTTTTGTTTTTGATTTGAATTATTTCTTATAAAGTAGTAATTTAAAGCTTTCTATAGATATCTTTATCATATCTGTGACTCAATTCGTTGAGTTTCGGTTCATCATTGTGAAGCGCACCTATTCAAGATGAGACGGCAAGCGCATCCTCTGTTTTATTATTTATTTTTTATAAAAACACAACGTTTTGTTTATATTCTGAATGCACACAAATAAAAGTAGACCCTTTACAGTTCCGAATGATGTATTACTCTTACCTTTATGAGCAAAAATTACAGTGTATTTGAAGTTGTTTCCACTATCAAGAAAACAATGCAAGTGACCGCTCTGGCGCCTCCATGTCCTGCAAAGTGCGCTTCAGCTTCCACTCTTCACACAAACGATTAGATATGCACCTAGCGCACATTTATATAGTTCAAACTTTTAAACTAACATTGTGATATGCTTGAACTGGTTTATATCTATAGATTTTATTTTATGTTGTTTAAGTCGTGATGATTTGAGAAGGCTAAATTGATCAAACACATAGGCTATGATCAGCTCTGTCTACCGCTGGCTGCTTGGTCGTTACTTAAAAAAAAAAAAAAAAAAACTTACATTTAACGAACAAAAATTGCTCCAAACGTTTCTCTAAATTAACTTTATGAAAACTAAATATAATCACTTTACCATTACATACCCCAACCCCTGTGCGTACCCTCGAAAGAAATCCTGCAGGCGCCCCTGCACTGATTATCACCGTCATTGTTTATCATGTGCCAAGTATGGTTTTTGTGTTCATTCAGTAATAACTATATTGAGTCAACATATTACCTTAAAATGAATAACGAGCAGTCTACTTGCTTACATACGTGCTTGTAACTTAACCACATGCTTTATAGGCAATTTTTTTCAGTGCTATGTTGTTTGAGTAAAGTTTACAAACCGTGACTGAGTGAAATGAACTTGAGTATTGTAGGGTAAACTTAAAATAATTAAGTAGAAATTACATCAAACTCTACCTTGCCACGTTAAATTTACTTAGTCCCTTTACTAATTTTAGATAACTTAGTTAAGTAGATTTTACTTAATTCCATATTTAAATTTAACTGAAAAAATATGCGTGCAAAAACTTGCAAAATAAAAATTAAAGTAAAGTAAATTTCACTTTTTTTTCTCTCAGTGTAAGTAATTGTGGATAACAGTTCATTCTGTGAATGAGAATGCTAATAGATGCTACTGTAACTGTTGTTGGCAATAAAGCAGAAGCTTGTAATTAATCTGTGCCTGTTATTCATATCTGAAATCATATTAAAATTATTTGAATCCATTTATTAAAAATAATAATACTATTTTGGGGGGTTAAATCAAAACAATTCTTTTAAGTAGTATTCATTAGCTTAGTGCTCCAATGAAAACAATATTTTTGTTTAAATTTAACTTAATATTTTTTTTGTGCTATTTGCATCTACTTAATTTGAATGGCTCATTTTTAAGGAGCTCGTTTGATTAATTCAAACTCAATTCTCAATAGTAGTTGAATTTAATTAATACTATTGTTTGTAATCTGTTGCCACAATTTTATTGAGTAGATATAGTGTATTATTATTATTTTTTACAGTGTACTGTTTCAGATCCCCCATAATCCACTGCAAACTCATATTCGGCTCTGACTCATTCTGATATGAAACACATACTATGATCGAAACAATTCCTGATGGAAAAAGTCAAGCCCATCTCTACAGTTATCTCATTAAATAACGTATTACATGGGCTGCAAATGCCATTTCATGTTGACTTTGAGGAGTAGATCTGGGTTTCTGGGTAGATCTCTATTTAGTTTCTAATAACTGGCAAATCATGAGGGGTTTGATTTGTCCAGACGAGTGTTTGTGTGTGCCACTAAATGACGGAGAATGAATATTTCATGAGTCCTGGTCAAATCTCATTGCTGTAGAAATGCTTGCCTGAGGTTTTCATCAAAGGTAATGTATGAGAGGTCAAGGGTGAAGGCAGAGGACAGCTTGTGGTGTCAGAGAGAGTGAAGTGGTTATGACATGACTGCAAACCATTTACCTTGTCAAACGATTTCAAGGCCACTAGCCAGCACTTGATAATCGACTGATACAACATCTCAACATGCCCTGCAGGATGCGCAAGTCATCTGAAAAACACCTAGCAACCATACAGCAATGCATTACACACTATACCTTAACAATCACTTAAGTGTTGTTATTCTGAACAAAAAAACCTAAAATTTTATTAAAATAAATATATTAAACATATTTTTTAAAAAGTACTGAAAATCAAAAAAATAAATTTAGATTAAATTAGAAATGTTGCCTTGACAAACAAAATGAAATAAAATAAGGTTAAGGTAAAGAACAAAATTTATTAAATTTAAAGTAGAAATAAAAATCAAACTAAATAGAAATATAAAACTCCATTTCATTGGCTCTGTACTCTACACAATGACAATAAAGTTGAATCTAATCTAAAAATCAAATCTAAAACTCCATAATAATAATAATAATAATAATAATTCAATTCAATAATCAATTTCAATTTAAATAATTAATTTAATTAATTAATAATTAAAATAAATATAAAACTGAAAATCTAAAAATAAAAACTAATTTAAATAATCTATGTCAAGTATTACATTTCATTTAGATATAAATCTCATTGGATAAATATTTTTGCAAAATTATTACAAGGTATTTCATATAATACAAATCATTTATATAATATATAATAAAACTAAAAAAAAAAAAAGCCACATTAAATATTCCATGCTAGCATCTGTGCAGAGACAGAAATGAATCTCTGAGCTGTTTTAACTGGTTGAATCATTTGAATGATCTGATTCATTAGAATGAATTCATTTCTATATATGAGTGAGAAAAAACGGTTTAGAACAGTGCAAATGTCAGAAAAAAAAAAAAAAAAAACACTGGGAAAACACTTTTGTCACTGGGAAAAGCTGCTGTGTTTTGAAAAAAGCTGAGCTACTGTCACACAAATGTGCATTTACATTTTTTGCAATGCTGCATTACATTATGACTGTTAAGTGAGGTCATAATGTACAATTTGTCACTCAATAATGACAAAGCACAGACAAAATCATACAGTGTGCAGTGCACCAGGCTTCAGTCCCTCACACTGATTTGTAACACATCTAAAAAAAAAATTAAAACCCTGAAATTAAAGGGTTACTCCACCCCAAAATTTAAATTTTGTCATCAATCACTTACCCTCATGTCGTTCCAAACCCGTAAAAGCTTTGTTCGTCTTCGGAACACAATTTAAGATATTTTGGATGAAAACCGGGAGGCTTGTGACTGTCCCATTGACTGCCGAACACTTAACACTGTCAAGGTCCAGTGTACGTTTTTTGCGTACAAAAAGTATTCTCGTCTCTTCATAAAATTCAGATTGAACCATTGACGGCAGATGGACTATCCTGACGATGCTTTTCATATTTTTCTGGACCTTGACAGTGTTAAGTGTTCGGCAGTCAATGGGACAGTCACAAGCCTCCCGGTTTTCATCCAAAATATCTTAAATTGTGTTCCGAAGACGAACAAAGCTTTTATGGGTTTGTAACAACATGGGGGTAAGTGATTAATGAGGATTCTTTTTTTATTATTATTTCTACTGTACATTCACAAGACCCAGATCTGTTCGGATCTCTTCAGTGTGTGGAAACAGAATGAAATCTACAGCCAACACACATTAATTTACACAAAAATATAACAAGACCTGCTAATTATTTCTTCCCCCGTGATCCTATATGAATTGCTTTTGAAATAGTATCACATGACAATTCCTCCCGTGTTAATATAGCCTTTACATTGTGCTACTGACTAGCATTCTTCTAACCTAGCAGCAGGATCCTTCATTGTGCTCTTTATCTCACAGCACTGTTCCTTCCAGGACAATGAGACACAAAGAACGCTGTTAAATCCCAGATTGCCTTTTTATAGCGTAGTCTGTTGGATTCTTCCGAACGTTTAGCTCTTTGGCGCTGCCAGGCATGAATTTACTCGTGTTAAACTGCATCCACGACACATTCTGACTATGCACCAACAGCGAGCCGCTATCTGATGAATGAATGCATTTAAATGTAAATATTAGGGAAAGAAGCATTTCGCAGAGGGATTTAAGTGCTTGAATTTCATCAGAGCAGTGCATGCTGGCGACGTTTCGTCTGTACTGGAACACGGCTGTTCAAGCAAACCAAAGGCCCAGCTGCTGTTCTGTCTGCTCCACGCTCTGCTTTTTAGAGCTTGTCAGTCTAGGAAGCAGAAATTTTCCAATTAGAATATGTGCTCAGAAATGTAGCGCATTACAGCACCTCTTTATTCAACGGCGATTGGACAGGGAACCTTAACATATCTGCACTATGTATGCCAGTATGCAGAATTTCTGTATGTATAGAATGGCTGTATCCCGTAATGGAATGGTCTCAACTTCACCTTCAATTTCTGTTGTGACTAATGAACTGGAAGTAATTTCAGTCTCAATCTCTTTTTGACTCGTTCTGTGAACAGACCAATGAGGTCTATAACATCTGAAGAGAGCCATCCATTTGTATTTCCATTTATTGCAAATGCGTTCTGCCGAAGTACACAGCGAAGTACACATGCTCTAAGAATGTTTTGCTAACGTTATCATTAAAGGTGCAATTTTTGAAAAACGCTTTTGAGCGCAGTGTTGGACCATGTCCCAAAACACACTTGCAGCCAATCAGCAGTAAGGGGTGTGTCTTGTAATGATAGAGCGGTCAATTTGAGTGTACAGGACTGATATTAGCAGATCGACTAGAGATAGAAAGAACTGGAAGATAAAAAGGAGGAAAATATTGGAGGAACAAAATATTAAAAAGAAGGGTTACGATCAGGCAAGAGTTAAGACCCGCGTAAATATCGGAGCAGCTTTCCAGCGGTGGATCTTTTTGATAGGTGAGTAACATTGATTTTGCATTGTTTCACACAACTTATCTGTGTTGGCCTTTGTTTAAATATGCTTGTGTGTCATCTTCGCTTGTTTCCGCGATCGTCGTTATGCGTTGCGTACGTACGTGTGGGGTGGAGAAATCAAAATAAGGGTGAGGTCCTGTTGGGCTATGGGCGTGTTTGTTTTGGTGCTTTCAAATATCAACATCGTTTGGCAAAAACTGCTTAGTGCACCTTTAAGTTATGAAAGCGCATGCATTTTCTGAGCTGTAAATGTTCAGTTTAAATAAGTTCATTGCAAGTCAGTTTGATGAAATATTTGCAATTAATGTTTGTTATAATACACAGCCACTTGGAGAAAGATGCTTTTCGTCCAGTAATGGTGTAATTCCATTAAGAATTCCTGTAAGACTTTAACAGAATAAATAAATACATTTTTTCATGCCAAAAAGTGCATTTTAGTAGGCCAACTAAGAGACCATACACACTGAGACGCGTTTAGATGTATACTCAAAAATTTTGTATCAAATCGGTGTTTTGTCCAGACGGATCTGGTGTTTTGGGAACCTGAAACCGTATTTTTTGAAACCGGGTCTCAGAGTGGATAAATCTGAAAATGGCACCCTTGCATTTTCGTGTGTACAGCCAATCCGTCAATGTCATGATGTCATAGCTAATGTTTCTTGTTGTTGTGTTGGGTTTGTATACCACGTGCAAGGTTTATGCACATGCTCCAAGTCTTCTTCTCCATTTTTAGTGTAGCTCAGTGGCAGAATTACAGCGCCACATACTGGTCTGGCATGTATACTACATCGTTTTGAGTCGGTTTCAGTGGTTGCGTGTGTATGCAGACATTTCTTGAGACAACGCTGTGTTTACAGAATTGTTTTTTTTGTTTTTTTGGAACGAGGGAAAAAAGATTGGATAGGGAAAGCTCTGGCTTCGTGTGGATGATCCCTAAGCCATTTTCCAATCATTCCATTTACAAAAACCCAATAGGCTTTTGGATTATTGCAGAAAATAAGCTCTGTGACCAACAAAAGTTAATGATTCTTACACGTTTTGTTAATTAATGATATTCAAAAATGAATGCAACTGAAGACTAAATACAATTTCCAGAAGTAATATGCTAAATATATAGGCTATGATCAAACTTCATCTTCAGTCTGTAAAAGCGACTAATGAGTAGATGTTGAGGCTGAGAATAAAAATGCATCGTCGAGAAAAAGAGTCACTTTTTATTATTAGTGCATTGAGAAATTGCATAAAATAGCAGTAAATAAAGCAAAACGCTTACAAACATAACATTATAAGCATGTAGGCCTATTTTAATTCCGGTTTACCTGTTCGACATGATGACGTTTAATGTCTGAGCTCTGTAGTCCCATTTAGACTACTGTTAGCAACCAACTTTTCAAGACAACTAAAAGCGTTGAAAAAAATCAAAAGGGAGTATTACTGATGTATTTTATGTCGTTGAATAAAATATCTTGAGCTTGTGTTCACCACAGACCCTATTTCAAGCATTTAACCAACAACTTCAGGACAACGGAACTAGAAGTGCTAAAATGCTTACTTGTCATCCCTGCAGCACACTATACAGTCCAGACTTAAGTTTTAATAAGTAAGATAATATTTCAGACCTGAACATTAGCATTTATACCCAGCTGAACTTTGAAAGTTTGCATTGTTTTAGTGCAGCTATTGCAGCAGGGCCAAACAAATGAGCTTTAACTTTAGCCCTGCTGGTGCGCTCGTCTTCATAATGTGATAAGGGCCCTTCCAGGGGGCCGACATTCAAAGAAGCATTCGTCATCTTTATCGCTGAAGGCGCAATTACACAATTAGGAACACCCCAACAGACTGCTGCCGTTTTCAACTGTGCTGTAGTAAATAGAACAAACATCTGGTATTACAACACTCCGCATCGCTTCTGCTCGGAAACTAATTAATTACCCGGGGAAACGGCGTCATTAGTAGCTGTGGGGGGACTAAACGTCCCCTGAGGTGGGTGCGTCTTTTTTTACATGCAAATGCGTCGGTGAATATGCTCCGCTGCCGTCTGATTGGACAAGTTCACAGGCACGGGTCACTTACAGGAAGCTATCGTGCGGTCCTTCTGTCTGGAAACGAACACAGGGACGCGAACGCTGTCAAACATGACAAACACGGGAGAAATGCAAATCTCATATTGTAAATGCGCCACCGGCTCCCTTCATTCCTCTGATGGATTCAATTAAACTTCAACAATCTGCTCTCCATTTGTCTCTCCTCATGCTCTCTCCTTATCTCCCTCTCTGTTGCTCTTTCTCATTCTGCTGTGAGACACTAAAATAATGTGGAAGTTGAATTAGAACGGGAACGGTGACGTGGGACCACGGCTCCGTGAATGGAAACGGCGGCTAATCTCCGCCAGCTTTAACACAAGCTGCTCCAAGAGGAACATCAGGTGGATTGTCACGTGAAAATGATAGTAAATTAAGTGCCGTGTCCATCAGATGGTTTAAAGTGCTCGTGCCGCGCGAAACGCTCTAAATACCTGACGAGCTACGAAAGTGATGGCTTATTTTAGAAGAGGACAGTCCGGGCTCAAGAGAACCAACGTGAGAGATCAGAGTTGACAGAAAATGTCCTAAAGCACAAGAGCTTTACAAAGGGCAGTGGTCATGGAGACAAATAGTCCAGGAATATGACGAGAACTTGAATGAACTGACCTGAGATCAAAGCCGTGGAGCTCTACAATACCTGGAGAAAGCTAAACGTTAGCATTTCCATTCATATCAATGACTTGGCTGGTGCAGGATCCTCTTGGAGTACGAAATATTTGAAATATGCCATCCCATTTCCCCATTTTTCCAGAAAACAAGTCAAAGCTGAGAATAAAAATGCATTGTCGAGAAAAAGATAAGTCGCATCTGAGGAGCTTTTTATTATTAGTGCATTGAGAAATTGCGTAAAATAGCAGTAAATAAAGCAAAACGCTTACAAACATAATATTATAAGCACATAGGCCTGTTTTAATTCCCCTCACTCCACAACAAATCATGTAATGGTATTCCAAACAGAAAAGAAATTAAAACAAACATAAATTACACTGGCATTCCTTATAAACAACATTTAATATAAACACCAAGCCTAAACTTGGGCTCTAGGCACGAATCCAAATGTGTTTTGAAGGTAATTGCCTTATTGTAAGTGACTTTTTAAATTCCACCATGTTTAAATGATAAAAAGCTTGCCTTATGTTCTGGAAATACGGTATGCAACAATATCAGCCATGGCCTAATCAGGGTCTACTTATATAGCACTGCAGTGATGACAAATAAACACAACTTTGAAGTCTAAATACCATCAGTAGAAGTAAAAAACTAAATGCAGACTATAAACGAACTACAGCACAGTCACATGACTTCAATGTCACTATATGACTAAGATTCAGACAATTCTTTCAGTCTTTATTTAAAAACATTTTCCCTGAAAGTTTGAGTTATAATATAGTAGTCAACATTTGAAGTGGATCAAACAAGTTCATCAAAGTTTTCCAAAGACAAGAACGCATTTTGGTTTTAGGTTTTAAGACAACTTTGATGAAAGGTTTTGATCCACTTCAAATGTTGACTAGTGTAGTTTGCAAGAGCGTGATTACAAACACAACGAGGCTGTGAAAGCAACTAGTTAGCAGCAGATAAGTTTACCTGTTCCGTGTCCTCTGTAGTCATATTTAGACACTTGTTGGCAACTGCCGTTTTCAAGACAAGTAAAAGCGTTTTAAAACATCCCAACTGATGTATTACTGATTTATGTCATAGAATAAAACAGACCTTATATCAGGCATTTAGCCTAACCAAAAACCAACTCAAAAAACCTATTGACTTCAGGATGATTAAACTGGAAGTGCTAAAACAGTAACTCGTTTCTGGGTTTTGGACTATAAAAGTACATTATCCCTGCAGCACTCTCTCTACAAGTTGCCTATATTCTGGAAAATGCAGTATAATGCAATAATATCTGCAATGGACCAATCAGAATGCAGTATATCTAGTGAACGTGACACAATCTGTTAATAAACACTCATGCACGACTCTACAAAGACCTGGTTCTTCCTTTTAGATCTTATTTCTCTTCATCTTGAACCGCTTTACTGTAAAAGTGTTTGTTAGATGGAAAATATAACTGTCATTTACTCTACAAAAGCCCCCTGGTGTAAAAGTGGCCTCTCTAAAAATACATCCACTCAAGGACAACAAATACACATTACGGAGGTAAAGAGCTGCTTTCAGTCACCTTTATGAGCTTTTTATGGGCTCAAGATTCAGAAATAGCCATGTGTCGGCTGTACAAGAATAAAAAATAAATAAAAAAACTGCATATTTTTAGCATTAAGTCTTTTTGTACTCAGCAATCTGGCTGAAATTATATTTGTGCACTAAATAAAGTTTATTTCTAAAGACATAAACATACACAAATGTGGATACATTCAGTTAAATATATAATTTAGCTATTGTAGATAAAATATTCAGTCTTTAATAAAGTAGCGTGCTTAGCACCCAAGGGTTTCTGTTATTATTAAAATAACTTTGCATATATTGAGTTAAGTGTGAATAGCCTGTGGAGAAATGTCTTAAACAAGCATGAATGTGAAAGTAACCGCTCGAAGGCTCCTCGGTTATTAATGTACTACTACGCCAATGGTTATCTTAGCATTTTCACTTCTAATAGTTTTTATTTGTGTCTCTACAAAAGGTTACAAACAGACATTTTGCCCGAGTCTTCTTGCCACCTTTGGTAAATCTTCCAATTAGCGGCATCAGTTCCTGGTCTTGGCATTATGTCACTTTGAGTATTGAGATGACGCTCCAAATAGACTAGCTGTATAAATGGAGCACGTTTATTGAACTACATCTAGTCTAGCATAACCTGACTTTGGACCATCAGCAAAGGCCAACAGCTGCCCACAAAAATCACACAGAAAGCAATCCGCCATTCTTTGTTTCAGATTAGAGCTTGCGAATTCAGCGCACTTTGTGTTTTTAAATAAATATTATTTTAAACACTTATTTTAAATATTTTAAATAATTATTACTATAATATAAATATTATAAATTATATAAAATATATTAAATAATTATATACATTATATGAAATAAATATTATATATATATATATATATATAATTTGTACACAAAATGGAAAGCTCTAATTGGATTAAATTCTAATTTATTCTAATTAACCATTAATATTATGATTCAATTCTATATTAATTTTATTATATATTTTTTAAAATAGATCATATCATTTTTAATATTATATATATATATATATATATATATATATATATATATATATATATATATATATATATATATATATATATATATATATATACACACACACTCACACACACACACACACACACACACACTGAACACCAACAATCCCCCCACCAGAGCACCGGCCAACACAAAAGACCTTCTGTTACTCCACCATTTCACGCTCAATTTCTCTGATGTAAATAATCAATCACTCCTGACACGTATGACGTCATTCATTTCACCTGATAATCACAGCAGGTCTACAACATCCTCAGCGAAGCCCTTTTACAGCTGTGTTCCTCTCAGGGCCTTTGAGAGCAGTAAACAAAGAACGTGTGTCACATGTGACAATTGTCACGATAATAAACTATTCGATATGAGGTTGCTCATAATGTCATAATTCTGGGTCTGTCTGATTGGACAGCAGATTAATGCTTCTTTCCTCAACGCAAGATGCACGTCAACAGAGCTGAAACTGTGAGGAGCTTTACTGGATGTTATTTGCATGCTAAACGACGACAATAAAGCTTCATTAAAAACACATCACCTTATGTAGATGCTTTATTAAGGACAAAAAGCCACTCAAGAAGAAAAAGCTAATAAAACTGAGGCTTATTGCTTCAGTTCTCTGCACTGCTGTATTATCCGCACAAGACAAACTCGGAGCGTATCTCGGATGTCTTGCATGTGTCAAAACAACCTCACCTCCAGAGAAACAGATGACGTTATGCATCCAGTGCACACACACTCAGAGCTTCAAACTGCTTTACATGCTTGCATTGATTTTTTCCTCCCTATTGCATCAATTTCAAAGCCAGTTTTCTTCTTTTCTTTATATAATCAGAATGACAATAAGGCCTGGAAATAGTGAATTCTGACACTACCAGCTATGCAAGTTTGATTTTACACATCGGGATTTTAAACATCAGCAAGCAACTCACAGTGCAATTCAAGGATAAAGTGTATCCTTAGTGACCTGTACAGTGAATGGGTGCCGTCAGAATGAGAGTCCAAACAGCTGATAAAAACATCACAATAATCCACACCACTCCAGTACATCAGTTAACATCTTGTGAAGTGAAAAGCTGCGTGTTTGTAAGAAACAAATCCATAATTAAGACGTTTTAAATTCAAACAGTCCATAATTCATAATAGTGCTTCCTCCAGTGAAAAAAGTCCATATCACATAAAAATCCAAAAGACTTTTTCACTGGAGGAAGCGTTAGCATATAAAGAGGACTCGCATTTTGGCCAAAAGCAATGGTTTGAAGTTAATTTTTGAAGTTAAAAATGTCTTGACGATGGATACAATCACGCAACTTTTGGCTTCACAAGATGTTAATTGATGGACTGGAATGGGGTAAATTAATTTTGGATTATTGTGATGTTTTTCTCAGCTGTTTGGACTCTCATTCTGACGGCACCCATTTACTGCAGAGGATCCATTGGTGAGCAAGTGATGCAATGCTAAATTTCTTCAAATCTGTGAAGAAACAGACTCATCTACATCTTGAATGACCCGAGGGCAAGTAAAGTATTGGGAAATTTTCATTTTTGTGTGAACTATTCCTTTAAAACACACACCAAAAACAATATACATTTTCAAATAAGTTTTTTAAATCATTGGTGCAGTTTTGACATTCTAGAACATCTTTCTTGGGTTAGACAAGACTTTCAAGCAACAGTCACTATTAGCTAGATGAATACTAATTAGGTTTTGCTATAGGCAACTGTAAACCATGATTTTTATGGCCCAGTAACGCAGCTGCATTCAAACAATGCAATACTGACAGCAATGCCTTCTTTTAAAACATTCATTTAACACCGATGTGCTGTTCATTTCAAAGCATTGAACACAAGGTCCAAATGAACACTTGCCAAGTGGAAAATACGAGTAAAAACTGGCCTTGGCAAATACATTAAACAGCTACTCGCCAGTTGGCAACATCGTATATGGCTTAAACCGAACTGTAAGATGATAGTCTGACCTTTACTGATTCAAACACTTGAAATGCAAACCATCTACTGAAGAAAACATCAGCAACTGATGCAACCCGCACATCCTCTAACCAAAGTGGATGGTTTATCATCAGAGGTTTATCTAAAAGTTTGGAGGCAGTACAGTTTTTGAAAGAAATTAATAATTTTATTCAGCAAAGATGCATTAAATTGATCAAATGTGACAGTAAAGACATGTATAATGTTACAAAAGAGTTCATGTAAAGGCTGATCTTCTGAACTTTTATTCATAAAAAGAAGCCTGAAAAAATGTATCAAGGTTTCAACTGTTTTCAACATTGCTAATAATCAGAAATGTTTCTTGAGCAGCAAATCAGCATATTTATGATTTCTGAAGGATCACGTGACACTGAAGACTGGAGTAGCCTAATGATGCTGGAAATTCAGCTTTGATCACAGGAATAAATCACATTTTACGTGTAAAACAGTTATTTTAAATGATAATACAATTTCACATTATTACTGTTTTCACTGTATTGTTTTATCTAACATGCAGCCTTGATGAGTGAATACTAGCCTACAAGTAACTCCGTTGTCAATTGCACAAAACATATTTTTGAATACAAATAATGCAAAATAAAGTCATGCTTGCAAGACATATTCATGGCTAGTAAATTTCTCCATCCACATGCCTTTGGCAGGTGTGTAAAAGGTAAATGTTGGATGCTGATCGCACTGTTTGAGGCATATCCTGCATCACAGCCAAAGGATAAATCCCTGTTGACATCACACGTATAAAGTGTTTCATTAAAAGCGCCTGTCGTCTAATGGTTGTGTGGTGGAGAGACACCGGTGCTCAGATCCGCGGCCACCTTCATCTAAACCGTGCTGATGACCCACCGCGCTTGCGCTAATTGAGATGAACGGCAGTGTTTGTTTTAAATGCTGATTTATTCTTGCAAGCCCTTCGCAAAGCTGAGCGACACCCTCCGTGCGGTCTTTAGATTTGCCACAACACCCAAAAGCGCAATCAATCAAACCCCCCACCGATGCAACGGGCTTTTAATTAAGGAAGGTTCTGTCCAACCGTGGCCGCTCACCCCGTCAGAAACCTGCGGAGAGAACCAATCACAGCCGCGCACCAGGCCAGCTGGAGCCCGCCAGCACGGGACGGAACATCTGGGGGGAGAAAAGCCCTAAATATGTGTTAAATCAGGCAGCTGTGGGATGCCTGGATCAATCGCTGACTGCTTTTTGCTTACAGTTTAGCAAAAGAAGAGAATCTATCAGCGGTTTGTGTCTCTCGAGCTTAAACCAGCAGTGAAAAGACGCCCTGAAGGCAAGCTAAAACACAGGTCTGAAATTCTGTTTTAAACGAGCCAAAAATGCTGTTTGTCTGTGAGATCGAGGGAATATATAATGATGGCTTAAAGGGATACTTCATACAAAAATGGAAGTTTTGTCATTATTTACTCACCCTAATGTCAGTACATATGTTGTTGTTTTTCCATGGAAAACTAAAGCAGAATTGTTTAAGAATCCTTAAACAGATTTTTCCAACATAATAGACCGAAATTTAAGTAGTTCTTCAGTGAAAATCGCCACCGTTTTTGGGACCTAATGTAGTTTAAATCAAGTTTTAAATGTTGTTTAATATGCTTAAAAACAAACCATGTGCACAATCAGTGGAGGCGGGGTCTAATTAGAATATGTGTGGCTCCGCCTCCTTACAGCAACAGCACTCATTGTCTTTCATAGTCTTCCATTTGTATTTCCACAGCGAAGGTCGTAAGAATTTATGAATGAACTGCTCGTTTTAAAATCTTCCTGTCTACTGACAAAAATGGAAGTTCAAAGACCAAATTTCAAAGATGGCTGCACACTTGTTTCTCTGGCATGAGGTCTAATCTAAACATATACTGGATTGGAAATTTTTTATTTTTTTTGATTTGATTTGTTTTTATTTATTTATTTTTTTATAGATGATGAATATAAAATTTGTTGTATTTAAAACATTAGTACTACAGAAATATCACCTGACATATATCATGACTGACAAATATGCATCACATAACATTACTTAGTTTATAATAAAATTGCACAGTCTAAATAAATAGAAATTTTTGCAATTCAAATACATAAATCTTAGATTTAGGCCTCAGTATTTTTTAGTGTGTTTATGAAACTTTTATTCATTTTTGGAGCTCAACAGACGTGGTCACTCCGGATGGGCACTGTGGCATAAAAATCTTATGTTTTCCACAAAAAAAAAAGTCTGAGTGCAAGTACTGTAAATGATGACAGTGTTTTTGTTTTTGGGTGAGCTACCCCTTTAAGTAGCTAGGCTACCTTGACGAGCAACATCTTGCCATGCACTGAATCTCTGCCTTCTCAAAGGACATGTTTAGTTTGATACCATGACAACCAAATATCAGTATCTCTTACAGTTACAGTATCAACAAAATAAGTTAATTAACATCTTATGAAAGGAACTGTCTGTTTACTGTGATACCATGACAACAGTCTCTCTTACAGTAACTCCAGACAATTAACTTAAAGAGTTAATGATGTGTTTCAGACACTGCAGACAAATACTAAACACCTACAGCCAGACATTCTACAGATAAATATACAAAATAGCCAATTTTCATTCAAGTAAAACATTTATATGTCTGAAAGAACCTGGACACATATGCCAAGTCATTTTAAGGGTCAGTTCATGTAACAGCTGCTCATATTAATTTTTTACAGTCCACCTATATATATATGACACGACATCTATATCTTGAATGTGCACTAATTGAGATACAAATAGGTTCGATTAAATGGCAATAACTCTGTGAAAATATAAGAAAAGCAATAAGCCCAAACAATTGTGTATTACAGAGTTAATATTGTGTGTCAGATAAATATCTTCACATAAACTGACAGTTTACTTTAAAACCATGTCAACAAACATCTCAGCATCTCTTACAGTAACACACAGGCATTAAAGAGTTAACCGTGATGCATTTCAGACAAACTACAGACAAAAAAAAAGACGCTAAGTTTACACATTTACTAAAATATATACCTATAGTGTTGTACCTACCTGAGATGTGCGCCAGTTGTCATGCACACAAAGTCAATTAATGGAATGAAACAACTTTAATACAAGAGCAAACAGCCTTGTAAAAAAAAATGTCACTGAAGATGCCCAAGCAAATCCGGCATAGCCTAAATGTGAATGCAAAAAATAAATAAGCGCATACTAAATGAATACCTGAAGCACCGAGACTGAATGGAGCTCCAGCTTTGGCCCCTGGCACACAGACAACTGCAAAATGCGTCAGACCCGATGCAGCAGAAATTTACATGCATGTTTGACAGCAGCGTGAAGCGCTTTCCCGCGCATACATGCGTGTGTCATTCATTTTGGCGCATGTTTAGCATGTCAGTGTTGGTGTCGGGTTCACTCACCGCACAGATCGAGGCAAAAATCCGCGTCTATCCGCTCCGTCTTCGTTCGTTTCTCACGGAAGGGCCCCCGGAAAGACTCTCCGCCGTTTCCCTCCGGTAACGCGGTACATCCTCTAGAGAAGAAGCCGCTGCTGTCTGTCCGCTCCGTCCGCCGCCGCCGCCGACACTGATGATGACAAACGGCGAGCGCACATCACATCACTGAATGAGGAAGACGGGTTTCCAGGATGAGGAGGATGAGGAGGATGAGGATGCTGCGGGAGAAGGACGCGACTGGATCCCACACCAACCACTGGATGAATGCGAGCGTGAAGCTTTGAGTGGGGAGAAGAGAAGCGCTTCAGTCTCAGTCTATACACCACACGGTAAACACGGGGGTGTAGCGATGACTGGACATCCCAGAGGAAAGAAAAAATAGCAAGGAGATCTCTTGAACATCTCAATCCATTCTCATAGACAGCGACCAGATCGAATAAAGAGCAATTACAGTCTCCTGCTTCTCTGATTCTTCTTCTGAGAAGATGCAGTGATCTCAGGTTTCCTCTAAAGATGCCCACAATGTTCAGATTTGCATTGCTTTAAAAATCAACATATTGAAAAGTCAGATTCTTCCATACAAACTCAAATATTTCTCATCTGAAATACAAATGAGATCTCTTTAACGCATCAGTCTATGCTCTATAGACAGCAATGTGTTTAAATAAAAAGGAATTGTCTGAATGTTCCCTTAAAAAGACCCGTGTCTCCTCTAAATATCTCAAATATGTATTGATTTGCATTGATTTAAAAAGTCAGATTCTTCCATATTCCTCATTTGAGTTACAAATGAGATCTCTTTTACATCTCAGTCCATTCTCAAAGCAACAAGAAGGAATTACAGTCTGAATTTTCTCTTAAAAAGACCCATGTTTCCTCTAAATATTTGTTATCTAATCCTTGTGAGACTATATTGCCCAAGACAAATCCCAAATTAGGTCTCTTCATCATCTCAAACAATCTCCTAGACAGCAACGAGATTGAATAAAGAGCAATTACAGTCTCCTGCTTCTCAGATTGCTCTTCTGAAGAGATCTCAGATTTCCTCTAAATATGTCCACAATGTCTCGAATTGTGTTCAGATTTGCATTGCTTTAAAAATCTACATTGAAAAGTCAGATTCTTCAATACTCACATATTTATTATCTGACTTGCAAATGAGATCTCTTTAACATCTCAGTCTATTCTCTATAGACAGCAATGAGATTAAATAAAAAGGAATTGTCTACATTTTCTCTTAAAAAGACCAGTGTCTCGTCTAAATATCCCAAAAATCTCAAACAGTTAAAATTTGCATTCATTTGAAAAGTCAGATTCTTCAATACAAACCCACATATTTATTATCTGATTTACAAATGGGATCTCTTTAACATCGCAATCGATTGTCCTAGGCAGCAATGAGGTTAAATTGCAAAGAGTCTCTTCCTTCTCAGATTTTTCTTCTAAAAGAGCCCAGAGATCTCACATTTCTCTAGAGATCTCAACAACGTCTCAGTCTGCATCTAAATTTGCATTACTCTGAAAATCTGCACTGATAAGTCTGATTCTTCCATATAAACACAAATATTTATCCTCTAAATATCTCAACAATGTCTCAAACTGTTTCAATTTGCATTGCAACTCCTTAACATCTCAAACAATCTCCTTAGACAGCAATGAGATTAAATACAGAGCAACAACAGTCTCCCGTTTCTCTGAATTTTCTCCTATAGTGAAAGACCCCAGTGATCTCACATGTGTCTCCTCTAGAGATCTCAAGAATGTCGCAAATTGTGTTCAAATTTGCATTGCATTGAAAAGTCTGATTCTTCAATATGAACTCAAATAGTTCTTCTCTAATTCTTCTGAGACCAAACTGAATATCAAATTAGGAGAAATCACAAATGAAATCTCTTTATCATCTCTCATAGACACCAATGAAATAAAAACAGAAATTAATCTCCCACTTCTCAGATGTGTCTCTCATGTCTCTTCTAGAGATCTCAACAATGTCTCAAAATGTTTCAGTTTGCCAAGATTCCAAATCCTGCATCGAATTGCTCTGCCATCAAAAGTAACACATGAGGAAATTCACAAACGACAGCTCTTTAATATCTCAAATGTGTCTGCAGAACAGCAACAAGACTTTTTGTGAATGTCTCCGATTTTTCTCTTTTCTAAAGAGATGCAAAAATAGCAGAAAAGCCAGCCTGAGCATTCTGTGGGAAATAAAAATATGTATTTTCTCTGTATCTCATTTTCTTCTATACAGCTAAAAGATTCATTTAGTTCTATTTTATGGGAGAAAAGTTGAGACTTAATGAAGTTCCAAACGTAGGCTCAGGAGGAGCCTAATCATTCAGTCCTGTAATTCATCGTTACGAGCCTATATAAGCAGCTCTCAATTCTCCTGGCATCCCTCCACCTCCCTATCTCCTCCTGTATTTCTGTTTTTCTCTCTCTAGGTAGTACTGCAATGGGCGGTTGAACTCAGCGCTCAAGCTGAGCCTCGGGTTCGAGCCTCCATTAAGGACAGCAAGCCAAGTTCGTTTACCATTAACCATCAGGGCTGCATGGGCAGGCAAACTCGTGAACTGTAAATAAAACGACGAGAACCCAATGAATCTCCAAAGTCTATGAAAGAGCAATCTCACTTCTCATGAAACATCTTGAGACATTCAGAAATGTCTACATTCCTTCACTTTTCAAACACTGACTGACTGATTAATGGAAACATAGTATATCATATAATATGCAAATGCAATCTCTATGGACGATCCAGCAGGATCTAAAAAAGCCATTTGATACTAAGAGGTGCAGAAAAGCTCTCAGAGTGAAGTTTTGATGATGAAGATGTTCGTAACGTGGGTTTGGACTCATTCTGGTAACCTGCGTTCTCTTCATATGGAGTTTAAGCTCAGCTCAAGGAGACAAACGTCCCTGGGCTCAGCATTAAGGGCAGAACGGACGTGTGTGAACTGATGAACGAGTGATTGGGATGCGCAGAGTCGAGCGGTGTGGTTTAGCACTGAATGTAAGCTTGGATTACTCTTGTGTTAGCAAGAGCCCTTCATGTCCGCAGGCGCTTGAGCACTTGACTAGGTTTAATGTTTGAAGTGTGTTTCAGAGACTCTCTATATGAGGACGTTGCATGTAAATGCACACATGCATGCATACGTGGCTGTGCGCTGAAGGGCAAACAGTGCAATGGCCGCTCTGACGTCTTGACCCCTCCTTTCTTAAGGATGAACTCTCATTCCCAGCTGACTGGAACGGACGTCATGTTTCTGCTGTCGCAGTTATCATCGGCGCTGCAGGGGGTGAGCAGAAGGTTCGACCGCTTCACACACACACACACAGATGTAGATGTTTCTCTCACACATCGAATGCTCGTCTGCACCTAAAGGGCGAGTGAAAGGCAAGAACATTTGTAAATAACCCACGTCATGAGTTTTAAATGATGAAACTAGACACTGGAATTTATAAGAGCAAATTTCAGTTTGATAGTTGAAGGTCACATCAGATAACTGCTAAATAGACGCATTGCTTGCCCACCTTCTGTTCTCTATGTAAGCAGTCAGATAAAAGCATCTGCTAAATGAATAAATGTAAATGCACTGTACAATGACATTTTGGTTTATAAAAAGTAAAGTAGACTTGAAGACATACTTAAAATTAACTGTACGTTTGTGCATTAAATTGTAAAATATCAAAGTAAAAAAGAAGAGAATAATTCGATTTTCAAATTAAAAAGCAAAAGGTATATTGTTCAAAATTAAGACGTGCATGTAAAAGAAAAAAAAAGTCATTTGGACACTTAATGGTTGTCAAACCATATAAAACACTCTATATCCCATAAGAAAATCCACATATTTCATCTCTAAAGTTCATCCAAAAATGACTGAAAATGTAGATGAGTTTGTTTCTTCATGGGAACAAATTTTGAGAAATGTTGCATTCCATCACTTGCTCAGCAACGGATCCTCTGCAGTGAATGGGTGCCGTCAGAATGAGAGTCCAAACAGCTGATAAAAACATCACAATAAGTCCACACCACTCCAGTCTTGAGAATCAAAAAACAGTGTTTGTATGAAAGAAAGAAATAAAAAATCCATCAAGATGTTTTTTAAACTTGAAACCGTTGATCTCAACTAAAACTAAAATGAGTCCATAATCCATAAAATTGCTTTCTCCATTGAAAAAAATCATCTTGTCTGAATCAGGAAAGAAATATGCACATATCAAACACTGTTTACATGCCAAAACAGTTCTAAACAAATATGCGGGTGGATTTTGACATGAGAGGAGATTCACTTTTCCACTGGAGGAAACAACTCATATTTTAGCCGTTTTGTCAAATTTGAGCCAAATTGTGGATTATTTGTGGATTATTGTGATGTTTTTATCAGCTGTTTGAACTCCCATTCTGACGGCACCCATTCACTGCAGAGGATCCATTGCTGAGCAAGTGATATATTATGTAATATCTCAGTTGTTTTTACGCAGCTGCGAGATTAAGTCATTTACATTAATTTCATAGTTCTGTTATAGGAGAAACATGAGACAAAGTTGATACTTAAATGAAACATAACTGAGAAGCCAATAAATCCCATGGAATATGAACGTCTTCATTTGTTCACTTTTCAAACATTATATACTGATAGAAACATTGCCACAGACTATTATGAAAATGATATCTCATATGATACATTACCCAACCAAAAAAAAAAAAAAAAGATATATTATAGATATATTATTCAAAATGAAGACAAAACAATCATTTGGACACTTTATGGTAGTCAAAACTATGTGAAACATTTCCATAGTAGGAGAAACTCCTCATATCTATAACATAAGTTGCACAAACGGGCCACTTTCAGCTTTCAAACTTTAAAAGTAGCTCAAATGATCTAGATTATAGATCTAGATGTTATTTAGGTCAACATCAAAAAGCTTCAGAGTTGAGTTCGACACAGATCTGAGCTCAAACCAGCAGGGACAAACATTCAGCTGCTGAGTCCATATGTCTCCGATTCTCTCATTCAGCTTCTCCTGCAACCTTCATCTGCTGCACATGCTGGAAATTTTACAGCACATGCACCTGTAAACCTGCTCTCCGGAGTAAAGCGGCATGCTTTAGAGAGGAAGAATGAAGGAGTTAAAACTAAAACAATCAAGCATTTATCAGAGATCTGCATTACAGGTGCACCAACCTGAACCCAAACTAACCGAATGTTGATTCATTAGATTTTGAGAAGTTTTGACCTTTGATGGACCCTCAGCTAGGGAAGATTAAAGTGATTAGATTAGATTAGTTAGGGTAGATTAGGGTTAGATGATTTTGGAGTTCATTCTGCACCTGTCGTACAGATCTGAGATCAGATTACATCCGTTCCTGCTGATTGAGAGTGTCTTATGCAATGTTACAGATTTAAAAAACTGATTCCAAATTTCAAATATTTCCTGATGTATTTTATACCTGTTCACAAAATTCCAAATAGTGCCAAGGCAACATCACTCATTTTCATTTAAGTTGATGTAGTAAAATAACTAAAATTGAAACTGAAATAACACTAAAAACTGACATGAAACATACAAATGAAATAATAAACTAGATAAACATTGAAAAACAAAATGACAAAAAAACAAACAAACTGAAAACAGGATATATATATATATGGGGAAGTCGTGGCCTAATGGTTAGAGAGTCGGACTCGTAATCCAAAGGTTGCGAGTTCGAGTCTCGGGCCGGCAGGAATTGAAGGTGGGGGGAGTGAAAGTACAGCTCTCTCTCCACCTCAATACCATGACTGAGGTGCCCTTGAGCAAGGCACCGAACCCCCAACTGCTCCCCGGGCGCCGCAGCATAAATGGCTGCCCACTGCTCCGGGTGTGTGTTCACGGTGTGTGTGTGTGTTCACTGCTGTGTGTGTGCACTTTGGATGGGTTAAATGCAGAGCACAAATTCTGAGTATGGGTCACCATACTTGGCTGTATGTCACGTCACTTTTTCACTTTCACTTTCACTTTCATATATATATATATTAATATTAAACTAAAAACCTTTTGGAAAATAATCATTTTCAAATCTTTATCAAATGAAAAAACTTGTTCTTATACATCTACTACTATTATACTATTATTATTTTTTTATTAAGCTTTCAATGTCATGACTCCAGACATTGCATTTGCTAATGGTAATTTAACATATGCTTTTTTATGGAAAGTGACTTACAGTACACTAATTATAGAGAAAAAACAAGGGTGGATTGTTTTTCCTCAAGGACACAATGGTAACAAGGCAAGACTGTTATTTTCCAAATAACCCCTGAACGCTCCACCATCATCAGAACGAAACGAAGCCCGAATCCTCTCAAGCACATGATGAAACCATCAGATACGTCTGGAGGACTACAGACATGGTTTGCATCACTCAGAGCTGCCAGGAAAGAGTAATGACGTTTTAGTAACTCTCAGAGGTCATGGATTAACCGTTTATCTTTATCAGAAATACTGGTCGTCTGTTTAACAAATCCACAGAGGTCACCAGTGCCAACAGATCCCAGTGAATTCACCCCAAGTATTAATTCAGTATTATTTATATACATTTATAGTGTTTTATATATATATATATATATATATATTTTTTTTTTTGGAATTTGCTTTTATTTCAAGACTTTCAGTATATATATATATATATATATATATATATATATATATATATATATATATATATATATATATATATATATATATATATATATATATATATAAATATAGTAATATTTATTTATATATATATATATATATATATATATATATATATATATATATATATATATATATATATATATAAATATAGTAATATTTAAATTACTTCACTTTATTTTGACTTTATTTTAGCTTTTAATTTTTCAGTTTAGGGCGTAATTTTATTATGTGCTTTTGCCATTTTGTTGTTGTTGTTGTTTGTTTATGTGTTTGTTTTGTTTAGTTTTTTTTTTTTTTAATTTATATTAATCTATTTTATTTTTATTTATTTATTTTTCAGTTTTAGTAATTTTGTAATTTGCTTTTGTCTTTTTTTTTCAAATATTTATATTAATCTTTATTTTAACTTATTTTATTTAAATTTTAGTAATTTTATTAAGTGTTTTTGTTATTTGTATTAGTTTTAAAAAAATATTTATAAATTTTTATTTTATTTTTACTTATTTTATTTAAGCATTTCAGTTGTAATTTTGTTATGCACTATTGGTATTAAGTAGTGCTGTCAATCGATTAAAAAATGTATTCGCGTTAATCACAGTCATGGACTGATTTTAAAATAATAGGATTTATCTGTAAATCTGTTGAAAAAGAAATGCATGACAAACTAGTTTTAAGGAAACAGAACCTTTCACACTTCTGCAAGATATGAGACATAATCATTATTATTCTTTTATCATTATTCTTTTGTTTTTATTCAGCCATTATTAGCCTTTATACTGGTAATAAAACGTTTACCAAGCCACATCGCTTCAATCCCAGTATACATTTACCCAACTATTATCAAAAGTATTTCTAAATAAATGCAACAAAACATTTCTTGCGACCTTACATGAAGTATTATGACAAAATGCATTATGAAGAAGAATTGGACCTTTTCTGCAGGTGCATTAGAGCTAACATTAGCATCGTGCTACGTAAGACAATTTATGAGATTAATAGTACACTTTTACTCAGAACTCGCTTCAAACCACCATCGAGAGTTATAAGGCTGTGTAAAAGCCTTATAACATGTATGCTCTGCTGAAACTCACTTTGTTTGTTTTGTTACAACCGCCTCTCCATTCTTAAGTTGCCAGGGATACATTCCAAGTATAATTCACATTAGTAAAAGGATCTATTTTCATTTGTATTTGTCTATATACACTTTGGGTGGCCGCGGTACATTATAAAAGTAGCCCAAAAAAAACCGCAACCCACGGCTTTGTAATTTTTTCCTGCGACTGTATTTTTCAAAATAGCCCACTTGTGCCGCTACCCTGGCAACACTGGTTCGCCTCATCACACAATGATAGATAACCTTCCGCGCTGCGATGATGGCAAGAAGTTGGGGTCAAACCTTATCAGACGATTAATTTGTGTTAAAAAAATATTAACATGTTAAAATTTTGGGATTAATCGCATGCGTTAACGCTTTAACGTTGACACCCCTAGTATTAAGTTTTATTAATTTTATTTATTTTTTTTTTTATTGTTATATAAATTGATTTTATTATTATTATTATTATTTATTTATTGCAGTTTTAGTAATTTTGTTGTGTGCTTTTGGTATTTTTATTTATTCATTTTTTCAAATATTTATATTAATCTTTATTTTATTTTTACTTATTTATATTTCAGTTTTTGTAATTTTTAATTTGATTGTCATGTTTTTTTCTTCAAATATTTATATTAATCTTTATTTTATTTTATCTTATTTTTATTTTCATTTCAGTTTTAATTTTAATTTTATTATGTGCTTTTTTGATTTTTATTAATGTTTAATATTTTTATTTATCTTTATTTTATTTTTATCTTTTTTTATTTCAGTTTTAGATTTAGTCATTTTAAGAAAATTTTTCATTTTTATTCATTTTTATAATATTTTTATTAATATTTTTTATTTGTTTATTTCAGTTTTAGTAATTGTAGTACCTCAACTTAAAATTGTTTATTTCAATTTTTAAATGTCCGTATTTTGATTTGTGATTTGATTTGTGAACAAGCCATTTCACTGTTCAAGCACTGAAACTGAATGGATTATTAGCTGCAGTAAACAGTTAGTTTGCTTATGATTTTCCCAGCAGTTTCAATGCAAATCAAGATGTTTTCATGCTCAATAGGGACTCACATCTTACCCATCATTAATTGCGTCATTGTAAATGTGGCTGTGTGAATGATTTTGCCCGGATTCTCTCTTTCAATCCCAGTCTTCACCCGCCCCCATTCCTCATTCCAGGAAGTGTGTCTTACAGGAAGGTCAGGGCCTGAGCCACGGATCTGCAGTGATTGAAATCTCCACCAGCACCCTCATAAATAACCCCACAGCGCTCAATTGGAGCTGGGAATGAGGAGAAACGGAGAGGGGAAAAAAACATCAGATCTTTTTGGAATAGGAGGACCAGAAAAACGTTTTCAAAGAAACCTGCTAATGGAATACGGCCGAGAGGGGCGGAGTATGCAAATTAGTGTAGCATTCCTTTAGAGTGTCTCTATTGTGTGGGGCAATGGAGAAATCTGCTCATTGAGAGTCATGTCTCTCCCACAGATGGACTATTAAAGCGGCCTGCAGGGAAGTAGGTCAGATCAGAGCGAGAGATTGAGGTGCTGGACATTGATTATGGTTACTAGACTCAAAAATATCCTAATAACACACTAGATTCTACTGGAAAATATCTGAAACTCACCACTGCCATGCCAGGATGTTCTAGAAGGTTGCCAGGGGGTTTCTAGCTGGTTGCTATGGTCTTTTTATTAAGTTGATAGATGGTTGCTAGGGCGTTGCTATGCAGTCACTGGCATGTTCTGGTGGTTTCTAGTGTGTTGCTAGGTTCTAGGAGACCCTTGGAGGTTGCTAGGTGGTTCTGGGATCTAAGTGGTTGATAGTGTGTTGCTATGCAGGTAGTAGGATGTTATGGAAGGTTGCCAGAGGGTTGCTAGCTGGTTGCTTGGGTTATTTTGTTGGTTGCTAGGGCGTTGCTATGATGTCACTGAAATGTTCTGGTGCTTTCTAGTGTGTTTCTAGGTTTTATCTAGGATGTTCTTGGAGGTTGCTAGGTGGTTCTAGGGTCTAGGTGGTTGATAGAGAGTTGTTATGCAGGTACTAGGATGTTCCGGAAGGTTGCCAGGGAGTTGCTAACTGGTTGTTAGGGACTTTTGGTGGTTGTTAGGTTGATAGGTGTTGCTATGCAGTCACTAAGGTATTCTAGTGGGTTTTAGTGCATTTCTTGGTGTTTTAGAAACTAGGTGGTTGCTGAGGTTTTCTTGAAGTTTGCTAAAGTGTTGCGGGGTTGTTTTAGGTGATTGCTAGGGAGCATTACTATGCAGCTGCTGGGGCATTACTATGTGGTTGCTGGGACATTGTAGATGATTGCTAGGGCATTACTATTCGGTTGCTAGGGCATTACTATGTGGTTGCTGAGGCGTTCTAGGTGATTGCTAGGGCGTTACAATATGGTTGATGGGGAATTATAGCTGATTACTAGGGTGTTATTATATGTTACTGGGGCATTATACATGATTGCTAGGGCGTTGCTATGAGGTTGCTGGGGCATTCTACGTGATTGCTAGGGCATTGCTATGCGGTTGCTGGGGAGTTTTAGGTGATTGCTAGGGTGTTCCAGTCAATAGATAGTCTGCAACTTAAATAGATTAGCTCAGGACAGGAAAGATACACAATCAGACTGATTATTTCTCAACATGCTGTCACTAAATGCATTTCAGACACAAAAACAAAATCATTCATTGGTTAAATCCATAATCTCAGCACTGTGAATCTGAAAGCAGAAGTGTATGCGAGTGATATTGGCTTCTGTCTGGCTCCATAAGTAATAAAATAAGATGGAGAATATTACTTTTGCTGCTCTTATCATATTTGCTTTTATTACTGTTACAGTGACCTCATTTCCAATGCGGCATTTCAATACAGATTCCTCAAAGTGTGAGCGTAACGAAAGCCTTTATCGGTGACATATGACGCGACTAGCTGAGAGACTTCATTATCTGTGTGTTAATGTGATTTCTAGAGCTCATTGAAATCGAGTGAAACTCATGGGTAATGCAGTGTGTCGTCACGGCCGGCCCTTCAGAGCCCAAACAACAACAGACTGATGAATTTGCCCAAGGCTACAAGGCCGAGAGGGTAAACATAAACGCACACATATGCAGACACACACATACAGACTGAGCTCACATACTAACATACAAACACTGGCTCTACATGGCTATGCTCTCTTTCTTATTACTTTTTTTTTCAAGTCCATATGGGCTTAATTAAAGAAATAAGCCACTTTAGGTCATGCTACACTTATTTTACTACGGTTAAGGGGTGTTTTTAGGCATAACATGAAGCAGCCCTTGCTAAACCATGGTAAGATCACTGTAATGTACAGACTCAAGCAGCTTATTGCCTTCATATACTACAGTTATATAATAAAAGAAGTCAATTTTCAACATATGAAACAAAAATATACAGAACAAAAATAATTAAAATTAAAAAAAAAAAACTTTATTTTAGTATTATTGCAATACTATTATATTTTTGTTTATATATTGAGTTTTTATATTTTCTGTTTTCATTTTAATTTAACTGGTAGTTACAATTTTAGTAATTTCATTGTGTGTTTTTGCCGTATATAGTTTCCATATATCTATATAACTAGCTAAAAATAAATAAATAAATAAATAAAAAGTTAAAGTTTTTTCGATTTTATTACAGTTAACGTTTATTTTATTTTATTACAAGTAACAAAAATGACTAATGAAACTAACTAACTAACTAAATAAATAAAAAGACCATCAGTGCATGTTATTCTAAAGAAAATAAGAATGTAATGCCATCAATGTAATAACTTGCTTCCTCCCCTTCCTTGCTTCTTGAGGAGCAGACAAGGGAAAATATTAAGTTTAGTAAAGGAAATGCTTTTAAAAGCTTCCCAAAAAATACCTTTTTTGAACTATTTTTGTAGAATAATCATGTAATGGATACATTTTGGACAAAACTGGAAGATTTCCAAGAAAACAAGTACTTTCTGAGATCAATCCTTCAGTTATGTTTAGAATGGAATGACAAATGTACTACTTGCTTTTTTTTTTTTTTTTTTTTACATTTACACATTTAGCAGATGCTTTAATCCAAAGCGGAACAAAGGCAATTTGTCACAGATCCAACAATATTCACAACATTTTTTAAAGAGCAAGTGACCCAGTAAACATTATTCAGTGATTGTCACATGACTTTATTACATTTCACATTCATTCGCTGTGGGGTCCAGTTATTATGATGGAAATAAGACATTTGTCATTGAATTTTGCACACAGTGGCTTAACTTATATAAATAATGAGGCAAAATAGATGTTAAATGTCACGGCTGTTACTTTAACCTCATTCCTCACACTAGTAATAAAAGGTCAGGTTAAGTGCATTATTTAAAAAAAAAAAAAAAAACAGATTGAAGTCGAATTTAAATAAATATCTTTTCAAATAAAATACCATCAGAAAGTGACTGTGTCATAACACTGAGTTTGTTCCACCGGAGTGTGATTTTAAAAAAGGACTTCTGTGAACGTGACTCATCTCAAACCCCCACTGAGAACAATTTTTATCTTCACAGCACAAAATTTTCTCTGGACTGCATGTTGCAACCCTTTCTGAGCTCCCAAAACCTCAGAAAGAGAACAGAGATGCTTTCCATACGGGCATATAGTCAAGAAAACAAAGGTTTTGTATGTGTATCACTATTACTGCTGCTCATACTTACAGCATTAAATGTTCTGCAGAACGTCCAGTCCTTCCTCAAATCATGTGTGCTTTTATTGATCAGATGCTCCATTTTTACCTGTTGTTTAACACGTGAAAAACTCTGTACATTGAATGAGAAACCAAATCCACAGGGACCAGAATAAATGGGCGACATTAACCAACAGAAGTACAGAAATGGCAACTGACAAGTGTTTGTTGTAAGCAAGTATTCATCTCTTCAGTTATTCATGAAACACACGGCAGGATTCAGGGAACATGACATGTCACATCAGCACGCTACAATTACAGAAATACGATTTGCATTAAAGATTAACTACAGACACGTTCGTCACGGGTTAATGGCATTCTGTTCACCACAAAGCACTTGAATCACTACCGCTGCTGCTGCTGCATTAATCATGACCTAGTCCTGCTCTGAACGCGCTCTAAAACAACTCTAAATGTTACCGTGGTATTTATTTTTGGCCCCACAAGGGCCAAAACGCACTGTGAACATACTGGTCAAATATTACAGATCAAAAACTGCTCATCTACACTCATCTTGGTGTTACTTGCCATTTCTTTGTAATTGTGTAATTTACCATTTTTGAGTAAAAATGGTTTCTACACCAATTTTCAGGGGTTTGTATTCATAAAAAAAAGAGTCCACCCATTATTTAGTGATACATCTTTCAAAGCTAATATGCTACACTGGTGTCACATGACCTACAAGTTCAACTCGACTCGAGTTCAAGTTCACCTCTGATATCATTTTCTGTCTCTGCTCACATGGTGTCCTGTCAAAATTAAAGAATAAAAAATAAGAGAGGTTACTTTGCATTTTAATGGAATTTTTGAGTAAAACTGCCATAACATTTGCAGTCCAGCATTTTGTAAAATAATTTAGGTAATGGAATTTTGGACACAAATTGGACAAAAAAGGTACTTTGTGAGTTATGTTCATAATGCAATACAAAGATAAAACTTTGTATTTTTTAAAGAGTAAGTGAAACAGTAGACATTATTCAACAATCGTCACAGGACTTTGTTACTTTTCATTTTAATTTTCACAGATGTCCACACTGCATTTTTTTTCTTACTTTTATTTATTTATTACTTGTTTTCCATTACAAATATCTTAGTCTTTTACATATTAAGTCTTGTTTTCTGCAAAATAAGTAAATTTGTGCTTTAAACAACAACAAAAAAATCTGCCAGTGAGATAACAAAACTGAACATAACAAATAGAAAAAAAATAGCTTATTATTATAATAAACTTTTTTTATTTTAACTTTTGATAGTTTAATCAAATAAAAAGGGAAAAATGTTAAAAGTCACAGCTTTAATTGCTATCATTTAATTCGAGTTAGCACATTTTTATTTAAAAATTAAAAGGTAATTTAAATAAATACCTTTTAAAATAACATGTTCATCTCGCCTCGTCTTGTCTCCCCTTGAAGCGTCCTGGCGAGAACGTAGCATTTTTTGCAATTTTGTGTAAAAATGCCTTAACATTTGCAAAATTCGATGTTAATTATTTGTAAAATCATGACTTTTGAATAAACTAATTTTTATATGGATTTATGAGCAATTTATTGTGCTAATGTTTTAAAAAATAATGTCAATTGAGTCCAGAATATAACAGCATTTGATGCAGTTCATTTGTGCACTAGAAATGTAAAGATAGTACACAGTGACTCTCATTTGTAAACTGCTTTAAAAGCATCTGCTAAATTAATAAATGTAAATGTAAGTGCATTGTCGAATAAAGTATTTCATGTACTTTCACAAAATGTAAAAGGTCGCCTGTGTATTGCACACATACTGCATATTGGCAAAAGGCAGTATGCAATAACGCCATTTACTCAGTGTGCCGCTTTGGCATTCAATTAACACAAAATCACCTACAGTTTTAAATGTATTATTCTAGAAAAGCTCCCCTTTCAAGAGCTGTCCTGACAAATACAAAGTGAACTTTCGCCCACACAAAAGGAGAGCATCTATCTCGGTTATGAGTTTGAAACTGTAGGTCATTAACATTGGAGTCTGTGGCCCAGTGGCTCATGGAAATGGGTCTGTCCCGTGGAGCGCTGGCAGTGCGGCGCAGACATGAGCTCATGCTAGTGCTGGGAGATACTACACCAATTACTCCTCTCGGTGGGGGAGGTTTATTTGCGGAGGCGTTCTTGGCTTAAAATAAGCTAAAGGGGTCGGAAGACCTCGCGGCACCCGGCGACACCCCGCCCCCCCTCACGCTGAGCTTGGCCAATCACATCTGTGGAAATGTGCTGACATCACAGGCATGTGACGCCCCGGCCGTTAGTCGTGTTTGGGCTCCTGCAGCGAGTGTTACGTTCGCTCTATTTCAGGGCGTTTAAGTTGTTAAACCTTTACTTCAAGACAGTGTGTGGGTTCAATTTTTGTGCATAACTCAGCAGAAGCAAATCATGGGTCCTATTGACATTTCACGTGATGCAGAATACAACACCTTTGCAATTCCATCATGACCTCATAGCAACCTCATAACTACGACTAGAACACCTTGTCAACTGCAAAGCAATGTACTAGAAAAAACACATAGATCACCATAGAAACTGCATAGCAACCCCCTAGCAACATCTCTAGAACATATTGTCAACCACGAAGCAACGCAGTAGGAAAAACCCAGAGATCACCACAGCAACCTCACAATGACTGCATAGCAACCTCATAGCAACACCTATAACACCTTGTCAACTGCAAAGCAATGTACTAGAAAAACCCTCATAGATCATCATAGAAACTTCATAGCAACTACATAGTGACTGCATAGCAACCTCATAGCAATCACATAGCAACACCTAGAAAACCTTGTCAACTGCAAAGCAACACACTAACCCCCAATATACCGTTGAAATGCAAACAACAGCGCTATATGTGCACACTGTCTGTGAGACTACTCAGTCTTCTCATAGATCACGTGAGTGGGCTATTTTTGTTGCTTTATTTGTTGGCCTTGAACGGTTAAATGCACATACTTATATGTGCCAAACCGCCCCTCTCTTTGCAAGTATCACAAGTATCCATAGTCATTTAGGTCTTAAGTGAAAGCAAGCAGCTGAGAGAAAAAAATTTAAAAAACGCATGTGTACAGTATACTGGATCCGGGCAGCTCTTAAAGTGACAGCAGTGTAATATTCCTGCTGTCTGCCTTTCATGTAAATCAAACAACAAAAGGTAGAAAACCTCTCACTGCTCTTGACTAAATCACTTTTGTAACTTTAATAAGAAGAAATATATACACAGTGAGGACTATGCAGTGTTTTGATTAATTTATACAGTGTATGTAGCATTTCTTATTTATTTATTGTAGTTTTCGTCCTATTGCTTGAAATTAGTTTCTTATTCTTATTTCATCTCTGCCTGTATCTTCAGCTTTTTAAAAAAAATGTTTTTATGGTAACCAAAATATTTATATAATAAAAACCTTATTAATATATATATATATATATATATATATATATATATATATATATATATATATTGTTATCGTGAAATAAAATGATGCATATTGTGATATAAGATTTTGGTTATATCGCCCATCCCTTTGTTTTTCAAACAAAATATCTGAACATACTTAAAATAAATTTACTTGAGTAGCAAAAACTGTTTTCAGAGAATGCATATATTTTAGTTGTTCATTTTCTTACCTTTTAATCATAAACCTTACTAAACATTTACTTACCCCAGTAAATATTTTTCTTTTTGTAAGTTAATTAAACTTCTAAGATATATTTTCTGAAAGCAACCATATTCAGTTTTGCTTCTTCAGTAATGTTATCTCATTTCCAGGATATTGACTGGAAAGTAAGACCATTTTGTGTTTAGAAAAACAACATTTAAACAAGAAAATAATTTAACCACATCTCTAAATACTAATCTTGGCAAGAATATGACATATTATTGTGGAACTCATTGTACGAGGCCCCAATTATATAATACAATGTGGCTTTTATGAATATTATAATAATAATAATGGCATTCCCTGCAAAGGGCACGAAGCTGAGTAAATGAGTGAATTATAGAGAAAGACACTGCGCTAGTACAGCGAGCAGATCATTATGCAAGCGGCGAGAGAGAGAGACGCACACAAACTGCACTCGGCCGGTCTGGAGAGGCAGACTGTGCTTCTGTTATTACGACCCTATTGAGAGGGAAGCTTTTAATCTAAGCAAACTGCCCATTGCTCCATTATTAAGAGCGCGACTCTAATGGGCCGGAATTAAATGATACAGACCTGTAGGAGAGGCTGCAGAGTGTGCGGCGTGATCTTTAGGAGTGACCGGAGTAAATATGCCCCGGCTAGGTAAATGTAGCACATTAGAGTCCATTTATCCATCAGTGTTATTTACCAGGCGGCTGAACGTTGCCGTCATAATGTAACTGAGGTCTGTGTGCATCTCTGAACGGAAGCTTCCACTGGACTGCATCTGAATGCAGTCATGCAGAGAAGGTCCCTCAAAAGATCCGGTCCTGAAAACCTTAAAAAAAAAAAAAGCACTCAAGTCCTGTCTCACACAGAGCCTGCTAACCCAAACTGTAATGGTTCGGGGAAGTCTTTTATATTTAACGTACACTATTGTACAAATTTTGGGGGCAGTAAAATTGGTTTTTGAAAGATATTAAGACTTTTGTTCTGCAAGAATGCACTACATAATGTTACAAAATTTATATTTTAAAAAAATGATGTTTATCTAAACTGTCTATTCATCAAATAACCAAAAGAATAATTGAATCAACTGCATAACAATGCATTGAAACCCCACATAGATCATGAAAGTAACCGCGTAGCAACACCTTAGCAACAACGCAGAACCCCAAACAACTACCTAGCAACATGCTAAAACATTTAGGCTTTGTTTACATGACTATGATGAACAGTACTAAAAACAGAAAAGTTTTTCCTTTGTATTTTTTCACGTACAGACAACAACGTTGTCAAAACGATCCTTGTTAAAAAATAAAAAAACCCCCGCTGTATTATGCATGCCAGGCCAGTATTTGGTAATGGCACTTTGTAAAAAAAAAAACATTACATGCCTGCACATGCTGTACCTACTGAACATGTAATACACATACAAATGATGCCAACATTTTCACAAATTTATAGTTTTGTAGTTTACAAGGACACAATAACGGTATCATTTAAAAAAAAAAATTCCACTTTGGAACCCGTTTACAAAAGATTGTTTTCAGGCCCCTAAAATTGTTGTGTAAACGAATGGCCGAAATGTATAAAAAGTTTTTAGTTGAAAAGGAGTCAAACTAATCAACTATTGTAAAACATTAAAGAAGCTCTGATTGAATGAATGCAACACACGACCTGTTTACATAACGGCTCTAGCCTTGTATTATTATACAGTATATTGCTGCCGACCATACTATCATGGTTGTCCTGATTGGACTTTTTGGACTATAAAGGTAAGAATAGTGTTGTTAAAACTACCGACTTTCGAAAAGCCGCGTCAGATGTGGCTTTCAAGCACTCCTGTGTGCTTCTGTGTGTGCGCTCAGTGAAGAGTGTAAAGCCATTATTGTAGTAGCCAATTACAGTCGTATCTGTTGAGCGCGTGAACACATTGGTCAATCAGCGATGTTTAAGAATTGGCTCAACAGCACTCAAATGTTAGAGGGAAATGGACGTTTTTAAAAATTCAGTACTGACTGGTACCGAAGTAGGTACTTTTGACAACACTAGATAAGAAGTTCTCACTCCAATTCATGAGTTTTCGTCACCATTTTACATGTTCCCCCGAAACGCATTTGAGGCATTTGGCTGTCGACTGCTAAGTATCTAGCCGTAATATACACTGCGGAGGTTAAAGGTGCAGTATCTAACTGCTGAAATGGGTACTGCTCATGTCGGTTGCCGGATTGAGGGCATGCATCAGGAAGGAGCATGACTGACAATGGAGTGCAACGAGCTTTACACTGTAAGCAGGGTTGCCAAGTATGCGGTTTTACATTGAAATTGGGATACTTTTCTACTGTTGCCTTTTTTTTCTCAGGTTAAAGTGATCACAGAATGCGTTTTTGATGGAGAAGACACCTGAAGGAAGGGAAAACTGTGGAAACAGTGATTGGACTAGATTTTAAAGCATTTGGGCTGGTTTTGTTTCACAGACTTGGAAACCCTGACTGTAAGATGATGAGTTGATTTATCAGTGTTTTAATATGTCCCTGACCATAGAGCTTTTTAAATGGATGCCAAGACTTTTTAGGTCGTGTAGAATCTGCGATCTCTGAGCCAGTTCGTTGGCCCGGTTCTACTAAGCACCCTCAAACGAAATCAATAGCACCCTCAGTTAAAGTTGTAATAATGGCATTTCATTGCAGATTTTGCAAACTATCCAGTGCAGTATGGTTTGCACTATGGAGATCGGTTTCTATTTCAGTGTGTTTGGCAGCAATGAGCAATAGCCAATCACAGACATATCTGTCGATTGTTTTATACGTAACAGAGGCAAGAATCCACTCACCGCTCAAATCGCCAGAGTTTTTGCAGGTGTTGTGTTCAGTAAGAATAATCTCATTATAACAAACTGCAGGCACAGTGTATATAAGCGTAGAGAGCTTCATTGATTATAACGTAACTTTGTGAGATCACAATGAACTAAGATGAGTGACAGCTTTTTAGTGATTATAAATGGAGCACTCTTTACGCAATAGCAATGTACAGCACTAAAACCTTTATATAGTCTATGTATGTGACCCTGGACCTCAAAACCAGTCTTAAGTCGCTATTTGTAGCAATAGCCAAAAATACATTGTATGGGTCAAAATTATCGATTTTTCTTTTATTCCAAAAATCATTAGGATATTAAGTAAAGATCATGTTCCATGAAGATATTTTGCAAATTTCTTACCATAAATATATCAAAACTTCATTTTTGATTAGTAATATGCATTGCTAAGAACTTCATTTGGACAACTTTAAAGGCGATTTTCTCAATATTTAGATTTTTTTGCACCCTCAGATTCCAGATTTTCAAATAGTAATCTCAGCCAAAATTTACACTTAAGACTGGTTTTGTGGTCCAGGGTCAGATATTAAGGTTAAAGCACCATCACTGACTTAAGAAGCACCCTCAGCGATTTGATTCCGGAGCTGGGCCTGCTTCCATGGCGGCAATAAGCTGTGTTTTCCAGGAAACTGGCAACCCAGGGTGTCAAAATACTATTGGGTAAATTGGCAGTGGGCGGAATCACACCAAAAGAAAACAGACATTCCGACACGGAACACACATTTCAAAAATAGAACAACTGGCTGTAGCATTGTTTTTCAGAGAAACAAGTATGTGAACTTAGCATTTCCTAAATATGTGACCCTGGATCACAAAACCAGGGTCAATTTTTCGAAATTGAGATTTATATAAGAATAAATAAATAAGCTTTACATTGATGTATGGTTTGTTAGGATCGGACAATATTTGGCAGAGATACAGCTATTTGAAAATCTGGAATCTGAGGGTGCAAAAAAATCTAAATATTGAGAAAAGCACCTTTAAAGTTGTTCAAAAGTTCTTAGCAATGCATATTACATATCAAAAATTGATTTTTGATATATTTAAGGTAGGACAAAATATCTTCATGGAACATTATCTTAATATCCTAATGATTTTTGGCATAATTTTGACCCATACAATGTATTTTTGGCTATTGCTACAAATATACCCCAGCAACTTAAGACTGCTTTTGTGGTCCAGGGTCACATATCTGCAAATATATTATGGTATTTTCATGCTTTCGTAGACTTATATATATATATATATATACACATACAGCACCTTTAAGAATCACAATGCAGGATTAAAGGAACACTCCACTTTTTTTGGAAATAGGCTCATTCTCCAACTCCCCCAGAGTTAATAAGCTGAGTTTTACCGTTTTTGAATACATTAAGCTGATCTCTGGATCTGGCGATAGCACTTTTAGCATAGCTTAGCATAGATCATTGAATCCGATTAGACCAGTAGCATCGCGTTCAAAAATTACCAAAGAGTTTCGATATTTGTCCTATTTAAAACTTGACTCTTCTGTAGTTATATCGTGTACTAAGACCGGCGGAAAATGAAAAGTTGCGATTTTCTAGGCTGATATGATTAGGAACTACTCTCATTCCGGCGTAATAATCAAGGAACTTTCCTGCCGTAACATGGCCGCAGCAGGCGCAGTGATATTACGCAGCGCCTGAAAGTAGTCCCCAGCTAGGTAACTAGTTTAGTCTAAGTCTAAGTGGACATCCATGACATGCGGAGTCCCACAAGGCTCAATTCTTGCACCACTCTTGTTTAGCCTGTATATGCTCCCACTAAGTCAAATAATGAGAAAGAACCAAATTGCCTATCACAGCTATGCTGATGATACGCAGATTTACCTAGCCTTATCTCCAAATGACTACAGCCCCATTGACTCCCTCTGCCAATGCATTGATGAAATAAACTGTTGGATGTCCCAGAACTTTCTTCAGTTAAATAAGGAGAAAACTGAAGTTATTGCATTTGGAAACAAAGATGAAGTTATCAAGGTGAATGCATACCTTGACTCTAGGGGTCAATCAACTAAAAACAAAGTCAAAAATCTTGGGGTGTTTCTGGAGACAGACCTTAGTTTTAGTAGCCATGTCAAAGCAGTAACTAAATCAGCTTACTATCATCTCAAAAACATTGCAAGAATTAGATGTTTTGTTTCCTGTCAAGACTTGGAGAAACTTGTTCATGCCTTTATCACAAGTAGGGTGGATTATTGTAATGGTCTCCTCACCGGCCTTCCAAAGAAGACCATTAGACAGCTGCAGCTCATCCAGAACACTGCTGCCAGGATTCTGACTAGAACCAGAAAATTTGAGCATATTACACCAGTCCTCAGGTCCTTACACTGGCTCCCAGTTACATTTAGGATTGATTTTAAAGTACTTTTAATCGTTTATAAATCTCTAAATGGCCTAGGACCCAAATACATTGGAGATATGCTCACTGAATATAAACCTAACAGACCACTCAGATCATTAGGATCGAGTCAGTTAGAAATACCAAGGGTTCACACAAAACAAGGGGAGTCTGCTTTTAGCTATTATGCCGCCCGCAGTTGGAACCAGCTTCTAGAAGAGATCAGATGTGCTAAAACATTAGCCACTTTTAAATCCAGACTCAAAACTCATCTGTTTAGCTGTGCATTTGTTGAATGAGCACTGTGCTACGTCCGAACCGATTGCACTATGTATAATCACTTTCTATTATTAAATGTTTTAAATTCTTTTAAAATCAATTTTTAAATCACTTTGTTTCTATTATTGTGATTTATTATTATTTTTAATTTCTTAAATCAATCATATCATTTTAAATGCCTTGTTTTTATTGTTGTGATTATTATTTTTTAATGACTATTTGACTTCCTTTTATGTAAAGCACCTTGAATTACCACTGTGTATGAAATGTGCTATATAAATAAACTTGCCTTGCCTTGCCTAGTTATAATATAGCTGGGGACTACTTTCAGTGCTTCGTAATATCACTGCGCCTGCCGCGGCCATGTTATGGCAGCAAAGTTCCTTGATTATTACGCCGGAATGAGAGTATAGTTCTTAATCATATCAGCCTAGAAAATCGCAACTTTTCATTTTCCGCCGGTCTTAGTACACGATATAACTACAGAAGAGTCAAGTTTTAAATAGGACAAATATCGAAACTCTTTGGTCATTTTTGAACGCGATGCTACTGGTCTAATCCGATTCAATGATCTATGCTAAGCTATGCTAAAAGTGCTATCGCCAGACCCGGAGATCGGCTGAATGGATTCAAAAACGGTAAAACTCAACTTATTAACTCTGGGGGAGTTGGAGAATGAGCCTATTTCCAAAAAAAGTGGAGTGTTCCTTTAATGCCGCAAAATAAATGGTGGAAAATCTGTGCTTTCTAAATTATAAGCGTGAAACGTTCCTATTCTCTGATTTAAAAGTGGGGTTTAGAATGATAATAACCTGGGTATAAGTATAGTGCACTGTATAGTTTTCATGACAACCGCTTCCACAGAAATCAATTACATGAATATCCCAGCGTGAAGTGCAACCGGACCCGTTCCCACATACCAGAACTAGAGCAGCTTCCCAGCGGACTTGGCTCACAGGGACGCATGCGGCGCGTGCCAGGACCGGCACGCATGCACTCCATCAGTAACGTAATCCAGCCTTCAGCTCACATACACACACACACAGATGGGCATCAGAGAGCTGGCAGGAACTCGCCACATTGTGCGAAATACAATCTGATCACACAAACACGGTGAAAAATACATCACAGGCAGTTTCACCTTTCAGCAGCTCCACCTCAAGGGCTGCTGGGAAAGCGCTCTGTTGGAGGGTCACAAACATGCGTGTTTGTCTAAAGTCTAACAAGGTGGATGATATCCAGGTCTGAAGTAGGACAGCTTGCCACTTTTCCCATCGAGTCCGTGGAGGCTTTTGTGTGGATTAGCGGGGGCTTATGGGTAGAATTTCAGAGGATATTTTGAACCCAATATGAACGTCCTGTTAGCTAATTGTAATGTGGCACTATGTTTGTTCACCGCATGCTTTATGAAAGTAAGCCAGATTTATTGTTGGATTTACTGTTCAAACCGGCAGATATAGAGATCACTCTAAATATGACATGTGGGTCACTCCTTTAATCCAAGTGGAGATTTTAGACTGTTTTTTTAGTCTTAGTCTCTCGACCGGGGGCCTGGAGCCACTAGGGGGCCTCAGGATGCTTCTATTTGACTGTTTACATGATATGCATACATTCATACATATGAAAGATTAAAGAAGCTCTGATGATTAGACGAATGCGACCTGTTTACATAACAGCTCTAGCCTTGTATTATATAGTATATTGTTGCCAACCATACTATCATGTTTTTCTTGAATGAACTTTTTGGACTATAAAGTCTAAAAAATAAATAAATACACTTTAACACTTTATTTTAAGGTGTCCTTGTTACACGTTACATAAACTTACTATTATAATAACAATAAATGATGCATAATTACATGCAGTAACCCTAAACCAAACCCTAATCCTAACCCTAACCATATAGTGAGTACATGTAGTTAATTAATATTACTGAGTACTTAAATGTATAATTACACTGTAAAAAGGACACCTTAAAATAAAGTGTAATCATTTTTTTTTATAATTTTTTTTTTTTTTTTAATTATTTTTACTATATTGCTACTAAGAGTTTCTGTTAAAAAAAAAAAAAAGTATGAAGCTTCGTCATTATAGCATAGTATCTTGAGGGGCCTTCAAATATTGAAATATTATCCTTAATAATAGGGGACCTTGAAGTAAAAAGTATTTAGTTGGATAGTTTAATACTCGAGTACTGCTTTTCCAACATGTTGCATGTGCACAGTCCCATTTCACATTAATATAGCACACATGCATTATTGTCTCAGTAACGAACCTCAGTCAAGCTGGCGACAGAGTTACCTGCATGTGTTATTATTTCGGTAAATAAATATAAAACGATTCAATAACCCCATAAACTATTCTTAGTCCCAGATTGGCTCTAAATATATGATTACATTTGTTCCAACCAGATGCCTGCTGTGTCTTATCAGCTGTGCTGTGGTTAAATGAGCTGCACCTGATCATGTGGAGGGTTTCACAGTGATTCATACAGTCATCAGAGCTTCAGCAACCAGAACCCCAGCTGATAGATTAAAACACTGATAAAGATAAAGCAAACTCCATTCCCTTCACAGGCCGGACGGGTCTATATTTCAGGACTGGATGCAGTAAAAGCGAGACGTGTTGTCGTTACACCGGGACGATTTACGACCGCTGGTCTTGTGAGGTTTTGTGAATATATAGAGAATTAAACTGGACGTTATTGTGTGATCGTAAAACACACTGAAACTGAGCAGCTAATGCAAACTTCTAATAAAGACTGTTCTGTCTTTTATATTTAATATGTTTTATTATTATTATTATTATTATTATTATTATTATTATTATTATTATTATTATTATTATATAAATACTGAAATTCTAGAAATTCCATTATAGAAATTCTGGTAAATAATAATAATGATAATTAGCCCATACATAACACAATTATTTTGTTTCGAATAAAGTACAGTATGAAACACTTGTAATTTATTTGCAAATATCTATAATTTATTATTTAAAATGATGAATAATTTATTAAAATATTTGGTGAAATAATTATTAACGTATTCAAGAATTATATATTAAACTATATCAATAAGTTCAAATAGATCTACAGTATACTGTTATAATATTAATATAGCCTGATAATAATAAATAATTAGCCCATACATAATAATCATTATTGTTTATAAAAGTGTAAATTCATTTGCAAATATATGATTTATAAAATATATATTAAAAGTATAATGTTTATACGATTTTATAATTTACAAATTGTGCATTTATTGTATATCACATTCATTTATAAATATGTATATAATATTTATAATTAATTCATACAAAAATGAATGTATTTGCAATTATTACTGATTTATTTAAAGATTAAATAAGGTGCATTTATTGCATATATTATATTATTCTATAAATATTTATAATTATTAATTCATTCAAAAATTATTGTAGAAATTATGTAAATATAATAATATTTAAAACACATTTAATAATACTACTACTATGTTTGTGTAACTACGAAGGCTGATGTGATATGGTACAAGTGACCATTCTGTCTTTTACATTCAATCTCTGTTTATCTGAAAATCTTCTGTTGATATTATAATTGTCTGGTTATAGTATTTAAATCATGGTATATTTACAGTGAGGGGAAAAACTGAACTGAAACTGAAAATACATGTGAATAGTAGCATGCAAATATATCATGACTGTATCAATGAAAGAAGGAAGGTTTATTTATTAATGAATAGCATCTGCCAATCAGCTTCACTTTGAGAGAACACTGACCAGTCACAGCACTGACACCTTTACAGGAGGCTTATGAATATTAATTAAACTGCTGCCACACAGGAGTCAGGTCAAATGTGTGACGTCACAGCGCCACCTACTGGGATACTGAATATCACAGATGATGGAGAAAACTGGCCAGAACTGAACTAAATGTATTAATAACTGTACGAATTCTACTTTTACTTTTGTTAATGTTACTTGAAATAAAATAAACGGTAACTGAAAAAAAAAAAAAAGTGCAACATTTCTCATTTTCTTTTAAAGATAACTTAAATAAGTAAAACTGAAATTAACAATGTCTAGTTTAAATAATAATAATAATAATAATAATAATAATAATAATGAAAATTAAAATGGCAAAATTCAAAATAGTAATAAAAAACTATATTAGTATCTCAAGGATACTAAAATAACACTGGTATGAACCATGTACTTTATAGCTGGGAGACTAATAATAATCAAATAAATAAAAGAGAAGAATACATTTGTGATGTAAACATGATCTAAATAGCCTGCTTTGCTCTGCTTTTTCCCACGAGAAGCTCTTGAATTATCCATGAGCTGTTTTCATTATAAGTCATGACGGAAGAGCTTGTTAGTCCTAATTACTTTATACACAAACAAAACAGACATATGAGAGAGATGTGCTTGTGCTGTTGACTCCAGGGCGTTCATCTGGGATACACTCATGTCACTCACTAGGAATTCAGTTTATATGTGGGGCAAATTCCTCAGACAAAAAAGGCCTACAAATAAACTAAGGGAAATAGGGCCGGATTTTTGCATATAACTTACTGTACGGTGTGCATTTTTTTATACGGTAAAATATAATGCTCTGGATGGTAAGCTGAATGCTTCTGCAAACATTTTCAGCATGCTAAATACTGAAAACCTAATTCTAGATAATAATCATAATGATAATACATAAATGATTTTTTTGTTTATAAAAGTATTACACACTTGTAATTTAATTATTTCACATTATTAATAACTTATTAAAATATTTTGTCAATTATAGTGCATTAATTACAATGTTATTAAATATTTCTTATTATTATATAATATATACATACACAAACACTATTATAATACTAATATAGCGTAATGTTGATCAATAATCATACTAGACATTGATTATTGTGTTTATGAAAGTATAAAATACTTGTAATTTGATTGCAAATAGATTTTATTTATTATTTGAAATTAAACATTTTGTTAATTATAGTGCATTTATTGTATATACTGTACTACATTGTTTTATAAATATAATTAATTTAAGAGTTATTAATACATTCAACAATTATACTTTAAACTACATGAATGATATAGTATATATACTACTATTATAATATTAATATAGTCTAAGTAAATAGCCTATACAAGATTATTTTGTTTATAATAGTATGAAATACTTGTCGTTTATAAGCAAATATCTATAATTTACTTTAAATTATTTATCATTTATTACAATTATTTTGTAAACTAATGATTTTACTGTATTTATTATATTAATTCATATTTATATAATTCAAGAATTATAGTGTAAACTAGTATTCTAGTAAATTATCAGTAATAATCAGCCTCTACTTAATTTTTAAAATAAAAGTATTAAATTCTTGTAATTTATTTTTAATATCTAGAATTTAGTATTTAGAATATTAATTTTAAAATATTTTGTAAATTATATTTAATTTGTATGTCTACTTATTAATTTATTATATAATTCTATGAACTATACTAATATAATATAGATATATTTCTATATTATGAAACTTCTAAGAATATTAATATAGCCTACAAACACACATTTTGTTTATACTACAGTAGTTATGGATGATAGCAGGATCACAGTGAGTTACTGTTTTACTGAACGGCTCGGAGTCGCTACTCCTCCTGTGTTTCGCGAAGCCGGTCGCGATGTTTTCTCGTAGATCACGGCTGGATTCCCGCTGCAGGAGTTATTTTAGGACGCCGCTGGAGCTGCTGGTGACCCGGTGGCGCTCGGGCGGGTTTGGAGACGCCTCGGCACCGCGGTGATTGGCACAGACCCGGAGCTGAACAGCAGCTGCTGTCAGCCACATCATTATTGATGAGCACTTCAGAGTCATGAGCTTCGCTTTCACATTCTCACACCTCTGACTGACCTGACCGACCGTCTCACTCCACTCGAGATTATAAGACACGCAGAGGGAGCCTGGAGTCTCCGGCGCGCGATTCCGGTAAGACGCGCAAACGCACACGCTGAAAGTATTCAAGTGTTTATTACATTTCAAATATGACGGTCTCTTAAAGTGTTCTACAACTTTTGATGTTAAAACCACTTAAAGCAGGTGGATAAATCGGAATATTATCCGCGCGTGGAAGAGTTTGGAATCCTAAAAACGCGTTAAAGTAACTTGAATTAACTTGAACTTCGAATTTCGTCGCAAACATTTCACGGGATTGATGCACATTATACTCCAAATATCAAAAGATTCCAATCATTCCGATGTTTGAAATTCAAACTCTTTGTATGTGCATGAACTAATCATTTCTTAAGCATCTTGCACTGTTGTTTGTTATAGTGAAAAGTGCTCAAGAAACACAAGCTAACTCATTTAACTGAAAACTTTAAAGTGTAATTGCTACCTTAAAGTTTTCAGTCAAAGCATATTGGTGCCAGTATACAATGCAACTGCAGTTCTTCAGCCTTTAATTTACTTACTGATTCATTTGAAACTCAAAATGTGCAAATGGAAGAAAATATTGTGGCAATTTATATGAATGTCAACAAAGCTGTTGTTGAAAAATCCAAAACATGTTTACTGGGTATTTACTAGTCTTCTTCTGCAGTTTCAGTTTGGTATGTTCAGTTGGATGTTATCTCACATGCTTTAGGTAATTTTCACTTTCTAACAGTCTGGCAGTCACATCAGTGTTTGCCAACTGAGTGACAGATAAAAAGTAAATTAAACTGTGATGCTATCTCACAAATGATATTTGGCACACAAATGTTTGCGCCAGTGATTTTGAGCTCTAGGAGGTACTGACAGGAGGAGTAAAAGCGTCCTGGAGTGAAGGGTCAAAAATAGCGGCGCTGTGACATGAGCAGCACAGGTGCTGAGAAACATCAGCTGAACTTGCGCTTCTCACTCACTACTGGATCTGGAGCACTATTTACTGGGCTTTTATTGGTTTCATGCTTTACCTGTTGTAGTACTGGTTTATGGCTTATGGTATGAAGGTTTATACCTGCTCTTTAAAGATCTGCAGAGCGTGTTTACACACACAGACGAGGTTCATTTCTGGGGCAGAAATGTGTGCCGCCACAAAAAAAAAAAAAAAACTTTTATCCTGGAAAAGTTCCTGGAAAACAATTATTCAGAGAGTGATATTAAAACATAAATGTTCTGTTAACAAAACATTAATACTTTGCTATATAGTATAATATAACATTTTATAATATAAAGAATACAGCCCGATCTCACGGCAATTCATTCATATTTTACGAGGTGGCTAATTCGTAAGAATTTGTACAAATGACCTACACCTAACCCCACCCGTCACAGGGGTTTAGACAAATCGAGTGAGATCGTACGAATTAGCCACCTCGTAAAATATGTACAAATCGGTCGTGAGATAACGTTGAAAGAATATCTCCTTTTCAATATAAAATATTTTATTTTGCACCATGCAATTCTGAAAAAGTAAATGATGCAATACAAAAAGTTGTTGAATGCACAAAAAAATGACAAACTGATGTCATACAGATGATTTAGGAATAGCTCGCCCAAAAATTACAAACAAGTGAATGGGTGCCGTCAGAATGAGAGTCCATACAGCTGATAAAAACATCACAATAATCCGCAAGTAATCCACATCACTCCAGTCCATCAGTTAACGGCTTGTGAAGTGAAAAAGTGTGTGTTTATAAGAAACAAATCCATCATTAAAGTGTTTTTAACTTCAAAATGTTGCTTTCGGTTAAAATGCGAGTCCTCCATCCATAATAATGCTTTCTCCAGTGAAAAGTCATCTGGTCTGAATCAGGAGAGAAATCTGCACAGATCAAGCACCGTTTAAAAGCCAAAACAGTCCAGAAGAGATAAAACCATATATGTTGGTGAATTTTGATGTGAGAAAACAACAGGAAATTGACTTTTTTTTTACTGGAGGAAGTGTTGTTATGGATTATTGACTCAAATAACCCTTTTCAAACAACATTTTTTGGCTCCACTAGAGATCCTTAGTTGGTTGTATGGTTCTTGGGTTCCTCAGATCAGCATTTTTAGGTCTGTTGAGGCATCAGTTCACAGATGGTTTTCATTAGAAGTGAGATGGGTAGTTTCTCTTATCAGGCTGTAAAACCCTTTACAGTTGTAATTAGAACGATTAGTTCTAATAAACGACCCCAGAATGAAGCCTAATTATTCATACAGTATTGCCTCCTGAAAGAGCAGACATAAGTTAAACCATTCAAAGCAAGCAGTGCCACATTTGATACATTTATAAAACCTGTCACACACAATATACTCCATGCCTTCTGTCATCTCACTGATAGTTTAGACTTTTTACCAAATATAAGGACTTTTATAATTGTACAAACATCCACCTTCAGCTCGTACCTCACATGTCCTTTAGCTGAGAACTGTTTATAAAGGATATACAAGAATAACTAATATTTCAAGATGATGTGGTCAAATGTATGAAATATGATCCATCAGGATTTTGAGGAGCGTTTCCTTGTTCCTCTTTCAATTATCATTGTATTTTATTGAATTGCATTATATGTTTTGATAAAAAAATTAAGCATTTAAATAACTTACTAAGACATATTATTGGGAGATACAGAGTGACAACTGATATTTACAAAATATTGACATTTTGCAAGTATCTGCTGTACTGTGACATTATGTGCCATAAAAGCCTGATGTATCCAATATGATACTCAAAAAACACATGCAAATTTTATATTTATATTAAATGTCTAAAGGTGCAATACACAGTTCCATTAAAAAAATAATAATAATAATAAATAAAAAAGAGAGATTTTTCTGACTAGTATTTCATATGTCGGGCTCTACAGGGTTAAAGCGCTCAAACGCTCCAGTGATTCTGGAATGAGAGTTTAAAGCTTCATTACGATGGTTTGCTATAGTCAGTAAAACGAGAAAATGCCTTGTGTGTTTGTCTGAAGAGGCTTGTTTGTTTATGACACAGTGAAGGTACATTACACACTAATGTGTCTTCAGAGCCTCATCTGCTTTCCCAGAGAGAGAGCGCTTCTGTCCGGATAATGACGATTGATTGCTCTTGTGAGCCGTTTGCTCCTTTTACCCATTTCGCGTCAGCAACATCTCTCGCGTTTTTCCCTCTCGCTCTCAGCTATGATCAGAATGCAATACCAGCCGACTGCATACTGCACACCACACTAAATACTACTTTAAAAAATAGTATTTCCAGGAGTACACATTATGTAATGATTTCAAACAGTAGGATACATGCTTTATTATCACACAGTCACATTTCACTACATTTAATTTAGCAAATGGCATCCAGCTGTCATGCAGGAGGTAACCTCTTGAGAAAAAGAAGTGTGCTTAATTGTATTTAAAATATACTAAACTTTATGTTAAATGCTTGTCTGCAGTACACTTTAGCCATATTTTAAAGTAATTATAAACCTACATATAGAGAAAAAACACTCTTAAGTTAATATCAATTTAAACACCAATGCATTATCGATTAATTGCAATTAAGTGTCCAAAATCATAACATTCAAATCACACTTACTAATGTATACTTTTAAAGTTATTTCCATAATAACTACTCTTTTTAAAGTATGCTAAAGCCTGCTCTTGTTAAGGGGTGTTAAAATACATGCAAAAAACTGCAGAAATTCTGAACATGAGATTCTGAACATAGTCTCTTTTTCTTTGTAAAACAGGTGCCAGTTTGTGTGACTCGTAAAACAAAGAGGCAGCTAAACAAATACAAGCAACATACTCCAAAAATGTAAAAGACTTCAATAAAAAGCTTTCTGGTTCTCAAGAAAAAGCATCAATGTACTGCATGATATACTGATCTGAAGAACCAATAAAGACACATGCAGTACACTACTATTTAAAAGTTTAGGGTTAGTAAGATTTAAAAAATAAAAAGCCTTACTGAGGAAGCGGCTTGATCTGGAGGCCAGTTCATCACATATACAGCTAAAATGTTTCTTGATAATAAGAGAGTCCTGTGCTGGAAAGAAGAAGTGTAGAGGCACAATAACATCAACAACATTTAGGCACAAATATTGATTTACTTGTAAACTGATTATTCATGGTACGTGCGATGCTTTGTCAGGAAACCAAGCAGCTTGATTTAGTAAACACCCTTAAAAGTGACTTTACAAAGTAACTAGAAATGATATAAACAGAAAACAACATAACGCCAAACCAAACGGCTTGAAGAAAAGACAAGATGAGAAGGAAATCAAATGTTCCCCTCGAGGCAGATAGATGTTCTGTAAATAAATGATACTGAGGCTTCATTATGTAACAGGATCAAATGAAAGTTTATGGTGATGTTGTGAGAACGATCACGGCTGGCCGTTGAGTCTTTTGTTTTTTGACGGTGCACGATCAGATGCTGCACCTACTAATTATATTTTATTTTTTGTAATATTTATACATTATTCCACATGATTCTGCTAGTTTAAAGTTGTTATCTGCACTATCTGTGGAAATATACAAAAAGGTCAAAGGGTCAAAAGGTCAGGAAACAATCTATTAGTAAGTGAAAAAAGATGAATTATGTAATGTATTAGGAGACACGGACTCGACGAAACACAACATCCATATTTGTAGGTGTTTGCTGGAGTGTGAATGTCTGCTGCTCTGATTGATCTGTTGCTTAATGTCTCTTCATATTAATTTTTCGACATTAATTCCTTTAACAAAAATCTACACTATATGGCCTGTTCAGATGGTGTAGTGTAACGTTTTACGCTAATCAGTGAACATCATAAACCCATAACATGAAGGCTTTTTCAAAAGATCGGGAGCGTCAAGCTCAGAAAGTATTTAATACAATTTATATTTCTATGCTTTTAATATCTATATATCTATGCTTATTAGATTAGCAGCACATTAACCTCAAACTCTATGAAGCGCAAAAGAGCATTTTCAGCAGTTTTGCTATATATTTATGCAGATTTATAGGGATTTGATTAAAAATCTGCAGTAATGTTTTTAGCCATAAACTAAACTAACTAGTTCTAAAACAAATCACAAAATTGCAAAACAAACTTGATTTGAAGTAAATTGTGTTAGAAAAATATTAATCATGTATTGAATTAAAAGCCATGGGCCATTGCTTATAGGAGTAAAACAATATATTTTAAATTTATTCATGTATTTTAATTTAAAGGTTTTTGTCTAACTTCACTATACTGTATACACACACACACACACATTTAAATTATATTTAAACATTCAAAACAATGTGATCTGTCCATCAGAGAGCAGCTCTTCAGCTGTTCTTGTCTTTATGTCTGCGGCTCAGCTGTTTGTTGTTGTGTTTGCAGCTGTAGAGCCGTCTGTCTGCAGACCCTCAGCACTGTCTGCGGTCACAGGGACCAGCAGAGAGGATCGTGGGATTGACACATGACATTAATATGTGTCCAAAAGACTCGAAGAATGAGAGGTGAACATGAACAAGATCACGTCTCAAGTCTCATGTTCAAAGACTGCAGAATTTGAGTGTGGAGGCAAATTTAAAGCAACAGAACAACTGATGCCATCATACAGGACAGTAATGAAACATTCATGCTTCTGCCATTTCCCTCAAAGAAACTGATGAGATTTGGACTAGAAAATAATCTGACAGCCTTTTAAATTCCAGTTCAGTTCAGAATTTTCATGGAGGTAGCAACAGAACGTGGAACTGAAATTTGAATTTGAAATGAATTGGAATTCCAAGAAATTCATATGCAACTGTTACTTTTAACAAGAAAAGTAAAGTTGGTCAAGACAAGCTTTAAATGTTGCTTAAACAAGGATTTAAACAAGGCTTCTTTGAACTGCAATTAAATTCCTCTTCCTGTAATTCCAAAATTCAGTTCCAGTTCAGCTTCCTGTGGTTTGAGGCTAATTCAATTCAAATTCACACTAATGATTTGAAAAAGAGGCAATTTTTCTGAATTTTGCACCACCCTGGCAGAGTGTTTTGAGTGTTACTAAGCATTTTTCTATGAAATTATATTGCTAAATGTAATTTATTTTGATTTGAGTTTTGAGCTCAGAAAAGACAAAACTAAACCTCCAAAGAGAACAACCGAAGCCCAGAGTGCCACACAAACATCATTACGTGAAAAGCGGCCATGTTAACCAGCTCAAGTAATCTCTCTGCTCACCGTGAGTGAAAATAGCACACGTCTCTCAAACGAATGGCAGGGCAGCAGGAGGAGGCAGATGCGTAACTGTAACATTCCCGCCGTGTCGCACGTAACACATGCTGTAATATTAACATCCCTGAGGATTATGATTTCAGATCCGTGCACTCATCAACAGTCAGGAATTACAGTAGGATCTGTGATTAGCTCGCGCCGATGCCGATCACACTGTTTATCATCCAAACACCCGCTGTGAGCGTTACTCTGCACCTGCTGCATCAGATGACAAACAGCTGAATGACCCAGCTTCACAAAGGGCTTTGCCAATCACTATCTTTCTAAACACCAAAAATGATTAGGATTTGGGAATTAGTTCATCCAGCTGAAAACTGGCATCATTGACTCACCCTTATATCATTAAAAACCTGTGATTTTTCTTTTTCTGTGAAACACAAAAGAAGATATTTAGCAGAATGTTCAAGCTTGTCTTATTCATACAATAAAAGCGGATAGAAAACAGAGCTTTAACTAACCAAACTACCTTAAATTTACCATAAAAATCATCTATATGACTTGTGCATGATATTCATGATAGTCAATGATATTTGAAACTATTGTTGATTTTCATTTTAGTTTCAAATCTACTAAGAATGCATTTATACACATTTATACAAACTTACAATGCTTCTTTCCAGGGTTAACCAAAACTAAAACCATTTAAAAAAAAAAAAAAAAAAAAAAAAAAATTCTTTACTTGAAATGAGAACTTTAACTGAACTAAAACAAAATATTTTATTTCATTTCTTCTCGTGATTTCATCTACTGCCAATGCAACATTTCTCATTTTCATTTAGTCTATGATGTACTAAATTAATGAAAACTGAAATAAAATTACAAACAAATTATAAAATACATAAAACACAAAACAAAATTACTAAAACTAAAATTAAATCAGAAAAATATATAAATGAAATCTAATTCAAAATATGAATTAAAGCTATATTAGTATCTCAATGATAATAAATTGCCCCATGCCTTGTTCCAAAAACAGCAGAAATTGAGTTTAAAAATATTTTCTTCTTCAAATTAAACTGGCTATTTTGTTACTCTACCTTTAAGAGATTTATGTTATGTGCAAATAAGCACTGATAAGATTGGCTAGCTTTTTTTCATGTGAAATGAGTAATAAAATTTGCATGTGGCATCACAACCATGATGATTTTTGCACAGAAAAAAATAAAAAAATAAATATTTGCTTGCTCAGTATTTTTGCCTTGTTTTTTTTTTTTTTCTTAAATCAAAATACATTTACTTGAGAAGCAAACTACATGCGATAACAAGTGCTGTTTTCTGAAAAATGTATCAAAATTAAGTGACTTGATGCTTAAAAAAAAAAAAAAAAAAAAAAAAAAACGTCTGCCACTGGAGTAAGAAAAATAAATGTTTTCCCTTTAAATTAAATTTGTTTTTCTGACCTCACTTGCAGACATTTTTTCCCCTTGATTTAAATCACTTTATTTTGATACATTTTTCAGAAAGCAAGACCTAATATATTAATTAATTTTGCCTCTCAAGTAAATGTATCATGATTTAAGAATGTTTAGATATTTGTTCTGGAAAATACCGAGGATTCTTTGCATCAGTCTGAATGGCCCATTGTTACACTTCAGTTTGCACAGTGAATGTTATAGTACAAAAAAGGTTTTTCAATTAATTTAAAAATGTCTATAATACAAAGCCATTACGTAATCACTGTCAAATGTGAAGTGAATTTCATCGTAGTAACGATGTATCTCGCTCTTCCTCTGATAGATGATAGGTCTGGACTCCCCAGTTACAGCGGGACTAACTTTAGTGCTGTTGTCAATTCACTTCAGTTTACATTCTTACATAATGTGAATTTGTCACGGGGCCAAGGACAGTCACGGCAGCGCTGACAAACCCTCCCCAGGCCGCACAACTCGCTCTGACCCGCGGATCGGCTTCCTGAGATGCGCTGTGGCATTTTCTGTATCCCCTGAGGAGTCCGTGCTGTAGAGAGAGAGGAGGCGCATCAGTCATTGTTTTCTGTGTAAGGTCGTGACTGTTTAGATGTGTTGAGGCGCGTGGGACCAGACCAGTTATCAGCTCTAAATGTGCTGCTGCTGCTGCTGTAAGCTGAACAGGGCTGATTTCCACTACTGTCGATAACACGAAAGCATCAAAATCATTCAATAACGCTGATTTTTAGCAAAAGTCATAAAAGCCTTAAAGGGGTGGTTTACTGCGATTTCACTTTTTTCATTTTAAATAGTGTGTAATGTTGCTGTTGGTGCATGAACAGTATCTGCAAAGTTGCAGCGCTGAAAGTTCAACGTAAGTGGAGATATCGTCTTTTAAAAATCAGGAAGTTTAATGCCTACAAAAACGACTCATACGGGACTACAACAAGATACTTCCCGGGTTGCATACGCAATAAACCCATCAACCCCTCCCTCCGGAACATGCAGAAGGCCATGTTCTGCGGCTTTGTCGAAGAGGAAGAGTTATAGTGGAGAGTTGTAGTCGTGCCGTCGAAACGGTGTTATTTTCACCCAGCTGTCGGGTATTCTGTGTTCGGGCTTCCTACGGATGCTGTAGTTCGTCAACAATGGTTAAAATTTATGTTTGATTATGTTCCTGACAATTACAATCCTAATTTAACTCTCTGTGCTGCACATTTTACGGAAGACAGCTTCCAGAATCTACACGAGTTCAATGCGGATTCACACAGAAACTATTACTAAAACATGGAGCAGTTCCAGCTTTAAAACCAGAGGCAGCAGTTGTTGGGCCACAACCTGTAAGTAAGATTTCATAATTTTAAATGTATCTGCATGTATAATTTCAAACGTAATGTTTTAGTTTTATCAAGGACGTAAACAAATGCCAACGCTGGCTTTTAGTAGCCAGTTAGTTAAAAGCTATTTCGTGTGTCTATGACAAACGCCTACAAACATTTTGGACCCGAATTTGTAATTATGTACTAATTTTGTAAATGTATTTTCCATGTATACTTTATGACGTAATTTTTCGATTTGATCAAGAACGTAAACACAACGCTGTTTGGTTAGTAGCCAGTTAGTTCGATGCTATTTTGTGTGTATAAGACAAACGTGTACAAACTTCAAAAAATTATATGTAATCACAACAGCAAACTTCCATTCAGAAACGTTTGTAAGAGCCGTGCTTGCAGAAGTTCTGCTTGACTCTTCATTACCGCTTTCTGGGTCTGATTCTGGCTCAAACTCATACGGCAATATTGACACCATTATTTACATTTGACCGGAGCACATGCAGTTGTCGCTCGTAAAGGTAATGGGCGTGAAGTTTCCGGACAACGTGCAGTACACAGTTTAGCCAATCACAACACACCGGCCCAACTAACCAATCTGAGCCCATCGCCTGTTTCTGAGGGAGTGGTTTCAGAGAATCAGGAAGTCAACCGGTCGTTCAAATGACAGAGGAGAAAGTGGCTTACAATAAAGGTGAAATATATGAAAAATAAGGCGTTTTTTAACAAACGAAACATGAAGACATGTTATATTGCACCCCATAAACACAATCAAGCAAAGAAAAAAAGCAGTAAACCACCCCTTTAAAAAAAAACTCTTGTTGTCAATAGTAGAGAAAGCACAGAAGAAAAAGCTTGACTATTGCAAAAACTGTATAAATGCACATACCCTGTTACTCACATGAAAATTAATTCAAAATGATTGTGTTAATTATTTAAATCATTGCTTTAAACACACTGTCTGATGTCCAGACCCTATAGTTTCCTGCCTGTGATCAGTGTTCAAACTCTCTGCATCAGTTAAACACACACACACACACACACACACACACACACACACACACACACACACACACACACACACACACACACACACACACACATCTTTCTCATGGAGGGTCGGGTCGGTTTAATGACTGCTATCTTTAACTGCTATTTATCTAATGGATCTCTAGGGAACAGCAATTTCTCACTCAGCACGTAGAGAAATTAGGAGCTGAATGCCTCTATGTTTCCCTCTCTCTCTATCCAACTGACATTTGCATTTGTGCATGCGGTTTATAGAGCAGACTTTTGTTTGTTAAATGACAAATTGTGTATTTTTTGATTGATTGACTGATTGATTGATTGATTGTCATTTTTTGAAGTTGTTCTGTTTTCACTGCATGAGTAATTGTGAGTTACGTAGCGCTGTGGTTCCGGTTGTCTCCGGGGAATGTGTCTCTCCGCTCGTCTCATGGGGTTTCGTCTATGTTCACGTCTGTGACTGTGGTCAGCTGTTATGAGGGGTCCTGAAGGACATTTGTCAGTTTGCACTTGTTAACTGTTTGTCTGCTTCCCGGAGAGTTGATGAGGGTCTAACTAAGTCTCATATTTATACAGTTTTGGACATACTGAATGCATAAGTATATATTTGATCACAAATACAGTAAAAATAGTAATATTGTAAAATATGATTACATTCAAAATAACTATTTTCTATTGTAATACATTGCAAAATGTAATTTATTCCTGTGCTCAAAGCTGCATTTTCAGCATCATTACTCCGGTCTTCAGCGTCACATGATCTTCAGAAATCAGTCTAATATGCTGATTTTGGTGCTTTATTAAAACTTCTTGAGGTTTTATCATAGATATTGATATTTCATATCAGATCAGCATATTGTTTTTTTAGGTTATTTTAAACACAAGTAATACAGCGGGTTTTTTTTCTAAATTACTAAAGAATCAAAAGTTCTCCACGGAACTTAAACTTAAAATCCCTTCATGTTTGAATTTTTATGTTTCAAATTTGAAAGTGGATTCAAAAGGTAGTAGTGAAAGTACAGAAAATAACAGCTGATACAACCTAAGGAGACATATTTATGGTAAATATGCTATGAATCACTTATTTTTGAATTAATAATAACACATTCAACATGAAATCAAAATAAGCATTTTTATCTTATTGCAGTTCATTTGTGAAAAAAGTTCATTATTTGTAATCTTTCATCAAAATTTAATAATGTGAAACAGGTTTTGCTACTTGCGTGGTTGATAAAAAATATTTTTATATGCACTAAATGTTCATTTTTCAGTGAATTACAATCAAATTATGAAACATAAATTCATCACAAATGCCATTTCATGGTTGACTTTAAATAAATAAAGCTCAGAAGATGAGAGAAGAAATGTGACAATGATACTACCATGTTTTTTAGACATTTTCTTTGAAGAGAAATTTGATTCATGGTATTAGAATCTGGTACATCCATCAATTCATAATAACGTCCATCACGTTACTTTTATAAGCACAAGGAAATTTCTAATAACAGGGATTCTCTCTCTCTTTCTCTGTACTGTGGACAGCCCACTTTCACAGACAGACACACACACACACACACACACACACACGCGCACACACACACACACACAGGACTCCTTCAGTGTTCGGTTTGGACTCGGACAGAATGGATGGATTTATTTCTCATAGATCAGCTTCACTACATAAATCACTTACTTGCTTCAGAAGGGACTTCAGTGAAAGTGACATGGAGCTTTAACTGGAGAAGCGCTGTCTTCTGGTCAGAATGGTACGGTAACTCACTGTTCTGTTTTCAGACCTTCTGCACTTGTGCTTTAATGTAATGAACCATGTTGTTATAATGCAAATAGATCTTATAGTGCTGTTTTGTAAAACAATTTTACACCATTTTTATTTTCACTTCATTGCATGTATGAAACTTTTTGAAGGAAACGAGAAAGAAGAGAGTGTGTCTGTAAATGGACAGTGAATCATAACACATGATGACATTCCTCGGAGGAAAGTCGAGCGTCCCGGTTCTAATGCATCAGATGCATGAATGCTCTTTGTTGCATGACTGTCCTGGATAAAGTAACATTTGCTCTGACACGTGATAAAGGAACAAGTTCCTGTTACTAAATTACTGTTTATTTGCGCTCTAAAAAGTTTATTAAATCGAGAACAAGTCACAGAAATGTGATTAAAAACAGGATCCTTGAATGATCTGTGTGTCTTAGAACACTTGTTTAGATCATGAAAGAAATTACATGGTCACACTTTATATTAGGTGGCCTTAACTATGTACTTACATCAAAACATAAGTACAATGTGCTTATTGTGTTCATATTGTATTGCAAAACACTTTTGCTGCTATTGAGGGGGATACGGGTAAGGTTAGGGACAGGTTTGGGGGTCTGGGTGGGTTTAAGGGTGGGTTAAGGTGTAAGGGATGGGTCAACAGTGTAATTATAAATGTAATTACAGATTAATTACATATAGGTATTTTTTAAATATGAGTACAATGTAAAAACAAGTATGCACACAATAAATGCATTGTACCAAATTATTAATTTAAATGTAAGTACATATTAGTTAAGGCCACCTAATATAAAGTGGGACCAATTACATTTACCTCAAAGGAAAGTAGAGACAAAATTACTTGCAATGTGAAGGATGCTTTTACAAAAAAATTATGGGAAAAAATGTATTAAATTAATGACATTTTATTGAAATAAAAATTTTAGTAAAAAAATAAAAAATATATATTTTTCATTATTTAATGTCATATATTATTTTGATAAAATAATTTTAAGTTATACAATTAAAAAAAATATGTATTGAGATGTATATTTTCAAAAGGTAAAATTACTTGCAATTTGGACACTTTTACAGAAAGTTATTTGAAAAACAATTAATAAATGTAGTGCAATTAATTGCATTAATTAAAAAAACAATAATTAAAATGATTAATTATTGTAATACAATTTCAGTTCAATTATGTTTAAATTATACAGTAATGTATTGAGAGATATTTTCAGTAAAAACCAACTTTGCAGTTGTTTTTGTTTTAACTGTTTCTATGGGAAAAATAATTTACATAGAGTTTAAACAAAAAATTGAGCTGACTTATTTAGCATATATATTTTGCATACATACTGTATATTTATGGCTGAATACTGCATAGTAATTCAAGATATGATACATATTGCGACACATCATTATTCATAATTCAGTTATTTAACATCAAGCTTGGGTGTTTCCAGTCAAAAGAGCCCACAAATTACAATGTGATATGGAAAATCTATGATTTTTTTTTAATCATCCACTATCACAAATATGCGAGGAGTTAGACACTAAAGTTCAGTATTCAGTGTTAGAGGGATTATCATTACAAACCAAATCATTGACCTTAAAGGGTTACTCCTCCCCAAAATGACAATTTTGTCATTAATCACTTACCCTCATGTCGTTCCAAACCAGTAAAAGCTTTGTTCATCTTTGGAACACAATTTAAGATATTTTGGATGAAAAGCGGGAGGCTTGTGACTGTCCCATTGACTGCCAAACACTTAACACTGTCAAGGTCCAGAAAAGTATGAAAGACATCATCAAAATAGTCCATCTGCCATCAGTGGTTTAATTTGAATGTTATGAAGCGGCGAGAATACTTTTTGTATGCAAAGAAAAAAAAAACCCTGACTTTATTCATCAATTTGAACGAAAACAGCGTATCCATGTGGTGCTGCTGTCAGTTTGCATCCAGAAGATATTCTCCAAAATGGCGCTACAGTGACGAGGAGACGAATTGTTGAATAAAGTCGTCATTTTTGTTTTCTTTGCGTACAAAAAGTATTTCTTCAATAATCTTTTATTTACAACCTCAAAAAGTCATTTATTGTAGTGTATACGTATTACTGTTTTACACGTGCAAACCCTGAAAGCCAATACAAAGTTACAATATAAAGGCAAATCTAACTGTTCTTGCTTCAGTCTGCAACTAAAGTGTTTCAAATGTGTTTTAAAATTTATTTAATTCTGCTGTGCTTAAAAAACCATTGTGCCAGGATTTGGATATGGACTACAGACTGTTGTTTATACTGAGCGGTTTCGCGCATACGAGGGAGAAACTGGACACTATAGGGTTCACTCCTACATCTCAACACAAACACACGCACACCGAACATCAGTCATATGTGATTTGATGGATGGCCACTGAGGTCAGAGGAGATTCGGAGGTCGCTGCGAGCGCATTTCAGCAAGTCGTGAACGTGGCGTCGGTTTCTCGCTCGACATAAATGCAGATCAGTCAGAAATACACCGGGCAGGACGGGATCCAGTATCACAGACGTGTCCACTCTCACATCACACACTTCAAGACACGGTCCCAGCCTGATTCAAACATGTTATGTTACTATTTATTAAAAGTACACTACCGGAAGATTTTTTTCTTTTTCTTTTCTTTTTTTGTAAGAAATTATCGAAAAACTTAAATAAAATAAACTGTTTAAAACTGGAATATGACATTCAAAAGCAGTCAAAACTAAACAAAACTTTAACTAATAGATATCACCATACTTTACTATTAAATATGCAAGTGAGGCGTTGTCTTAATGAAAATGCACTAATTTGCATCCATTTCCTGAACATTAATCTGAACACTGGATTAAGCCAGGTTCACAATTCTTGCTTAATTCTGTTGACATATTAAAGTCGAACGTTTTTATAGAGGGGATTCTGAATATCTCTTTTTGTCACTCCATAAATCAGAAAACACTGTCAATAGAAAGGAAAAAATATATTTTCACCACATTTTAGGAATAAAATGTTATATAAATCAGTGCAAACGATATATGAACAAACCCCACAGTAAAAACCTTCAGATTATAGATAGGTATAAAACTGCTAAGTTTGGTGTTTGTAAGTGCTGCTGAAGTGGAGAAAAAACTCTTTAAAGATATGAATCGTAATTGAAATCTACACACGCAAATAGATAAAGTGTAATAAAATAAACATTTAAATCGGGTGTTTTCACTAAAAAGAAGACATGTTATGAAAGTAAAATAACCCAATTTCTAAAATTTGACCAGTACATTAAAATGTCTGTATAGTGTATTGCCTTAAAATAGCGTACAATGATGAATCGCTCATAATAGTAAGGAAATAGACCATTTTTATTTCATGTTGACGCTAAATTAGTTTCTTGCACATAATGTTTTCTGAAAAATTCCTTGTAAATTTTTCTGGTTGAACGAGAGCGAGATGTGTGTTTTGATGAATTTGGCCCCTGTCACTTGGGCCCTTGTCCTTAAATGGCATGTGTATGTGTGTGTACACTTAAGCCCACTGGACAGTAGGAATGTCCATTAACCCTGCAGTCCATCACTGCTGAAACAGCAGAGGCTAAATCCAGATCCACAGACTAAAGGGTCGGATTTGGGCCTGAGGGTCAGAGAAACTGAAAACTCCCTCAGGACCGTCTCACAATCTACCAGACCACACCTGTCTGTCTGTCTGTCTGTCTGTCTGTCTGTTACACTCACAACCATCGATTGAGAAAGTTTGAGCTGCACATTTTCTTTTGTTAACTAAAAACTCGATGTATATTTCCTTGAGAACCAGGATCTAGCAGGAGATGCATTTGTGTAAAGACATTTAATGTTACGCGGATTTCTATTTCAAATAAATGCTGTTCTTTTGAACTTTCTATTCATCAAAGAATCTTAATGTGACCCTGGAACACAAAAGCAGTCTTAAGTCGCTGGGGTATATTTGTAGCAATAGACAAAAATACATTGTATGGGTCAAAATGATCGATTTTTCTTTTATGCCAAAAATCATTTGGATATTAAGTAAAGATCAGGTTCCATGAAGATATTTTTCACGAAGGCGATTTTCTCAATATTTTGATTTTTTGCACCCTCAGATTCCAGATTTTCAAATAGTTGTATCTCGGCCAAATACTGTCCGATCCGAACAAACCATACATCAATGGAAAGCTTATTTATTCAGATTTCAGATGTATAAATCTCAATTTTGAAATATTGACCCTTATGACTGGTTTTGTGGTCCAGGGTCACAAATGAATCACAGTTTCCACAAAAATATGAAGCAGCACAACTGTTTCCAACATTGATAATAAATCATATTAGAATGATTTGTGAAGGATCATGTGACACTGAAGACTGGAGTAATGATGCTGAAATAAATTCAGCATTGATCACATGAATAAACTACATTTTAATATACTCACATAGAAAACAGTTATTCTAAATAGTAATAATATTTCACAATATTACTGTTTTTATTGTATTTTTGATCAAATAGATGCATTCTTAGTGAGCAGAAGAGACTTCTTTCAAAAACATTAAAAATGTTATCAACTCCAAACATTTAAACAATAATGTAAATGTCTGAAACATTTTTTTTTTTAAATAAGTAAACTTTATAATATTCTATTATAATATTTTTTTATTTTGCTCTGTATAATTTACATGAACTGCAACTGTATGTGTGTTGTTACAGAATCCCGAGTCCCTGGACACGTCGATCCAGAGCTGTCTGTCCGCCCTCTACCCACCGTTTGAGGTCACGGCCTCTACTGTCCTCAGCCAGCTCTTCCAGGTCATCGAGGGTCGTTACCATGGAGACGCCCTCCAGTGTCTGACCGACTTCCTCATCCCTGCCAGGCACCTTCTGGAGAGCGTGCAGCAGGTGGCCTGTGTGAGTGTGGGAAAAACCATACATAAATGACCTCAGAAATCATAACATACAGTCGAACTAGCAATGCACAACTAGTGGAGGAAAACAAGTGTTAAAAATCATGAAAAACAGTCTAAAATATATGGGTGTTTCTTCAACTATGGGCACTTCTGACCTTCTAAAAATGCAGAAAATAAACTCTCTTAAAAGACTCTTCACACTCTCACTGGTTTCATTTGTCCAGTAGTGAACATACATGAATCACAAGAGAAATGTGCCATTTTTTGTGAAAGTCGTGAACATTAGCCCATCACAGTGCTATTTCCATCACATCTTAAATTATGCATTTGTTTAATAACATTCTGTGATGGGAAAGATTATTATGTTTTTAGATATATTACATAATAAAATAAAATGGCAAACTCTTGCTAGGGCTAATTTTATAGTCAGCATTTTATGAATGTTATATAAAATCAAATAATATTTTGATATTTTCTGTATAATTTACCAAATTTTCAGCTTACTGTGTGATGGGAATGATCATTTCAGACATTTTAATAAAAAAATTAAATGGCAAACTCTTGTTAGGGCTGATTTCATAGCTATCATTTTATCTAATATAAATAAAACAGATTAATATTTTGACATTTTTAGCATAATTTACCAAAATGTCAACTTGTTATTTGATGAAAAAGAGCTTTTTGGACATTTTAAACAACATAAAACAGCAAACTCTACTAGAGCTGATTTCATAGCCATCATTTTATGTATTACAAATAAAATTAAATAATATTTTGACACTTTTTGCACAATTTACAAACAAATAAATAAGTCAAATATAGAAAAGATCCTTTTAGACATTTTAATAATAAAATAAAATGGTAAGCTATTGCCAGAGCTGCATAGCCAACATTTCATGCCAACATTACAAATAAATAAAAAAATAAATAAAATACATTGACATTTTCTGCATAATTTACCAAATGTTCAGGTCATTCTGTTTTGGAAAAGATCTTTTTTTTTTATATACATTTTAGATAAAATAATGTTTTGACATTTTCAGCATAATTTACCACATTGTCAGCTTGATTAGAAGACTTGATTAATAAAAAATATATTGTTCAGGAGTGATATTTACCTTGATATTTACCTTTGACTTGTTTTCTTGGCAGGTCACATATTTAATCTCAAGAGCACACGCTGTTCTCTTCAAATTTAAGAATGAAGATCTGAAATTAGAATAAAAAAGAAATTGTATAAAAGGCATTTTAAAATGTATATCAAAATACAGTAACAAAATACATGATGAAGGCACAATAAAAAGTTTCTGAAAGAGTTTTAAACGTGACCATCATTTAACAAAACTCGGGAGGGGGGGTACTTTTTAGTGAAAATCAACCGAAAACATAAGTGCCTAAAGATGAGAAAACACCCTTAAACTTTCTCTTATGCATTCATATTACAGTATGTTAATAGAAAAAGTCCATGAGAACAGTATGTGTCAACAACCCTTCTTCTCTTATACTTGCTTTCTGATTAATAACAAGCAGCAACACTTTGAAACTGACATTAATCTCTGAAAATAGTCAGTAGCACGTTGTCTTGAGCAGCAGTGTCATACAGGGACAGTCTGAGCTCAGCTGATCTGAGAAGCGACTGCAGTATGTCTTTCAGACGGATCATCTTTGAGGAGTCATTGAGATAAGTGCTCCAGACCGCCGTCTGACATTCTCTACAGAGCACAGAATCTGAGGTCAATTAATGAGTGACTGAAGCAGTCGGCCATGTGATGTTCATCTGCTCTGCGCAGTGATTATAGGACGTCTTTGACATCAAGAACATCGCTCCATACTATTCACTCAATAAGCTCTTTTATAAAGCCCTTTATCAGCCTGATCTTCCACAGATACTCGGCAGAACCACTTCCATGGGCTGCACATCTTTATTTTCACTTCCTAATCACTATCTATATTAGTAAAAGAAGAACGATTTTAATATAATCAACAGTAATTATTTCATTCTTGGCCGTCAGTATTTCACACTGGAATGTGAACACTTAAAAATGCACTTACATGTGACAATATCAGCTGCACTGGCAATATTTTCAATATCTTATTGCTTTATCATTTATAAATCAAAAGTTGTTTATACAATGCATGAAAAATTAATTGATACTAATTATTATATATTTGTGAAAAGACTGTATCTCATAAAATTGTTTCGATATCACTTTCTTTTACCTTAATTAAAAAAAAAAAAAAAAAAAAAATCATTCTGGGAAATAAAGTATTCCTCCACCCTGGTCCACCAAAATTAACTTATTTAATATGACATGCAGAAAATAAAAAATATCTAATATACATATATATATATACTACATTTCAAATTTAAATTTAAATGTAACATTCCATTTGGAATCTAAAAGGGATTCTCAACTGAGTTCTACTTAAATTGATTTTCTGTGTGTCCCGAACAGGCTCCGTACTCTCAGAGGGTGTTCAGGTTTTCCGGGTGGCCTTTGTGTTTACACGATCGTATCGTGATACAGCTTGCTCCAGTTAACCCTTTGCTGCTCAAACCAGGAGACTTTTACCTGCAGATTGTGCCGTTTGGAAACCAGGCAGCCAGTATTGTGGTCCAGAGCCTTTTGGAGGTGGAGGAGGAACGTGAGCTGGAGGAAACCCCAATACCTGAGACCTCGTACCCCAGCATCTTCACTGAAGCCTGGCTTCAGGAACTCAATGAGGGGAGACATGGAACACCTCTGGCTTGCTGCGTCCTCAAAACCGAGCAGGGCGTAGTCAAGGTTCCCTGGGAAGAGGTGGCCAATCCTGAATTTGAAGACGATCGGAGGATGGCCTCCTCGTCTACGTCAAACCAACAAGAGTCTTTGAGTTCGTGCCATCCGCATACACCTACCCCTTCTAGTTTCTCTGTAGAGACGAGGATTTGTCCTGCACGGGATGGTATAGCAGTGTCCTTGCATTTGGTAGACAACAGCAGTAGTTCCAGAAACGCTGAAATGGATCCAGCGCAGTCTGGAATGCGACCGGTGGGATGGGTGTCTCCAAACACATGGGACAGCAGAAGTCTGGTTAGCAATTGCAAAGATCTAATGGACCTTACCAAAGAAACGCAAGGATGCTCACAAACTTGGGCTCAACCTCATACTCCTCTGCTGAGGTCCAACAGTACTACTCGGGAACGTACGGCTTGTGTTCGCACCGTGAGGTTCGCAGAGGAACCCTGTACACCGTGCATGCAGAGGAAACACGGACAAGGGACCAAAGCACAAAAATGTCGGTACATGGAACCACAGGATAAATCTATTAAACCCAAAGAAAGATCTGAGCATCCCAGTAGCCTTCACAAACCTGCTCAGGAAAATACAGCTTATTGTTGCTCCTCAGAAGCAGGTCTTTTAGGTAATTACTCCAGCGAAGGGCATAAGGATCAAACAGAGAACATTTCTCAGGACAAGATACACTGTTTTACTCCAGCTGTGGTTGGGACATCTGAGAAGTGCCACATTGTTGTCCAAGGAGAGACAAACGAGGTGGACAGAAGCAGCTACTTTGAAATGATTCCCAGGCTGCATGTGGTTCCAGGGAAGAAGACCACCGCTTTTGGACTTGTGTCTCCAAAGATAAACAGAAGACGAATACCAGCTCAAGGTTTGGATCAATCTTATGTATCTATCTATCTATGTCCATCCATCCTATCTATTCATCTTTTCATCCATCAATCCAGAATCGATCTATCTTTCCATCCATCCATTCTATATCCATCTCTCTTTCCATCCATGAATTCACCCACCCAAATTCCCAACCATCCATCTCTTTACATTAATCTATCCATTCTATATCTTTCATTCATCCATCCTATATCTATCTTTCCATCCATCCATAAACCTAAATAAATCTATTTATCCTACATCTATCTGTCCATACATCCATCTTTACAACAATCCATCATCTATCGTTCCATCTATCATCGTATATCTGCATTTCCATCCATACATCAATCTTTACATCCATTCATCCATCCTATATCTATCCGTCTTTCATTCATCCAAACATTCTATATCCATCTATCCTTACATTCATCCAGACACTTTTCAAGAGACTAACCTAAGAAAAAATATGTTCAATATGTTTTATTTAAAGACAAGTCCTTATGATCTAATAAACCTTATTAGAAGCAAAACAACATCTTTGACCATGTTTTAATGCATGTTGACTTATTCCTTTGAAGATCCCTCTCAGGACTCAAAATCTCTGTCCCCTCCTGTTATTGGACCACGGATCAATCTTTCAGATGCATCAGCACAAGCTGAAACAGAGAGACCACCCTCCAGATCATCCACACCTCCTGCACTTACAGCTGACGGCCTCCTTCACTCAGGAATGGTGTGTCTTACAGGTAACCCCCCCCCATCTAATTTATTTATTTATTTATTTATTTATTTTTTCAAATTAATATCACATGATTTTTAATGCTTTGAAACTGTAGACATCTGGTGTTCTGTCATTTGGTTGTAAAAAAAAAACAAAACAAAAAAAAACATTGTCAGCAAAGTAAAATCATCTAGCTGATCTAGCTATATATAATGTGTATTTTTTAATATTTTTTAAAATAATAAATCTAAAATGAAATTTAAAATTGAAATATATTTAAATGTATATTTTAATTTTAAATTATATAATACAATAAATAAATGTTTAATGTTAAATATATATATAATATATATATATATAATAAATATATAATAAACAATATATATAATGTTTTTAATTATTTAAAATTAAACAAATAAAAAATATATATTTTTTCTTTTGAATTATTCATTTAAATTTAATAAATAAATACATTTGAATATATATTCTTGAAATGATATGTTTAAAATTTAAAATAAGTGTAAATTTTCTATATATAAATAAAAAAAATCGGTTCCACTTTACATTAGGTGGCCTTAACTACTATGTACTTACATTTAAATTAATAATTTGGTACAGTGCACTTGTTGTGTACATACATGTTCTTACATTGTACTTATATTGTTAATAATACCTTTATGTAATTACATCTGTAATTAATTTCTGTAATTACATTTATAATTACACTGTTGACCCATCCTTTACACCTTAACCCACCCTTAAACCTACCCAGACCACCAAACCTGTCCCTATGTTACCTGTGTTTTGCAATACAATATGAACACAATAAATACATTGTACTTATTTTTTGATGTAAGTACATAGTAGTTAAGGCCACCTAATATAAAGTGTGACCAAAAAATCACTATATAATATTCTGTGTTGGTGCCAGTGAGAATGTTAACTATAACCAAATCCTTATTGTTGAGCAATGAAAACTATAGACTAAGATCCCTATGAATAAAACCCATTTCTTTTCCAATAAGATGTTTTTGGAATGAACCCATGTTGTGTTTTCTATTGAAATTCAATGTTTATATGCTGAACAAGGCAAGCGAAAAGAGATGATCCCAGACTGCAGTAATGAAAGCATTAGTCACTTATAGGACAGCGCTGTGTTTGTCATGGTCTAATGTTTGTCTGACCTCATCTGCCTCCTGCAGGGGGTCAGGACCGTTCAGGCCGAGCAGTTGTGGAGATTTATGGAGATCATCAGGTCTGGGCTTCTGCGCCCATTTCAAGCCAGGAGATCTGCAAACTACTGCTGTACTTCCACACCATCACCAGGTACAACATCTGCCCAACAAACACACAACAGAGATGTTCACTGCTGAAAGACTGATGGATGTTATTTTTAGGAAAGAGAAAGATCTAGGGATGACGGTGGTCTTTGATGCACGGAAGAAGCCGCCACATTCAGAGATTGCCAAAGCTCTCCTTATGCTCCAGGTGTGTGTGTGTGTGTGTGTGTTTGGGTTAAAACTGCAGCTTGAAAACCTCTTTAGGCACTAAATCTTGAGCGGTTGTCCACAGGAACTTGATCCTCATGCTGTGCATTGGGTTCTGCTGCTGCTCAATAAGGACAACAGCCACAGTCATGAGAAAAGACCCGGCGTTACGGTCAGGAGAGCTGTTTTTTTTCTATAATTGCACACATACACCTGGCTTCAGTGGTTTTCTTTATAATACTGTTGTGCATGCACGTGTATTTCTAACAGACTTTGATCTTCTCAACCCTCTGCAGATGGAAACTGTGACGTCACCTAAGGCTCTTTATAAAATAGTGGACGTCAGTCAGCTGACTGCGGCTCTACACGGATCCTTCCAGTACAACCACTGCGACTGGCTACAGATCCATCAGGTACATTATTGGGCAAGCAATCCGATCCCTACCAGCATTATTAATAAAATATTCATAATAATTATGATATATAGTAGAAAAATCTATATTATTTTATTATATTATATTTTATATTATTTCATATTTATACCATATTAAATTGTTATATTTTAAAATACTATTTAATAATAATAAATGCAATATTTAATAATAATTGTATTATATTATACATTTTATTATACACTTATTATTATTATTATATTTAAATTTAATTTGATAAATATTACTCCATATTATCAATGATATTATTATATTATTGTGTATTCTCAATTATATTATTATATTCAATAATGCAAGATTATAATTGATCATATATTACTATATATTTAAAAATATACTATAATATTTAATAATACAATGTTAATATGTTTAATATTATATATTAATATATTATTAATATATTTTTATATCTTGATTTATTTATAAATATTTTTAAATATTTATTTAAAAAATAATGTCATTTGTATGATATAACATTATTATAATATACTTTTCATTCTTTTTTTTAGTAACTATAAAGTAAAAAAATACTAATTATTTTTACCCTAACCTTGCATATCTGTATAAAAATGCAACATTTTTATGTTACAGAAACTGTATCCATTTGTGTCAGATCTTCAGGAGGCATCCGCTCTGCTATCAGGAGCCATAAAGAAACTGGAAGGCGTTCATAAGATCGACACAGTACAGGTAATTAAACATTTTTCTCTGTTCTTGTTCTGTCTTAAACCAACCTCCCACCCTCCAATCAAAATTATTTATAAATAAAAAAAGCTGTTCTTACGTAAAGATAATGCACAGACCTCTATGAATGTGTAAAATGGCAGAAATTACTGTGTGTGAATCAGGATGTGCAGCAGTGCATTGAGGAGCAGGGAGCTCTAATGAAGAATGTGCTGGAAGACGCACGATTGGTTGGATTGCAAAGGGGGGGTGGAGCCATGCTGGCCAGGCTGAGGCGGGAAACTGAAGTGAGGTCGCCAGACTGTGAACAGAGCCGGTAAACACACACATGTGAACACACGTCAGCCTCAAACACATTCTACTGAACCTACAGATAATACTGAAGGGACCTGATGCAGTAAATCATCTGTGTTTTCCCACAGTGAGGTGATCGACACAGTCACACATCTGTACAACGCCATGGAGGAGCAGGTGCACATCCTGGCCAGGAAGTCCAATATGTCCCTGCAGCACCTGGACTTCCTGTTACAGCTCAGAGAGATGGAGTCCAGGTTTGCAAAGGTAGAGAGCTGTAAACAAAAGAAAAATGGATTGTTTTAGTTAAAATAGGTTTATCTTGTACTTTAAAGACAAAACATCAGAGGCTTCGAAAGAAGTCTCTTCTGCTCACCAAGGCTGTATTTATTCGCCCAAAAAATACAGTAAAAACAGGAATATTGTAAAATATTTATTCATGTGATCAAAGCTGAATTTTCAGCATCATTACTCCAGTCTTCAGTGTCACATGATCCTTCAGAAATCAGTCTAATATGCTGATTTGCTGCTCAAGAAACCTTTTTTCTTCATATTTCTGTGAAAACCATTATACATGTTTTTTTTAGGATTCTTTGAAAAATAGAAACTTGAAAAGAACAGCATTTATTTATTTCCTGTCACTTTTGATCAATGTATTATAATATTACTGTATTACAGTATATATTATTATATAAATATGTATACATTATTATTATAAATTATTATAACAATTATTTTCTATTATATTTAATGGTATAATATTATATTATACTAAATTATATTATATTATATTTATTATTATATAAACATGAAAAGATAACTGTTGTTGCTTATTGTTCTTTCCAACATTACAAATGTCTTACATGAGTCTTTGCTGAATAAAAGCATTCATTTCTCACAACAACAGCAACAACAAAATCTGACCCCAGACTTTTGAACCCTAGTGTACATTGGTCTTTTGCATTCAGATGCACCGAGTTAAGCGTATCTCTCTGTAGATCAAGGACTGGTTCGACACTGAAGGAGAAACGCGGCTCCTGGAGGCTGAATCTGTGGAAGACTGCAGTGAACGAATCCAGCAAACGCTGCAGAGTTTCAAAGCTTTTCTCTCCGAAGCAAACGTAAGTGAAAGTGAAGAAAATTTATGGTGCGCCACTACATAAGTGACTTCAAAAATGTGAAGATTAAGCCTCAACTTTGCCATCAAAATCATTATGTGACAAAAAAATATCAGTAATGTTTAACCTTGTGGCAAATGTTTTCTTGTAACATGTTTCTGGATAACTATCAGGAGCGAAAGCATCAGGCGATGATGCTGGTGTCAGATGCGGAGCGCGTCCAGGGGCCAAACTATCCTGAGACGGAAGTGTTTCACGGGATGGTGTCCGTGTTTAAATCCAGTCTGGCTGACTTTGTGTCGCGGGCCGAGCGCTGCTGTGAAGAGCTGGGCATGATGGTGTACATCTGCCACTTCTGCGAGAGGGTATGGCTTATACTTTAAAAGAGTTTTTTAACCCCCCTCATCAGAACGCTCTGTTTGAAGGCGTGGCTGATTGTAGACTCTGAAGTAAACGCCCACTGCTGTGATTGGCTAATAGTTTGACAGCGTACATTTCTCACAGATGGACGCTGCTGTGATTTAGGTCAAAAATGCATAAATAAATGCTTTAAGAAGAGACAAAGCAATAGTAATCCCGTAATGAAAACGGTAGTCTTGTTGTCTTCACAGCATCTTTATCATTTGATTTCTGCGCAGACCTGTGCGTTCGCCTCTGTCTAAACACTAGATGTGACAGTGATGTCAATCTTCTTCTGCGGAGGCAGTGCTTATCCACACTATTACATCACAGAGTAGAAGATCAAGGATCTTCTACTCTGTCAAAAGATCAAGGGAATTTTAAATGCACCAATTCACAACATTCTTATAACTTATGATCAATGAGTGATTATTGACACCCTCCAACTCAGGACGTAATCAGAAACCCTACTGAGATTTTACATAAAATCATTCCTATGAGACCTGAAGGCAAAGAAATACAGCTGTTCAGTCTTGACATCAGTTTGATAGTTAAGTTTCAAAGGGTTTCTAGAATATACGTTTTTTATTTATGCACAAATTAATCTGTACTTAACATTTTAAGAGATCTGAATGATTCTCTTTCAGAATTTAAGACTACAAACTGAACGACTCTATAATCTCCTAATTTTGTGAAACTCTGGAAATACACAGTAATCATGAGATCATGCTGCCATCTAGAGGAGTGTTATATACTATCACTTGTCAACAAGCATAAACTTGCCTTCCTTCAGCAATTACATTTGGTCATTTCAACAGTTCAAGAAATTATCTTATTATTTAACCATGTTTTATTAACAAGAAAGAACATGGTTCCTCAGGTTTTTGAGCCAAATGGATTTTGAATCCAACTTCCAAAATACAAAAAAAAAATATATTTTTAGATTTTGTTGAAATTGGTTCCATGATTCCTTTAAGAAAATTAACCATGGTTTTATTATGGGAAAGGTGTAGTAACCATGTGTTTTGGCATATTGATCACCATTTGTATAACCACAGTTTCACTACAGATGCCATGGTTAAACTATGGTTAGTGAGGCAAAACCGTGGTTCTTTTCTGGTCATCATAGTTTAACTATAGCAACCTTGTTTTTTTTTTGTTTTTTTTTGTTTTTTTTGTAGTAAAATGGTTAATTTTCGTAAGGCATGTGTTGACATTATTGGGAAACACATTTTTGCCAACATAATCCTCCCTATGTATGAACGAAATCATAATTGTTTTCAGGCGTCAGCCGTGGCCAGTGATTGCAGGCGATTTTTGGAACAGGAGCAATACTGCAGTTCTCCAGATGAGGAGCGCTGGACACATCTTCACGCTTACCTGCAGAGATTAGATGAGTTTTCTCCCGAGCACTTCCAGGACGTGAGAGCGCAGGCCTGTTCCAGCTCCAGAGCTCTGCAGGTGTGGGACTCCGCCTGGATCCACTGCCAGGAGGTCCGGCGACAGCTGGAGGAGAGACTGGCGCTTCTGGAAGGAGCTCAAACCGCCGCTGGACGTCACTCTGATTGGCCCGAGGTCATTCCAGGTCAGGATTCACAAGAGTCTGTACAAGATAAGGCTGCGTGGTATGACACGGAAGCTTGAAAACAAACAAACAACAAAAAAGTTAAATTAAATAAAAATTAAAATCATAATTGTGACATTTTATTTCATAACTCATACTTTTTTCTTACAATTGCAAGTTTAAACTCGTAATTGCGATTTTTTTTTTTCATTTATATTGTGAGTTTACATCATGCAAATCTGAATTTTTCCTAACTGCGAGTTATAAACCCATAATTATGACTCTTCTCTCCAAACTGTGTTTACATCATGCAATTCTGACATTTTTCTCCAAATTCTGAGTTTACATTATGTAATTCACACCTTGTTCCTCAAAATTGCAAGTAATAAACCTGCAATTGCAACTTTTGTCCTCTAAATTCTGAGTTTACATTATGTCATTCTGACCTTTTTTCTTAGAAATGAGTTATAACCTTTTTTATAACCTTTAAAATTTTTCTCCAAATTGTAAGTTTACAACATGTAATTCTGACTTAGAATTGCAAGTTATGAAAAATGTAGACTTTTTTCCTGAAGAGTTTATATCTCAGAATTTGATTTGATCTGATTTTTTCCCTCAGAATTAGGAGTTTAAAAATCAGAATTGTGACTTTTTCCTCAGAAGTTCACCTCTTGTAGTTTTTTTCCTGACACATAATTGTGACTTTCTACGTCACAATTAAGACTTCTTTCTCGCGATTAATTGCAAGTTTATATATCACAATTTGGATTTTTCTTAGATTTACAAGAAAAAATTGTGTAATGGCAATAGGGTAAATAAACTCTTCATTGTGACAGAATTTATTTTATTTATTTATTTTTTTGAAAACAAGACTTAATATCTTAAGTCGTTTAGCTTCTCAAGCAAATGTACCTTAATTTAAGAAAGTTCAGATATTTGTATTGGAAAACAAGACTAAAATTAAATTTTAAAAAAAGGTATGTTTTGCAGTGAACAATTCCTTATACGCAGGGGAAAAAATGATTTTCTTACTTACTATTTTTGTCTTTTTCTCAAGTACAAATATCCAAACATTCTTGTATCTAAATATTTACTTGAGAAGTAAAATGTCTTAAGACATTACGTCTTGTTTTCTGTAAAAATGATAAAAATGTTGTTAGTTTTTGCTTGTGCAAGAAAAATAGCTGCCAATAAATAATAATCAGTTCATCAAAAAACAAGGCTTAATATCTTAATATCTCATTTTGCTTCTCCAGTACATGTATCATAAATCAAGAATGTTAGATATTTGTAATGGAAAACAAGAAAAAAATAAAATAAAATTTTGCAGTGTATTGTGAAATAACATTTTGGTCATATCACCCACCCCAGTACAAGAGGAGCATGGGATTGTGCCCGAGCTGTCAGAGAGCAGGGCGAGTCGGGCGAGGGACAGCATTCACGGCACCGTCACATGCTTCAACTTCAGATCCAACCACAAAACCCGGAGAGAGGCCAAAACCACTCAGACTGCGAAGGAAACTCCTGCAGACCGCAGCCAGAGAGGCAAAAGCGTTGGCAGAAAAGCATCCCAAGAGCAGAAACCCGTCACAGGCTCGAGTACGGTGGGCTGCCAGTGGTTTCCTTGGCAGAACGCAGCCAGCAGAACCAACAGCAAGGGACCCGAGCTCCACATCACAGAGCCCGTCTTCTGCCAGAACCAGCCGTACGTGAACTCTCGCCACGGCAGCTTCTGCTCTCCGACGGCCTGCGGAGAGACGGAGGGGGCTAGAGACATCCCTGTGTTCACAGACAGCTGGAGAACCGATGGAGAAAACACTGCATCCACCCCAGAAAGCCCAAACAGAACCATGTGAGTTACACTGTGTTCTTGTGCCCACTGTTGAGACTTAAAGACAACATGAAATTAAAACGGCTACTGTTTACTTTAATGTACTTTAAAGGGTTTCTGGTCTTACGAATGATTCATCAGTGAGCATCATTTCAAAAAGACAAGAACATTTATTTTTAATAATCTTTAATCAAAATGTAACACTTTTTCTCTGCTTTTGAAACATATTTCACATAGTATATTCAGGTTTATTAAATTTAAACATTCAAAATAAATTAAAAATAAATGTAAATATTTAAAAAAATATATATAATAATTCAATTTAAATTTTGTTAATATTGTTAATGCATATTTTTTAAATGCATTGTGAAAAAGATTTCATGTTGTCTTTAAATATAAAGATGAATCACTGTGAGTTGAAACTACTTACCTTGAAGATGCACTTTGCTTTCTAGCTATTTGTACCACTCAAAAGTTTGGAGTCAGTAAGATTTATTTATGTTTTTGAAAGAAGTCTCTTCTGCTCATCAAGGCTGCATTTATTTGATCAAAAATACAGTAAAAACAGTAATACTGTGAAATATTATTATAATTTAAAATAAGTGTTTTCTATTTCAATATATTGTAAAGTGTAATTTATTTCTGTAATCAAAGCTGTATTTTCAGCATCATTACTCCAGTCTTCAGTGTCACATGATCTTCAGAAATCATTCTAGTATGCTGATTTGCTGCTCAAAAAACATTTCTGATTATTATCAATATTGAAAACAGTTGTGCTGCTTCATACTTATTTGGAAACTGTGATACATTTTATTTTTCATGATTCTGTGATGAATAGAAAGTTCAAAAGAACAGCATTGAAATAGAAATATTTTGTAAAATTATACGTCTTTCCTGTAATGTCTTTATTTTGGACCAATTTAATGCATCAGTGCTGAAAACAACTATTAATTTCTTTCAAAAAATAAATCTTACCAACTCCAAACTTTTGAACAGTAGTGTATAACGGGGGAAAAAACGAGTCTCAATATTTTTCATGCTATTTCTTTCTCTGTCCAAAAGCTTACACTGATGTCAGAAAGGTAAAGTTACAGTAAGAAGAGTAAATAAAGGATTTTAAAAGTGGCTGTACCGTGTTAAAATAGTGGTTCATTAACTACAATTGCAATACTAATGGTAAACATAATAAGCATAATAATAGATTTATATAATAATTATAATAATCTAATCATTTCTATAGTAATATTTCCACAGAGCCACGTATAAAAAAGGGTACTTTTCTGAAGTGAAGGCTGTCACAGCTGATATTTCATTATAGATTTTTATTATTTTAGAAATAGATTCTTATCTTTATTTCCCTGCAGGAAGCTTCATCGCGTCATGGAGGAGCTCCTGCTGACGGAGGTGGAGTACGTTCGCTCTCTCGGCTACATCTTGACTCACTACTTCCCTCTGCTGTCCCGGCCGGACGTCCCGCAGGATCTGCGCGGTCAGCGCGGACGCATCTTCGGTAACCTGGAGAAACTGTACGACTTCCACTGCCAGCATTTCCAGCAGGACCTGGAGGCCTGTCAGGCAGAACCGCTCCGAGTCGGACGCTGTTTCCTCAGTCACGTGAGACAGCACTGTATTTTGATCGTAATCATGCCACTTTCACTTTAAACAGAATATCATTTTAATCTTGTACAAATATCTATTAAAACAGAGAGAGAGTTTTGGACTTTACGCCCTTTACAGCAAGAACAAACCCCAGTCTGACGCTCTAATACAACACCACAGATACTTCAAGGTGAGGAACCTATAGTTTCTTATACAAAAATATGCATATAAATAAAATAAATTACATTATAGTATATATTATATTATATTATAATTTATAATAAATTATTTGTATATTATTTTACAATTTGTATGTATTTTATTAAAATATTAAAATATTATATTATTTAAATGTTAATATATTTAAAATATATATTTCTATAATACATATCTAAATTATATATATAATTATATATATATATAATATTTTTTTAATGTTTATTAGAAATATATTTAAATAAAATACATGCAAAATAAATATATAAAATAATGTGTAACATATAAAAATGTAGTAATATAATGAATATAATATATAGTACTTGTATACAGTTGAGGTCAAAAGTTTACAACCCCCTTTCAGAATCTGCAAAATGTTAATTACCTTACCAAAATAATAGGGATCATACAAAATGCATGTTATTGTTTATTTATTACTGACCTGAATAAGATATTTCACATAAAAGATGTTTACATATAGTCTACAAGAGAAAATAATAGTTAAATTTGTTTAAAAAAAATGACCCTGTTCAAAAGTTTACATCCCCTTGATTCTTAATACTGTGTTATGACCTGAATGATCCACAGCTGTGTTTTTTTTTTTCTTAGTGATAGTTGTTCATGAGTGTTCTTCAGAAAAAATCCTTCAGGTCCCACAAATTCTTTGGTTTTTCAGCATTTTTGTGTATTTGAACCCTTTCCAACCATGACTGTATGATTTTGAGATCCATCTTTTCACATTGAGGACAACTGAGGGACTCATATGCAAGTATTACAGAAGGTTCAAACGCTCACTGATGCTCCAGTAGGAAAAACGACGCATTAAGAGCCAGGGGTGAATCATTTTTCTTATTTTTTTCATTTAGTACTGCCTTTCAGATGCTACAGAAGATAGTTACATGTTCCCCAGAAGACAAAATAAGTTAAATTTACCCTGATCTTCAAATTCGTGATCATTTGAACCTTCTGTAATGAGTTTAACTAAAGTGAATGGGAATGAAATCAAAGCTCTTTTTGTCCAGCGTAAGCAGATGGAGTTGGGTGACAGCATGGATCTCTCCTCGTACCTGCTGAAGCCGGTCCAGAGGATCAGTAAATACAGTCTGCTGCTGCAGGAGATCCTGGACGAATGTGTGCCGGATCAGAGCGGAGAACGAGAGGAGATCCAGGCGGCTCTAGAGGTGGTGCGATTCCAGCTGCGGCACGGGAACGACCTGCTCACCATGGACGCCATCCGCGACTGCGATGTTAGTGGCAAAGCTACAAGATGGACTTTGAATAATCTGTTAAAAAAACTGAGAGTTCATTCAATCAATCATTCAATCAATCAATCAATCAATCAGTCACCATATAGTCATATTTTTTCTTTGGAACACAAATTTTGGTCTTTTTCTCACATCTGAAACTGGTTTTCCAGTTTTTCCATAATATGCCAGAAGTAATAATTTTATGTTTTGTCATTATGTTTCTTCAGCTGAATCTGAACGAGCAGGGCCAACTGATTCGGCAGGATGAATTCTGGGTAATTTTCCGCAAGAAACGTTCCCTCCGACGAGTGTTTCTCTTCCAAGACGTCATCCTCTTCACCAAGACCAAAAAAAACGACCGTGGAGATGATGTGTATGTTTACAAAATGTCTATCAAGGTATGTTTGTGAGAATATTAATGTTTCTATTCATCAGAGAATCCTGAAAAATAAAATGTATCACAGTTTCCACAAAAATATGAAGCAGAACTGTTTTCAATATTGATAATAATCAGAAATGTTTAAGCAGCAAATTAGGATATTAGAATGATTTCTGAAGGATCATGTGACACTGAAGACTGGAGTAATGATGCAGAAAATATAGCTTTGATCACAGGAATAAATCACATTTGACAATATATTCAAATAGAAAGCAGTTATTTTGAATTGCAATAATATTTCATAATTTTACAGTTTTTACTGCACTTATAGTCAAATAAATACAGCTTTGGTAAGCAGAAGACTTTTCTTCAAAAACATTTTTAAAAATGTTACGGACCCCAAATTTTTGAACCGTAGTGTATAATAAAACTTATTTCTAAATAATTTACATATCTGCAAATGCATTTCACAAAACTAAATAAATATTAATTAATTAATTAAACATTTTTCTAACTGTTTTCTAATACAGTTATGATTAAATGTTAAGTGTTTGTTTAAATTGCACACTTTGTACTTCATTTAAAGTTTGCTTAATGTTCCTCTGTAGACCTGTGAGATTGGAATGACCCACTCGTGTGGGGTGAGCGGCCGCAGTTTTGAGATCTGGTTCAGGAGGAGACGCTCTCAGGACACCTACATCCTACAGGCAGAGACACGGGACGTCAAAGAAGCCTGGACCAGAGACCTGGAGCGCATACTGTGGGAACAAGCACTGAAGAGCAGAGGTCAGAGCATAATACAACACAATATAGAGTAAATTAGGCATTTACAGGCAAAGTTTAAGTGGTTAAAGGTTACTGTACAAGTTGTTTGTGCTTGTATGTCCTTGTAGATCTACAGGACTTGTTGATGTTTGTGTTTCAGAGCTGAGGAGACAGGAGAGGATGTTCATGGGAATGGGTTGGAAACCTTTTTCCGACATTCAACCGAGAAACGCAGCTGTTAGCAATCATGCTGTGAATGGTGATGTCACAGGAAGAGGTATTTATCAGCCAATCACAGGCTGACAATTTGCATGCATATAACTGATCTCACGGTATAACTCAAGGGCATAGGAACGGTTTGAAAAATATCCTAAAATGCCAGTTATTCTAGTGCATTTATTATGAAAATTTCATAATTTGGATTAAAACACTATGAATTAATGCATAGTTTTATCAAAGATGACTTCTCTTCTGTTGTCGTTTTTTCATCAGGTAGTTTATTTTCTGTCAGAGTCTTGGCACACAAACTTTACCAGGTGTGGCTTGGGTCATGAATATTAATTACATTGGGATGTTATGCTAACTAATCTGCAACTAATTTTGATAATAGTTAGTGAATGCTAGCTATGATATGGTTACTGCTTAACACTTGCACATTTGTTCAACCCAATCCCAGGCTGACAGAAGCTTCTGCTTGCTCTTAAAGAGATAGTTGACCAAAAAATAATGTTGTTAAATTAATGTTTATTGCATATTTCAGTTTAATGAGTCTCGCCATGATGGTGTTTAGTGTTTGTGTGAATTAAACTGTGCACCTTCTATATATGTTATTATTTAAAAGCTGCTTGTGATGGGCATTTTTTTGGTGGTTATCAGTGTATTTCAAACAGTGTTGGGCACGTTACTTTAAAAAAGTAATTAGTTATAGTTACTAGTTACTTCTCACAAATAGTAACTGAGTTAGTAACTGAGTTGCATCATTATAAAAGTAAGTAATTACCAGGGAAAGTAACTATTGCGTTACTGCAAAAAAAAAAAAAAAGTTCAAATGTCAAATAACTTTGGCCCCAATATTAAATATGTTAAATTAAATAATAATAAATTATTATTATAAAACATTGTGCATTAATCTACACTATTTATCTACTGACACTTAGCATCAGTCAGTGAAGCATTATAATATAATATTATATGATGATAGAACTTTAGTAATTAGAATAACCAAGTATGAATGCATATTTGTCATCAATATAAAACGCACTAAGGATTAATGAGCTGCTGGGTTCATGAATATTAATCACGTTGTCTGCGTTCGCTCGAATTGATTTGCTGAAATCAAAACAGGGACGATAATAGGTGAGCGCCGGCCAATGAGATTGACGTTTGCACATTAGCTCCGCCCACTACCAGAGAACCCGGCAGTTCTTAAAAGCTGAAGAATTCAAAAGGAACTCTGTTATTTTGACAGGAAAATACAACAAAGAATATCGTTTACATGTAGCGCGTCAGTTCTGCATGTTATGAAAGACTCTCTTGCTCTGTATCTTTCTTTGCGTGCGTGTATGTGAGAGAAAGCGACGGCGAGTTGTGCACTTCACACTAGAGTTTATGGTACGTCAAATACAGCTACACGCATCCATTCAGATGAACTGAAAAATAAAATTCTAATATAATATAGTAACGCCTCATTTTATTGTCAGTAACGGTAATGGCGTTGTAACGGAGGAAACAGTAATTTGTTTGATTACTCGTTACTGAAAAAAGTAACGCCGTTAGTAACGCCGTTTATTTATAACGCCATTATTCCCATCAATGATTACAAAGGTATAAAACAGATTTCAGTACTTTAATAGGTTGGTATATCAGTTAATGAAATTACGGTATTTACCTGTACATTTAAGTTAAAACCGTAAAACCTAAAATTCTGTCATTTACTGACCCTCGTGTCATTCCAAACCTGTATGACCTTCTTGTGTGGAACAAAAAAGATATTTGGAAGAATGTTGTTAACTAAACAGTTTTGGAAAAAATTATACTGTATGTCCATGAAAAATACTAGGTCAATGGGACCCAAAACTGTTTGGTTACCAACAGCCTTCATGAGTAAATTATGACAGAATTGTTTAATTTTTGGGTGAGCGATCCCTTTAAAGCTATCGTTTTACACAGCAACGCTTCACAATTTGATTTAATACGCACTGCATCCAAAAAAAAAAAAAAAAACTATGGAAACCAGTTTCTGCCACAGAATTGTAAAAAAAACAAAACGTATTTACGACTTCTCACAATACTAACTTTTTTTTCCGCAATACTGAGGAAAAATAGCAGAATTGTGAGATATAAACTCGATATAAAAAAAGTGAGAATTGTGGGTTATAAGCTCACACTTTAAAAAAAAAAAACAAGATAAGAACTCTCATAATTCTGACTGCCTTTCTCAGTTTTGAATTTTCATCTTGCTAATCTGAAAAAAAGTCCAAATTGAGTCAGAATTGAGATATAAACTCAGAATTGTGAGATAAAATGTCACAATTACATTTTTTATTTTTCTTATCCTTTGTCAGAAACAATCTTTCATAAAAGTCAGCCTTTCTCAAATGCGGACTAACGATTATCTTCTAAATGTGAGAACATACAGTATAATAGTTGCTACGTCCCTGAAAAAAATTGCCTCTTTTGTAGCTGCTTTAATTTGATTTAATAAAGTAAAGACCTTTTCAGTCATTACCTGAATTTTCCATTACTTTTCTTCTGACAGAAGTTGTAGGAATCCTGAAAAGACCCAGTCCCTTGGTGTCCAGCCTTCAAAGGGGTGTGGCTTTACCACGGCCAGATTCGATTGGCTCTGGCAGCAGCACGTCAACCGCAGGCAGCCACTCTTCATCCTCGTCTGGGCGGGGCTCCATGTCACCCAGCGTTTTCCAAGGAAAATACGGTAGCAAACACTCCCACTTACTGGAACATGAATAGTCTCTGTATAATAAAGGAAATGTCTGAATAAAATATTGCAAAATCTCTCTCTCCGTCCTTTCTTTATAGATTCCTCTACAGAGAACGCAGGTTTATTTAGCTGTGTGGATAATAATTGCCCTACAAGAAGGAGAGCATCTGTGTCGTCACTGCTGTACTCCAGACCTTCAGCGTGTCAGACGTCTCCCGCTCATGTTCTTCACTACGGCTCACCTGCCCTGTCCAGGAAGAAGCTCAGCCCACAAACAGATGCTCATGACTCTCTCAAGGTTGAGAAATCAATCAGACATCAGCTCTGTTCAAAACCCAGTGAGCTGCCTGTCTAGGCAACATTTCCGGGCAAAGCAATGCTGACTTAAAAGATACTGTGTTAGGGCAACACACTGCACTCAAAAACATTGGAAAGAAAAATTCCAAAATACACTTTTAAGTGTTTATTTTGACACTGAAAATGAGCAAAAACTAGGGTTTGGAACATAGTTTAATTTGATATACCATAACGAAAATAATTAGTTCAGATTGGATGTTAATTACATTTTTCTGTGTTTACCGCAGTGTCAGTTTCAAGAGCCGATTTGTTCCAAGGCATCAACAGAAGTTTAGCTGTGATTGAGGTGAGTTACAAATAGTGATTCACTGCATGCTTAAGAGACACTATATTAATACAGCTCTGAATGATAAAGCTGTATATACAAGTATGTCCAACTAAATCATGTAGTACACTCTTGTAGGGTGATATACTGTATATACACTGTAAAAAATGACCATGATTTTAATAGTAAAAAACTATAAAAATGCTACAGTAAAAACCCGTTGAATGGTTAACGGTAAGTTCCTGTAAAATTTACAGGGAAAAAAACGTAAATTGACGTTCCCAGAATTCGATGCGTTGCATTTCAAATTTTGTTTGAATTTGATGTTTTTTTCTTTAAAATATCTATGCTGCTTCTCAGTTATTTCTTATCAGTTATGTTTATTAGGGTTGTATGTTACATCTAATGTTGTTAAATTAATGTTTATTGCATATTTCAGTTTAATGAGTCTCGCCATGATGGTGTTTAGTGTTTGTGTGAATTAAACTGTGCACCTTCTATATATGTTATTATTTAGAAGCTGCTTGTGATGGGCTTATTTTTGGTGGTTATCAGTGTATTTCAAAGGTATAAAACAGATTTCAGTACTTTAATAGGTTGGTATATCAGTTAATGAAATTACGGTATTTACCTGTACATTTAAATTAAACCCGTAAAACCTAAAATGTTGTTACCGTATTTTTTACGGTAGAATTCTGGAAGCTGCCGGAATTTTTCTTACAGTGTAGCCTACTATATAGGAAATCTCAACTGCTTGATTGCTTGTATTGTCGCAAAATGTAACTATATTGTCGCCCAGCTCCAATCTGCTAAATGCAACTATAAGGCATGAAGATATTAAGATATTATAAACACGAACGTCAATGATTTTCAGTAAAGCTGCTTTGCATAAAGTGTATTGTGAAAAGCTCTATACAACTACATTTTACTTGACAAGTACCTGCTCTCTAAATGGGATCATTAAGTATGTGCAAACATTAAATCTATGCAACTGATAAATTACATATTTTCTGAAAGGTACTAATGAAGCAACATTTCCACAGGCATGCTTACATCTCTCCAGAAGAAGTTCACTGATGTCAGATCAGGTTATTGGATGCTCCAACCAGGAATCTCATGTAAGATGCCACTGTTTGGATTCACCTGATGAAGAACAAACCAGAACAGAACAGATTTGAGATTTTTGTTTGAATAAATGCTGTGGGAAAAAATAAAGAACATAAAACAAGATGATATTGGCCAGATCTGAGACTGTGGACCAGTTCTTTACTTCCGGTACTGACCATTTGAGAGGACCTACAAGGACGTTTTCCTGGAAAAACAACAGAAATATTCTGTTAAAGCTTTATTGTGCAATTATTTTGCATGAGACAATATTTCTTGATGAACTGTACAAATGTATTTTGAAATCAGATGCAATGCATATGCAATGTTCAATATTACAACTCCAGGATATAGACCAATAACCAAATATCTGTTCTATGATCATCATGATTACCAAACTTCCTGCTGCAACACTGACATGCTGCGCTTTGTACATGTATCCAGCTTAAAAACCCCAGTATAGTTTATGGGGTTCAGGGAATTTTGAAAATATATACACACACAATTGCTTGAAAATACATTTTGATTATTAAATTGGACTCTAAGGATTTTACACAGCATGTGTTCCGTTTGTGTACTGTAATATACCAGATCTCAGTACCTCAGTGGAGAGAGAAAACTGTATTTTATTATTTAAAAGATTTATTATAAATAAAAGGTGATTATAATTTGCTTCGTGTCATCTTTCTTTAGAAATACAGACAGTAAGACAAACAAATGTACATTAGCAGCCATTAAATTCTGTTAGTTTAGTATTATTTAAATCTATTATAGAATTTATTATTTAGATTCTTTAATATTTTCAGTTTTCATTTTACATTTTAGTAAATTTGTTGTCCTTGTCCTTGTTGTGTTTTTGCTTTAAAATATATTTGCATTCAACTTTTTTTTTTTTATAGACTGTTGTTGCTGTTTTGTGTCTTGATTTAGATAGACAGGTAGTCAGATGAACATGCATTAGCAGCAATACAATCCTGTGTTATTTTAGTATTATTTATATACTATAATAGTATTTACACTTTTTTAAAATTGCTTGATTTTTTTTAGTCTATAGTTTTTATTTTTAGCACATTTGTTTTGTTTGTCATTTCTTTTATAATTTTTTTGTTTGTTTTAAAATATATTTAAAATATTTCTATTAAAAAACTATTTTTATATTAATTTTAGTTTTAATTTTAAGTATTTCAGTACTTTTCAGTTTTAGTTGACTATAACAACACTGATACAATCAACACTGCACAGTTTCCTTTAAACAGCATCTAGTAAATGAACAAACTGATTAATGTAAATCAAAGGTCTAATAAACATCAACTTATCCAAGTGGCTTCTTACCTGATGAAGTTAATTGTTCTATACATTCTACAATAATATGTATTACAAAGTATTTTCACTACAGTAAAGGTCCAACCCAATGCCAGAATGAAAGTTCAAAGTTATCTGGTCTTTAGTAATGCTCTTTAAATATTAAAGTACAAAAATGTCATCTATACAGTACATCATTCATGGAATTTTTTTACTGTAGTTGGATGTCCACTTAACATTTTTTAAACATACTACTACTTGTTTCAAAATATTCAGAGAACATAAAAGTAAAATCATAATGTTCGTATAATGATAAAATGGAACATTCCCTAATGTTTAAAGAAACACTCCACTTTTTTTGGAAATAGGCTCATTCTCCAACTCCCTCAGAGTTAATAAGTTGAGTTTTACCGTTTTTGAATCCATTCAGCCGATCTCTGGATCTGGCGAGAGCACTTTTAGCATAGCTTAGCATAGATCATTGAATCCTATTAGACCAGTAGCATCGCGTTCAAAAACGATCAAAGAGTTTCGATCGTTTTCCTATTTAAAACTTGACTCTTCTGTAGTTATATCGTGTACTAAGACCGGCGGAAAATGAAAAGTTGTGATTTTCTAGGCATATATGATTAGGAACTATACTCCCAGTCCAGTGTAATAATCAAGGAACTTTGCTGCCGTAACGTGGCCGCAGCAGGCGCAGTGATATTACGCAGCGCCTGAAAGTAGTCCACAGCTATATTATAACTAGTTACCTAGCTGGGGACTACTTTCAGGCGCTGCGTAATATCACTGCATGATATTTTGCATTAACAAAAATGAACATTTAAAAGTTTGGAGTTTTGAACATTCAGACACATTACCAGAAAGTTCTTAGAACATATTTTGTTAGCTGGGGGAACAATAAGAACAAAAACACATCAAGAAACCTCTCGAGGGAAAATCCTGTCAGAGCTAAAACTGACCAGCGAAAGTGACTCTCTGATTAACAACTTTACGACTGTAAGCAGACATGCACAGGGATGCATTTATATAGAGATCATAATTAATGTGCTTCTACAACCCCACAGAGACTGTTTGTCAGAAATAGACTCATGTAACATGACATGCTGTAATGTGATTTAATGCCATCGGTCATGGAAGGCAGTAACTGTCATAAATAAGAGCCAGGGTTCAAAGTCTTCAGTGCGTCCCCTGACACCACCGTAACATTAGGACGCAACGCCCGAAATATCTCGCCAGTGACCCCAACACCAGCTGAAGTCACCCAACACGAGTCACACGACGAGCATTACCGCCGGAGACGATGGACAAAGGTAGGATCGCCTTCACGGCAGCTTTAGAAACAAATATGATTTTTTGTGGTGCATTTGCATTTTTATTGGGAAAATGCATGAGAATGCATGATTTATGGGAAACGCAAAAGCATGGTCAATTCTTTGGGTATATGTGTTTCAATGTAAAGCATTATAGAAATCTGATATATGAAGCATGCAAAACAGTTTCTTCGCTTCACAGATAATTGAATAGCAGTACCTTAATGATTTTCTGAAGGCTAAAATACTGTTCAATTCTCAATACTTTCCTTCTACAATAGCTGTCTGTATTGCTGATCTTGCAGTATCACTAGAGACTGGTATTTATCTGTTTAAAATAACTACATAGCTTCATAGGTCAGAGTGCTAAAGCGTGACTTAGAGCATTTTTGCATCCGTTTCTAGCTGTGTATGATGTTCCCATGCACTGAAAAGCATGCAAACCCATTCATTCTGATTCCACTCATGTTGGTCAAGAATTTATGGGTCATGTGCCAAAAATAGAAACGCTTAAACAGCAACATGTTGTGCATGTGTTAACAAGTGCTTTGCCATTTAAATTTTCAAAATCTTTAAAAAAAATAAAAATAAAAATCATGTTCTTTCTTAGTATTTTTTGTCTTCTTCTCCAGTACAAATATCTAAATATTCTTAAATCAAGATACTTTTATTTGAGAAGGAATATGACTTTGGGATATTAAAAAAACAATAATAATAAAAAACAAATGAAAATGAAGTGCCTTTATATTTAAACCAAGAGAAAATATCTGCCAGTGGGGTCAGAAAAATAAACTTAATTTAAAGGGAAAACAAATGTATTTTTCTGACCCCACTGGCAGACATTTTTCTTGTTTTAAGAATAAAGGCACTTAATTTTAATACATTTTTTCATTAAAAAAAAAGATATATTATGTCATTTTGCTTCTCAAGTAAATATACATAAGATGGTTGATTTAAGACTGTTTAGTTATTTATATTGAAAATCAGGATGAAAATACTGAGAAGAAACATTGTTTTTGCATTATAATTAGCACAAAGTGTCTTCTCTTCACAGTGGTAGAGATTGAACGCATTGATCTGGTGTGTGAGGTGAACAGCGCTGATCACCACACGCTGCAGAATGGTGTGGACAGACTGATCGTGAGGAGAGGACAGCCGTTCACCATCACGCTACACCTGCGACCGGGAACTCACTTTCTGAACAGGGACAGTATTAACTTCATCGCCCAAACAGGTTCCTCAATCACTTCCATCCTACTCAGACTTCACATCATGCAACTACAAATACAAACCATTAGGTACCAAAGCAACTAACACCACGAGAAAAAGCAGCCCTTGGCAATGCAACAAAGTTGGACGGATTTAACTTTTAAGCAAATGTGTGCAGTAACAACCGATGGGAGTGCAGAGAGTGAAGTTAACATGATCCGCATGGATAGGGGAGTTAAGGGGTCAGAGGTTAGCTGGTTAGTTTCAATAATTAGTCCCTACTGGACTAAAAACAGCTTTTTCATTGATGGCCATTAAGAACTAGCCACATATTGACAATTTATTATTAAGGTTTCGGGGAAAAGACATATATCATATCAGATTGCAAAGAATGCTATATTTCTATGTGTGTGTGTGTGTGTAAATTAGGTTAATTATACACCTAATTATATTAGGTGTAAATGCCTCGTGTGTATGTGTGCAGGTTTATATATCCTGGTGGGGCCTTAAACCTGAATTCACACAGACTCAGGCGGACTCTAAATTGAGGTCCCCATGGGTTCAAAAGCTTATAAATCACACAGAATGAGTTTTTTTGAGAAAGTAAAAATGCACAAAGTTTCCTGTAAGGGGTAGGTTTAGGTGTAGTGTTGGTGTAGGGCAATAGATAATACGGTTTGAACAGTAGAAAAACCATTACGCCTTTGGAGAGTCCCTACAAGGATAGCTGACCAGACATGTGTGTGTACAATACACATATTTGGCTGTCAATGGAAGAAAAAAAATAATAAAAAAAGTGTAAAATGTACAGTAATATGTGCAAAATAATAATAATAATAGTAATAATAATAATAATAATAATAATAATAATAATAATAATAATAATAATAATAATAGTACAACCACAATTCATACCTATGCCTTCACTATAGGAATCCACGACTGGGGTCTAACAGGCTTGGGGACGTCAGCTGAAAAAAAAAATAATAAGTACATTAATAAAATGGTTATGAAACCACTGATAAATCATTTACAACAAAAAACATGCATGCAGGGCACTGAGTCATTGGTAATGGCTATGATAAAATACTTACAACAAATCAAGGCTGGTTTAATTACAGAGCGTCCCATGACAGTGAAGTTCCTGCTGTATTTAGAGGATTTACAGTGCTGAGAGGAATGACAGTAACGCTGCACACAGTCATCAGATCATTCACAAGTATATTATTAGAAACACGATGTAAAGGCTTCGAAACATGCACGTCACATTTGTGTTCATCCATTCATGTCTTTCTGTTGGAGTTCAGGTGCCATCCCCTCAGTGGAAGCACAAACCAAAGCCAAATTCAGCCTCAGCAGATTCATCTCCAGATCAGGCTGGAGCGCCACAGCAGAGACGTCTGACAGCACTGTATCTCTGACCGTGTGCTCGCACCCAAACGCTCCTATCGGAGTCTATAAGCTGATCCTGGATCAGGGAGAAGGAGTCGGTCTGGGAGAGTTTGTCCTGCTCTTTAACCCCTGGTGCAAGCGTAAGCTGTTTTGTTTTTGGTGACCGATAATGAGAAGCACTTGAAGGGATAGCTCACCCAAAAATGAAAATTCTGTCATTAATTACTGACCCTCATGTCGTTCCAAACCCAGGGACATTAAGATATTTTTGATGAAATCTGAGAGCTTTCTGACCCTGCATAGACAGCAACACAACAAGTGAAGTTCAAGGCACAGAAACGCAGTAAGGACATCACTATACAGTCCATGTGACATCAGTGGTTCAACGTAATTTTATGAAGCTACGAAAATAATTCATGTGCAGAAAGAAAACAAAAATAGTGATTTTATTCAATTCTTCTCCTCCACGTCATCCTAATTTTCACTTTTGGGTGAACTATCCCTTTAAATTAAAACAATGAAAATGACTTTGGCTTTATGCATAAATTATTATTATTATTATTATTTTATTTTATTTTTTATTTTTTTTGCAGTCTGAAAAGCTAATATATCTAAGTGTTAAAACAGGATTTTTGCATATTTGTTTCAGTGTAAACAATCAGATTATTAAGTTTTTTTGTCATGCTGGGCACAATGTGCATAATGTATTACACAACCCTGCATCATATTTGCTGAATGAAATCCAACACTAGTTTCTTTATTAATGCTGGGGTGCTGATTCAAAAATTATGTCTTTAAAATTTTTTGTTATCTAGAAAAAAAAAAAAATAATAATTTGCTTATTTTAAACACTGAAAAAAAAAGTTTGACATTTGGCTGCTTTTGTTATTTTGCATTTTTGCATTAACACTGATACATATATACAATTTGAAAAAGCACCATTCTTATTTTGTAATAAATAAATAAAATAACTTAATGGACCATTTTTATTGATATTTTTAACTCAGCATCATCAAATTAGGTAATATTAGGGCTTTTTTGCAAACGATCAGTACTGCATAAACCTGACCACATATTTTTTAAATTATAATGTCAACTTAGACTTGATTCTAATGTTTGTAATCGTGGCACTGCTAATACTGTTTGTATTTGTGTTTTTCGTTAGTTGTAAGTCACTTTCGATAAAATTGAACAAAAACATGTTCAAAATGACTTTATAATATATCTGTGTTGGTTGTTTCAGAGGACTCTGTGTATCTGGCGAGTGAAGCTGAGAGGGAGGAATACGTCCTCTCTCAGGACGGGCTGATCTTCCGCGGGATACCCAAACGTATCACAGTCTTACCATGGACTTTTGGACAGGTTCTGCACCTCAAAACATCTCTATAATTGCTTCACAGTTGCAACATGTTCATCAATAATTTACCTTCTTTTATAAGAATAATTTTTAGTTACCCAAGCAGCCATTAAATCATTCCAACAGTATTAATGCCAAAGCATCTATGCTTCACTGATATGTTTGGTTTCTGTTTCCACAGTTTGAGCCTGGCATGCTGGACATCTGTCTGCAGATTTTAGATGAAAGTCCAAACTACATAAGTAACGCAGCGCTGGATTGTTCTGAGAGGAGGAACCCTGTTTATGTGACTCGAGTCCTCAGTGCCATGGTTAGTTACAGCCCTCAGATATTACTGAAGTTATTCTACTAACTTAAAAGTTATAAGTTTTCTGCTTGATCACCACCAGCTCAAGTGATATTCAGTTGAATAAATAAAAACAATTAGAATCTACAAGTTTAGATTTAAATCTACATGTTTAGAACTCACCACCATCTTGTCATGTATTGTCCAGATCAACAGTCTTGGTGATAAAGGAGTTCTGGTGGGTAACTGGTCAGGTGACTTTGATGACGGCGTGAAGCCCACCGTATGGAAGGACAGCTGCTCCATCCTCCGGCAGTGGAGTAATAACGGCTGCAGGGCGGTGCGTTACGGGCAGTGCTGGGTGTTCGCAGCTGTTGCCTGCACAGGTGATTCATTAACTTCTGCAATAATTATCACAATTCAATTAACAGTCATTCAACTAAATAGCAGACAGGTATTTTTCAACAGCATGGAAAACTCTATAGGTTACGAAGGTGTGTTCATTTTATTTGACCAATGTGGTCTGTTTTCTGGTTTGGGCAATTTTAAATATGGACCAGAAATTAAAAAGATTCCACACAAGAAATCTTTATAATAACAGTTGGGGAATTCCATAACAATATTTTAGTTTCATTAATATACTATTATAGTCTTTTAAATATTTAACTTATATATACACAGGTGCATCTCAGTAAATTAGAATGTTGTGGAAAAGTTCATTTATTTCAGTAATTCAACTCAAATTGTGAAACTCGTGTATTAAATAAATTCAAACTGAAGTAGTTTAAGTCTTTGGTTCTTTTAATTGTGATGATTTTGGCTTAATATATATATATATATATATATATATATATATATATATATATATATATATTCTGTTTTCATGGTTTCAGTAATTTTGTGGGGTTTGTTTGTTTTTTTACTTGTTTTGAGGGGAGGGGGTGTTTTTATTTTTATTAGTTTTTATTTTTATTAAATACGTCTATAGCTTCTATATGTGACCCTGGACCACAAAACCAGTCTTAAGTGTCAATTTTTTAGAAATTGAGATTTATACATCATCTGGAAGCTGAATAAATAAGCTTTCCATTGATGTATGGTTTGTTAGGATCTGTCAATATTTGGCCCGAGATACAACTATATGAAAATCTGGAATCTGAGGGTGCATAAAAATCTAAATATTGAGAAAATCGCCTTTAAATTTGTCCAAATTAATTCTTAGCAATGCATATTACTAATCAAAAAGGACGTTTTGATATATTTACAGTAGTAAATTTACAAAATATCTTCATGGAACATGATCTTTACTTAATATCCGAATGATTTTTGGCATAAAAGAAAAATCTATCATTTTAACCCATACAGTGTATTTTTGGCTATTACTACAAATATACCCCAGCGACTTAAGACTGGTTTTGTGGTCCAGGGTCACATATTAGTTTTAATTATTTTATTACTTAAATGAAAATTAGAAATGTTGCCTTGGTAACTAACTGATTAGGCCTAACTGAACACAATTTTTAATGTTTTATTTTATTTCAGTTAAAGTTTTATTCATGTCAAGTAAAGAAAATGTTTTAAATGGTTTTAGTTTTAGTTAACAATAATAACCCTGGCTCATAACCTTCACTTTTTTGGGGGAATCATGCATGCTTTTTAAAAGGCCCTTTCCTTATTATGTCCCAATTATATAAACTGTTCCCAAACATTTTCACATATTATCTCAGATATGATAAAACCAGATCTTGATTTTGTGTTTGATTCATGTTCCAGTGTCCAGAGCTCTGGGAATCCCATGCAGAGTCATCACTAACTATGGATCAGCACGTGACAGCAATGGAGACCTAGTAATGGAGCGTTTCTACAACGAATTTGATGAGAACATTGCTGACGACTCTATATGGTATGCATTGTAACGCCAAAATTAAACAAGATAAAGGTAATTGGAAAACTTTTTATTGGCATCTTTGGTTCCATGAAAAACCTTAGATGAAGAGCCTTTTCATTGCACAATAGGTTCCTTATAGTGAGAAAAGGTTCTTCAGATTATTAAAATGAAAGGTTATTTTATAGCACTGCTGCAAAAAACACTTTTGGAATGTTTATTATTAATAATGTAATGCAAATAAGAAAAACATGCCATGTTCTGCCTTAGGAACTTCCATGTTTGGGTGGAGAACTGGATGACACGCCCAGACCTGGCGCTAGGGTACGAGGGTTGGCAAGCGAACGACCCAACACCTCAGCATAGGAGTGAAGGTGAGACAATAATCAATGCCTGATAGAGGTGGAGAAGTAAATTCAATGCTGTCCTTCTTCTGCCAGGCGTCTTCTGTTGTGGTCCATCCTCCGTGAGAGCCATTAAAGAGGGTGAGCTCACTTTCAAATATGACGTCCCATTCGTGTACGCCGAGGTGAATGCTGATGTGGTGGAGTACATCAAACTGAGAGATGGAAGGGTGTTCAAGATGGGCGGATCCACTACAGATGTTGGGAAATCCATCAGCACCAAAGCAGTGGGTCGAGATGAGAGAGAAGACATTACACACAACTACAAGTATCCGGAGGGTAGGGAGCCATTCTGGGTACTTCATTCATTCACGGTTCAGGATCTAGGTTGGATGCAAATTCAATTCCCAAAAGGAAAATCCATAAACTATGATTATAACTATTATACCACTGAGCAAGCCACTTAATTCTAGGTTATTGTTGGAGCATCTATCCTCTTAAACTCTTATTAAGGACTCTTATTATTTATAAAGGCCCTAAAAATAAAACAACAGCATAATTATATGCTGGTCCAAATTAGTTTTTGCAAGCTGGTGTATTAGCAAATTACTTATTGGTGTGGCTAGTTAAAAAGCCTGACAGAGACACCATCATCCATAACGTGACAGTTTCTGGTTGTTTCAGTAGTGTAGGAAGACTGAGCATTATCTGGAACTGATATACTGTGATATTAACACATTTCAATGCCAACGTCATGATAAATGCTGTTTTCTGTTCAGGTTCTGAAGAAGAGAGAATGGTTTATGAGAAGGCAAATCATCACAACAAACTAGCACAGGCAGGAGAGGAGCCTGGTTTACACATCAAAATCAAAGTGACTCCAGACATGCAGATCGGCTCTGATTTTGACGTCTACGCAGAGCTCAAAAACAACACCATGGTCACGAAGTCCTGTCGGGTCATGTTCTACGCCCAAGCAGTGTCTTACAATGGCAAACTTGGAGAAACCTGTGGATTGGGCGAGTTTACAGAGATGAATTTGGCTTCGACTGAAGGTGAGTCGGATTCCTTAAGTTTTTAACTAACTGTATACTTTGGATATGCATATAAACTTTTAAAAATCTGAAAGAGGGTTTTCACAGCAATACTACAGAAGAACCAGTTTTGGTTCCCAAAAGAATCCTTCAGTGAACAGTTTTTAAAAGAACATTTTTAAAAACCTAAAGAACCTTCGTCCACTATTAAGAACCTTTTGTGGAATAGAAAAGCTCCATGGATGTTAAAGGTTCTTCACTGAACCATCTATGCCAATAAAGTGTAAATTCAAAAACGTAACTGTCTCATTGTGTTTTATGTCTCAGGGGGTAAAGTAACTCTTCGACTGGAATATGCAGAGTACAGCAAAGCCATAACTCATGACAGGATGATCAAACTGGTGGCTTTACTCATCGACGCAGAGACACGGGATTTCTACAGAGCAAAGAAGACCATCATATTGGACGCCCCTGAAATAATCGTCAATGTAAACCTCAGCTTCTCTCCAAAATTTACATTTATAGTATTCTGACTTGACAAAATTAACTTACTGTTATTGTGAAAAAATTGGTTAGGGTTTTTTTGTATTTAAAATCCCTAAAGAGTCTCAATACATATTTAATATGAATTATTGTGCTGTAAGCAAGACTCACGGCTCTAACAAGGTGCGATTCGGTCCCCCGCAGATCTTGGGCGTGCCAAAAGTGGGCCATAACCTGGTGGCAGATGTAGCACTGCAGAATCCACTTCCGGAGCCCTTGGAGAACTGTGTGTTCACTATACATGGTGCCAATCTGACCGACGGCAAACCCATCACTCACGAGTAAGTCACCCGATCACTCCAGACCGGGGTGTGAAACTACATTCCCTCATTCGTGGACATATCTGGTATCATTTCAACTCATCGCATGCTCAAATTGAAAGACAGATGAAAAACCTCAGCAGTGGTAAAGCATCAGTACAACATATCAGTATAAGCAACACAGTGTTGGGGAAGTTACTTTGAAACTGTAGCGTCCCTCCCAGACTACTCTAAAATTAGTTAAAACTACAACATAATCATAGAAAGTAGCTAGCTATAAGCTTTTAATTAGACATAATGTTTTACAATCAAAGCAGTGTTTACCTTGTACAAAAAAGAAGTAAATTCAAACAGTAATAGTATGCTGTATTTAAGCTTCTTATGTATGATCAATCAGCAATTGGTGTACATTTCCTCAAATCCCTATCCATCCATCTACCTAGCAACAGAGCATCATAGCAACCACTTGTAAACATCATAATTTTGAAGCATGTACTGTCTGTTACTTATGAGAGATGACATTTAAAAGATCACATTTTAGATATTTTTGATGTGCTTATGATACTATTGTCAGTTTAGAGTTGTGCTGTTCATTAAAATTCATAAACATTAAAAATTACAATGTTTTTTGTAGGTTATGTTATATGCCGTCACATCTTGAACACCAAAACACAAAGACACTTAGTTTGACTGCAGCAGTTTTTTTTTTGTTTGTTTGTTTTTGACACGGTCAAAACATTTGCAGCTAATTTTATACAAAATATAAAATAACGAAAGTGCAAAAGTTCCATAGCTGTAACAGTTTTTTTTTTTTTTCTTGACAGGGTTGGAACAGCTGGTCCTAAAGAGTTTGTCACCGCCAAAGTGGAGTTCACACCAAAGCTGCCAGGACAAAGAAAGATAGTGATAGATTTTGCCAGCGATAAACTTCACAATGTTGACACCTATGAGAATCTTGTCATATACGAATAAATGAACTGTTTTTACTTACATGCTTGTGAGGTCTTATTCTGTTAGTTCATGTGGGGTCAGACATCATTTAGAATTTTCAGCATGAAAAACATGCACAAGATTTGAAAATAAAATCTTCTCCTCAAATGCCAGTTCTGCTGAAATGGCTGTCTGTGTGCACACAAAATATTGAAATGAGTTCTTTTGCAACATTTTGCACTATTTACATTCAATTTTAAATTGACAAAAAAAAAGCTGAGAAAGAAAAGGCATATGTATCAGTATATTGGACCAGTGCAATAGGTCTTAAAGTGGCAGCAGCCTAATAAACCCGTTGCTGTCTGTTATTAATCTCAATCAAACAATAACATAGAAAGAGAAGTAGCCTACTCACTGCTCTTGACCGAATAACTTTCACAACTTTAAGGATTAAAAAATATTTTCTCTTTAATGTGTGAACTTTAAATTAGTTAAGATAGTAGTGCTGTGGTATCAAAATTGGGATGGAGAGTTGTGAAATTTCACAGCCAGCTAAAATGCTATAGTCATAAAACAAGAGAAATGCTAGGCAACTGTTTCATATATGTGGTCAAGCAGAACACTGTATTTATGAATGTAAAGTATGTAAGGAAATATTGTTTCGAAATAAAAAAAATCACTAAATTTGTCCATATCTTTTGCACTGTTCTGACTATAATGTAAATTCATAATTTTCACTTTGAACATAGACAAAATTATTCAACTTTACAAATAGATGTGTGGTTGGAATAAACTGCTTTCCATTTGCATCCCTGACGTGCATTTCTCCTGTTAGAAAAACAGAATTTGAATATTGCATCAATGCAAAACTGCTCAAAAAGTCTCAAACTCCTCAATAATTCATAAATCTGAATTACGAATCAGTTCTGCAGCATTTAAAGCAAACCACAATCAGTTCTGCCTTCAGTCGGCTGAACTGAAGCTACAGCAGCACGGTTGGCAGTGTGCTTTGGACGTGTCGGTGTTTAAAAACCTAAGAACACTTTCTTGTGAGATACCATTCTTTAGAACTTTTTTTTGTTAGTTTTTTTAATGTTTACACTTATTTTCTTTTACACTAATCTCTTCCTCCAATTTTCATTGTTTTCTTATAGATTTGAAAAATGGTGACGTGGGACGAAACAAACACTTCAACATGCACACCATCGATTTTCTCAGCGAACTCCAGCTCGTGCTACGTTATGCCCTCCTATTTTATCGCCGTCTCTCTCAGCATCAACATGGTTCTCAGTCTACCGGCAAACTGTTACATCCTGTGGCTGAGTGTGAAAGAGATAATTCAGGGACAGTCGACCGAAATCTTCATCTTCAATGTGGCACTCGTTGAGGTCGTCTTCTGCTCTTCTTATGTTTTTATCATCCAGCAGTATTTCTTTAATTGTACTTATTGCAAGTTTGGCATATACTTTCCTAGTCTGTTGCTGTTAGTCGGTCGTCCTCTGTTTCAGAGCTGCACTTGTGTGGAGCGTTACATAGGGGTTCTCCATCCCGTGACTTTCCTGAAGCTCAGACCCATGAAATACAGAATTGCTTTATCACTCATCGGATGGATTCTGATCGTTATCTCAAGCTTTGTGGTTTCAGTGAACATCATAGAACTTCATCAGTTACTTTTGCCAGAACTGCTTGTTTTTTTTAGCATCAAAGTGTTCAGCTGCTTGATGGTCCTGAAGGCTCTGAAGCAACCTGGACCTGGTGACAACTTCAAGAGGAAAGGGGGAACGAACCAAGACAAACTCAAGGCTTTTCGGATCATTCGGATTGTGCTGGTATCTGCAGTGCTTATGTACGGCCCTATGATTATTTCTCTTGTGCTTTATTATCTTATAGATTTAAAGAGGTTTCTTGTGTCCTGGTCTGGGGCCTTGTGTCTTGGGCTCATGACAGGGTTTGTACATCCTTTCCTCTATCTTAAAAGAGTTGGAAAACTCCCCTTTTGCTAAAGGCACTTCCCATATGTTGGCGTCTCAAAAAGCATACTGCTTTTCTTTTGAGAACTATTAGATATGATCTAATACAAAATTAAAGGGATAGTTCATCCAAAAATTCAATTTCTTGCCAACTTCATGTCATTCCAAACATGGATTTCTTTCTTCTGTGTAACACACACACACACTCACACACACACACACACACACAAAACAGATATTTTGAAGAGCACAACTGACTTTTACAACAGATATTTTTAGACAGAAAGAAACATACACAGATTTGAAATGACGTGAGGTTAGTAAACAATGAATCTTTTTTATTTCTTTTGAATCTTTTTCATTTTAATTTTGGGGAAAATATCCCATTTAATCCACTTGCAAAAAGCCTGTCTGGTAGTATTGTATAAACGATTTAGCAGATCTGCTGTACTTTGAGTCATAAAAGACCTGAACACACTGTTTTCTGAATACCAGTAACATGTAGCTTATTATATGTTCATTATATTTAGATTTCTTAAATAAGTACTAAAATATATCAATAAAGAGAAATATTTAATGAACATGTGCCCCTTACTAACAAGATTTGCTTTCACATCAATAAAATGCCAAATGAAATCATCCTGCATTTGGGCTGTTTGATTCACATGAGTTTGGGCTTCTATGTAATGCTCCATTTGAAGTCAGACCCCTTCAAAGAACCAAAATGCAATGAAACCAAAAGATTAGAGAGTTCTTGTTTCTGCACAATTTGCATACTTTCCAGTCATTTCATTTGGTGTAGTTGTGTTTGATCGATTTTGGTCTACTGTGACAGCTGTGTCAGTAACAAGCGTGTTTTATCCTAGAAAACCATCATGCAGTAATATTTTAATGTCACAACCTGGATACCTCTGAACTCAAAGCCTGTGGTTTCACCTGTGCATTTAAACATTCACCATAGAAACAGCAATCTGCATTGAAACAGCATTCAATAATGAATCAAATAATGGGTGCAGTCATGCACACCTGCTATCTGCCATAGCCCTCAAATCCCATTCACCTTTACACGTGTTCAAACCTGCAATATTAAGATCACAAGAACCAATGTGTCTGAGGTCATTGAAGTTAAATATGTTGTGGAATCTTGGCTAATGCTGTATTTTTTTTTAAATAGCCTGTCAAATGAAAATGAAGGGAAAAGGCATAGATCTGCTTGTTTTTTTTTTTTTTTGTTGTTGTTGTTGTTTTGTTTTGTTTTAGAGTATTTATTTATTGCAGTACAAACCCAAGAATTTACTCATCAAAACTAAGTAGACCACTGTGGATGCATACTGAGCCGTCATCTGAATAAATATTGAAATATTATACACTTTAAAATTAATGTTATTTTATGATGTAAATATTACTGGACATAAAACTAAAAGGTCCTCACTAAGGGCCTTAAAGGGTTAGTTCACCCAAAAAATGAAAATACTGTCATTAATTAGGTTACTCGCCCTCATGTCGTTCCAAACCATGATTCGTTCATCTTCAGAACACAAATCAAGAAATGTTTAATGCATCATAAAAAGCGTATGCTGTTCTGCGTGACGCAGCTGACACATAACAGCATATGCTGCACTGTAAAAAGTGATGTTGACTTAACTTAAAAAAATTGAGGAAACCTGTTGCCTTAAAATTTTTAAGTAAATGATAGTTAAAAAAAATAAGTTAATTGAATTGTCAAGTTCACTTAACTTTTTTTTTTTTTAATTATTATGTACTTAATAATTTTAAGGCAACTGGTTTCCTCAATTTTTGGAGGAGGAGATGAATTGTTGAATAAAGTTGTTCTCATAGCTTAGTAAAATTACGGGTGAACCCCTATCACAGATATGTTTCTGGACCTTGATCGTGTAAGGATCCTTGCTGTCTGTCTCAGAGAGCTCACAGATTCCATCAAAAATATCTTAATTTGTGTTCTGAAGATGAACGGAGGTCTTACAGGTTTGGAACAACATGAGGGTGAGTAATTAATGACAGAATTTTCATTTTTGGGTGAACTATCCCTTTTATCCCTTTTATCCCCTTTAAACGTTTACTTAAAAAACTGTAAGGCTTCCTATAATGTCCCATAAGTTTACAAATGTAAAAAAAAAAAAAAAATCTCAAGTGGTCAGTCAGTTCCCATAACATCTGGAATTAACGCAGTTCACCTAAACGTCAACAAAAACCTCCTTTAGACTTGTTTAATGGAAGGCTGAAATAAGTTACAATTTGCGGCAGATTTTATCGGTGACATAACGTTCAATTCATAGAGGTGACTGCAGCTCTAGATTCTATATGACAAAAAAATACCAAACAAGCAAAACACTGTGTTGGACAATGTTAGCAATACCCACGGCTTTCGTGACTTACTCAAGTTAGCATGCCTTGATGGGACTCGTATTTCAGTTAAGAGTAGGCTACTCATGAGCGAAAGATAAAATCCATTCACGATCTAGAAATAAAAACAAGACGCCAACAATCCAGAAGAGAAAACGGCTTTTCTTGTCGCGCCACTTCTTCGCGCACTTTTTTTACGCCCTCTTCGCGCGCAACAGCCCACTGTTTTCCCGCCCCTTCGACTTTTTCAGGTAAATCAATAGAAAACACAGCAGAAAATGTATTTATTTTAAAAAGTAATACAACAGCGTGTTTATTTAATTAATTAATTATATTTAATATTTTATTTCATTTATGTTCAATAGCCTAATATTAGGCCTATTTATTTATTTATAACGTTCAATCATAAAAAAGAAATTTATAGAACAAAAGAAAAAGCTAACAAATTCATTTTAATATAAGAAATGTAGGCCTAGTAGTTTTCTCAATTCTTTGCCAAACAGTAGGCTAAATCTCTGTTTTATTGTCTTGTCCCTCAGTTATAAAGGTGAGTGGATGGGTGTTTGAGAGTCAGTTTTCAGTACAGCACTCACACACTGCCATCTTTTGGTGGAAGCCATGCTACTGATTTCTTTGCAGGTCACTTCCTCACAAGTCCATCTGCTCAGTTGAGTTTCATCGGTATCATCGAAAGAACAACTCAACGTAATATCAACAAACACATTCATCACTATGTGGGCTTTCATCTTATATTTCATCTGTGCGGAGGGTAAGGAGCACACATTATATGTATATTTTAATTTGGTTCTAAGGTTAGGCAGATGGAATTGTCTTGAATTGTTGTCACGTAAGGTCTAAACCATCTAAACGTAAGGTCTAAAAATCTAAACCACAGTTCCATGCCATTATAAACAGTCCTGAATTGACTTGCATGAACTTTTGTGTGAAAATGCAGGTGAACATGACCCGTCCAAAAAATAGTATGAATTATTCCTTCATCTTTAGTAAATATGCACAATTGGTAACAAATCTAAGGTATAACAATATACAATATACTATATGAATGTTCTGACTGTACTTTGTTTTAGTCATTAATTTTAAGGTCGAATTTAGAATAAATCAGCTAAACTGTGGAAGTCCACCTCTTGATGTTGCATAACATCCACAGATTAGAGAGAGAGAGAGAGAAAAAAAACATACAAAAGTCACCTTATTGGAAAGCGTGATATAACCACTTCCTGCCAACTTAATGTGTGTCTTTACATTCAAAGAAAGAGAGAAAGAAAGATTTAAAATGTTTTTTTATTTCTTGCAAACTTTTGCATTAAAAAGTTTCATTTCTGCTGTTGGTTTCATTCTTCTGTGAGCTGATGATATTTTTGTGAGATTTGGTGTAATTGCCTTCCCCCTTTGCACCATAATAAAATTTAGCGGTATTTTGGTTCTGTTGTATTTTATAACTGTGTACCAGTTTCTATAACAAAAATAACAAATAAGTTATAATATCACATATTTTGAATATATACTCTGGAAAAAAATAATTTCTATTGTAACAAGGAGGCCTACTGTAATCTGTTGTATATACTGTAATACACTGTAAAAAAATATATTTAAAAATGTGTTACATAATTACATTATCTTACAACATATTTGTCATTTAATTTGACAATGAAAGAAATTAAAGTAATTTTAAGTCATATCAGGTGGAAATAGTTCCTTACAGCAGTGTTTAACTGGTAATTAATGCCCATATTCAGTTTTTATAGTGTACATATCATTACTACATTTTTTTGTTATTAGACAATATGGAATTTTTATACTTGTAATTTTTGTATATTTGTGTATGGGGCGTTAGAGTGAACTAGTTAACAAAAAATAGCATTTTTGTCCTGTTCCATGTTGTTAATTAGTACACTTCACAGCTAATAAGATGCAAATGTTTGCATGTGTGTATGTTTACTTTCTGTTGTACATTACACGTCTACTGTACATTACCAGAATCAGTTTGGCCAACACACAAAGCTTAGCCAAAGCATTTCAAATGATTTAAAAAAGTGTTTTATTTGATCTTTTTTTCATCTTTCAACTTTTTCTTTCTTCCAGTCCATTCAACTGACAATTTGCATATTCAGTTTTAACCTGTCCTGTAGGACTATGAAGACATTTTTCTTGTATGATTACGCAGATTTCAAGAAACACACTGTGGTAAATGTCTTTGTTGAGAGAGGTCTAACAAAATGTATAGTCTTCAGTAATACTTGAATATATATATTTAAAAATAACAATAAAATAAATACAAAAAATGCATGTTATTAACAGAATGCACAGACAATACAAAAATCTTGAAATGCTAGATCACAATTTATACAATAATTAGCCAAATAGCCTAATAAATGTTTAAATCAAATAAAAATATTACAATTAGCATACTAATCACAAAATCTATGATAAAGTTATTGACTCTTGTTTATAAGCTGTCGGCAAGTTAGTGGCAAGAAAATGTGCTGTATGAATACAAAATGAAATTAGTGTGCTTTTTATGTGCTTTTATAGAAATATTATTCTTCATAGTATACTAAAAGAGACCAATAATATTGCAAAATCATGTCTAGCAACTTGATTTCCTAATTCAGTGTAATTAGGAAATAAAAATATGTTAAGATTTAGTGATCTATTAGAATTTTCAAGATTATTTCTAAATCAAAATAGCTATTTTCAGCGTACAATGGCAGATGCATCCTTAAAGATGCTTGAAGCCCAAATAATCACACTTAAAGAGATATAAAGTAACAAACAGAGCACTCTAAGATCTTGTGGAGTTCAAGGATACATAAGCATTGTTATGATTAACAGCTGTTGTGCAGTAGGTGCATCTCAAAGCAGCAGAATCACCAGAGATCTCTTGAGAAAACAGCAGCAGCGTCCCAGTGGTTACATTCCTCAGTGCATGAAATGACATCTTGATTCCTTACAGTCGACCTGCGTTGTCATTCCATTCAGTTTAGCCCTGCACTGGATGAGCTTGCAGTAATTCAGTAATTATAAGGAACTATCACTTCAACCTGCAGGCTACAGTGTTTATCTCTTAAAAGCTACCTGTAAGTCAACAGAAAAACACAATTACAGGATGCCATGCAAACCAAGTGAAAATAATCAACTTGTGTTTGTGTTCTCAGATATTAAATGGAGTATTCAACATATTTTCCAAGTTAAATAATACATTTCAAATACATTTGTCATTAAAATTTCTGACATTTGAACGCTTTTGTTATTTTGATATGTGAATTAAATATATATAATTTGAAAAAATGTTTCTTCTTATTTTAGAAAAATATACATGTAAAGTTTTTATTGTTGTTTTTGAACTCACCATCATCAAATCAGTTAATAGTAAGCTTTTTTTTATATAAATTAGAATCGTTCTTTTTAAGATGCATGGCTATTTTTAATGTTGTCATAAATCAGATTAAGATAAATTGCTCTGCGATGATACTTGCCTTCCTGTGTTTGCTGTAAACAAAACCAATGACAGCCGCAGTGATGACCACTAAACTGAGGACCACTGCACCTGCGCTTATTCCTGCAGTGAATGATTTACTGTACACAGCAGATGCCAGTTGTTCTTGGCTGATGGTACTGAATGGAGGCTCTGTAAGAAACAACAAGAACAAAAATACTTTCTTTACACATAACTGTAATGTATCCATGGATTTTCATGATTTAGGTTCAAATGTACTAAAGCACAAGGGAAGAGTTCTAGGGGAAGCTTGGAAAAGTTTAGAGAAAAGCAATGTAAAATCATGTAAAAAAAAAAAAAAAAAAGTAAATAAATTAAAGGAATAATAAAAATGATATAAATAACGGAATAAAAATGACTTAATAAATAAATAATAAAAAATAAAAATAATAAATTAACATATAAACAATACATGACAGTACATTACTACAGTGCATCGAAACAACAAAAATGTTCTTGTTTTTCTTGTGAATTTCAGGATTGGGGTCCCTCACATGAGGATGGTCATATTTGGGCGTCCTATTAAAAACCCCTGTTTAAATTCAGCCTAATAACACAAAGAAGCTCAAGTGTGTTTCTGTTAAGCTTTCAAAAGTTAAAGATGTTTGATCTCTCTGCAGCAATCCATATCAATCGATTGGGCTAATTAATTGTGAAGACAACATCAAAAAATTGTTGACAATCTTTCCTTTTCTAGTTTAAAATTAGTTATACTTTGCTTTTTATTGCGCTATATTTTGCTGTATAAACCTTGCGTAATGTACTGTACAAAACAACATAACTTTACCAGTAGTACTGTATGATAGTTGCGAACTGATGTCACATCCGTACTGTAACTTATTGTGCCTTATCAGGTCACCATCAACGAATTTAATATTGTTAAAAGAAAATGCAACAAAACGAAAGTGCAATGTGTTTCTCCAGCATATACACACACGAGTGCAGGGTGGAGAGGAAAACCCCGAGTCTTAAAGGGACAGACCCCCTGACCATTACAGTACAGTAACATGACGCAACATTACGAGAATTCAGAAGCCATGTGACAGATTCTGGTCCAAGATCCGCTCATTGCAGTGTTGCCAAGTCCGCGTTTTTTTCCCTCGGGATTGGGCTACTCTTTCTGCGACCACAATAACGTGATATTGCGAATTGTACCATGGGATAAAACGTGTATTTTACCCCCCGGAACGCGTTTTTTTTTTTTTTTTTTTTAAATTGGGCGGGTTTTGTTGTGGAAATCTGGCAACCCTGCTCATAGAGCACTCGAGTGATTTAAATCAGAACTTTCTTAATTATTTTCCTTCTATCGTTAAATATGCATAAATATCTATATTATTTTGAATGGCATGGATGTTGTTTCAGGTTATCGGAGACAAAGAACAAGAACTGCAATTCATAAAAAATATCATGAAATGACAATGTTTTATTTTATTAATTTTTTTTTAGCAAAATGCCTCAAAATAAGCAATTATTTTTCATAAACAGCCAAATATATGCTGCTGTATTCTCACTGTCCTGTGATATTATTATGATGCAACTACTTCAAAATACTTTAGAAAACCATAGAACTCGATCGTGCTGTACTTACGATACAAGGTAACATTGTAAATCTTGTTTTCCGGATGCCTGCTGCTCAGTTTGCAGATCTTGTAAAGCCCTGTCTGATTGTAGCGGACGTTCATCAGGATCAGAGTTACGTTTTGTCCATCAGATATGAGAGAGACTCCAGATCTCCAGCACTCGTGCTCACAGTCTCCGTTATGACAGATCATCTGCGCGATCCGTTCCTGTGAGGAGCCTTTGAGACGGGTCACCAAAACCTGAGGATCTTCATCCGATTTATTGATCTGAATAGAGATGGTGAGGTTTTCTCCTTCAGAAATCTCCAGCCACTCAATCTGGTCATAGTCGTCGTCTTGAACACCAGCAGCAATGCCTTTAGAGAGCATTTGCATCGTAAGTATACAATGTATGCGAGTGAAGCACATCCACAGTCAGATCAAATATAAGCAGTATAAATTAACCTGTGAGAGTCAACCAGCATGACTTACCGATCCAACACGACACTAGAACGACGAATATCATCTTTAGATGAAACAATCCGATAATGTTTGATTGTCCTATTGACCTGAACGGTCCTAGACTGTCACCCAAGTTTATCACCCAAGCGAATTCCCCTAACCACAAGGCTACGGTAAATTGCGTAATAAACATCATACTGAATATGTATGAGATGTGCTTCCGAGAATATAAAGGTCGAGAAAAAAGATTTTTCAATCACTGATTCTTGAAATTACACATTTGGTTTCCAAAAGCCCCCAGTATGAGAATGGGAAGTGATTTAGAGTGTAATGAAGCAATTTTAAATTGTTGTTAAAATCGTTAAAATTAATCAAATCTTAAAAAGTTAATGTTAACAATAAAATTCTTTGATCAGGAAAATAAAAAAAAAATAAAATAAAAAAATGTAAAAACATAGGCTAAATTTGGGGTTAAATAAATGTGAAATATTTGCAATTGGGTGCTTTCCTCTTAAAACTATTTAAATGTGATAAATTAATATTGTTGCCCCAAAATTCACGAAATATTTTCTGGCAATTAATTTATCTTTTTAATTGATCGATTGGTTGAGTGATTGATCGATTTATTGATTAAATTTATTATTTTTAACCCAACTTAAACTTTCATTTCACATGGGTTATTGCACCATATGCTCGACCAGAGATATTCAACAAATATTGAAATCAAAACCAGATATTGCTTTATTCAAAAAGGAAATTTTCAATGCTTTCTGAACGAGAAGTTGTTTTAATTGTATCTATTTGTATACTGTATATTAAAGGCATTTAATTTAATATTAAATATATGCAGTTTACATGTGTGGTGTTTCTGTCTTCTAAACAGCTTGTCGTGTGTGTTATATCTCATAATCAGACAAAAAAGACTTATAAATATGACTAAAAGCAGACATTACACCGGACAGGTTTATGAGACCATAAGAATGGTCAAACACTGCCATCTTGTGGTGATTCACTTAATACCTTGCAAAAATGTTAGCAATAAAACGTGAAAAAGTTAATAATGTGGCTGTTTAGCCTGACACACTGCAACATATATTTAACCAAAGGTGGTCACATTTCCATTAACATTTGTATGCATTGTTTCACTCTGTTGTTTCACATTATTTCATAAAGGTTTTTGTTCACATAATATATGTGTGTGTAATGTGTGTATTTATTTATTATGCATATATAAATACATACATGCAGTATATATTTTGAAAATATTTACATGTATTTACATGTATATATTCATATGCATATAATTTATATTATATATAAATCTATAATATATATATATATATATATATATATATATATATATATATATATATATATATATTTAATATATAAACATATATTTTTCTTAAATATATACATGCAGGTGTGTGTATTTATATATACATATTACACATAAACAGTACACTCACATGTGACTCTGGACCACAAAACCAGTCTTAAGTCGCTGGGGTATATTTGTAGCAATAACCAAAAAAATGCATTGTATGGGTCAAATTATCCATTTTTCCTTTATGCCAAAAATCATTAGGATATTAAGTAAAGATCATGTTCCATAAAGATATTTTGTCAATTTCTTACTGTAAATATATCAAAACTTCATTTTTGATTAGTAATATGCATTGCTAAGAACTTCATTTGGACAACTTTAAAGACGATTTTCACATATGTTATGTAAACAAAAACTTTTATTTTGGATGCGATTAATCATTTGACAGCAATATATATATATATTTATGTACACATACACACACACGCACACGCACACGCACACACAATATATCTCACATCTAACTAATGCTATTAGTACTGTTTCTACAGACTTTGTTGTATTAACAAGAATTTGCTTCAATTATGATGCATTATAATGCTGCTTCTCATCCAGTGTGCAAAGTTCTGCAAACCACACCCCTCTAGTACTGATTTTTAATTTTTTTTCTTTAAACATTGATATAATAAATGAATAATTGTGTTATTCAAATCACAAGAGTAACTGAGAAAAAGAGAATTAGTTCAGTTTATCTTGATTTTATGTTTTATTTTTCATTTAAATTTTATATAAAAATTAGACTATTAAAGAATTAAGTTATCCTGTACCATGGTTGAGAACTTTCTCCTTTCGTTTAATGAGGTCATAATTAGTGAGTATTTCAAATTCAACTGAGATTATTGGCATGACTGTGTAGCACAGTGTTACCAAAACATTAGTTATACTGAAAAAGAAAATTTGTCATTGTCTTCATGTCATACTCGAAATATATTTTGATATATATATTTTGCTGGGAGCAAACAACATCACCTACTTGTATTGATAAAAAATTATGAATTATACTTTTTTGGGGGTCAACTGTAAGAACACATTTCCAAGTCATTTGCTTAGGAAATATTTGATTTGTTAAGAAAATGCAGGTGGAAAAACCTGTGCTCTCCCTCTTCTGTTTGCCAAAAGAACTTTAGTCTTTTGATTATCAACACTTCAATGATAAAAAAATGTAATGGCGTCCAGTTCAGGTAAGAAATTTGTTGAATTAGATATGAAGAGTTCAGATGGAAAAGCCTCTAAGTGCCGTCTGAAATCTTCTAAAACAAGCTTTTTTATCAGGCTCCTAGGTGTAGGTTCAGTAATTTCACTTTAATCGCAATGAATATGTTCTTTTCATTGCCATTAAAGTGAAATAACTGAACTTAAACATAGGAGCCTGAGAAAAATGCTTATTTTGGAAGAAAATTTCAGACGGCACTTAGAGGCTCTTCCATCTTATATTTAAGAATGAAAGAGCCATCATCCTACGGTAGGAATTATTTTTCTTTACTTACTGAATAGGTAATTAACTAAAGAAATAGTCTGGTACAATGAGGACTAAGTATGGTATATGGTAAATGTTTATTAATGTGCTTGTGGCATTTCATAACATCCCAAGTATTAATAAACAGCAGATTTTTTGCAAAGGTTAAAGAAGATATACCCACTTACCATGTTAATAATAATTAATGCTGAATATTGACATATAGGCTTGTGCCTTATGTATCAGATAAATACAGCCATCAGTATCATGCCATTCATTAGGGCTTGTTATTTTACCTGGAATTAAATGTGCAAACAGTGTTATTGTGTGATAAGAGTGATTTTCTTTATAGAGTGCAAAAAAATCTATTGGAAATTTCTCTTCGTTTTTCCTCACATGAATTCATGGGGAAGTATAGTAAACTGTACTGCACTCAAAACTGTATTAAAATACAGTTAAACTAAATTGAGTACAAGTAAAATCTTTTGTTGAGCTTTTCACAATACACATTTCAAAGCAGCTTCACAGAGAAATGTGTCAGAAATACAAAAATACAAGTTATTGAAATGGCGTGTAATACTTAGAGTGACTCACAAATGTGATTAATAGAAATACTGGTAGGAATTACTTGGTAATCTCTTCTTTTAAATGAAATGTCACTTCAATCCACATCCAATGGGCAATGTGTCCTAAGGCATGTTTTTTTTTATTTGAATATTTACATTTACATTTACATTTAATCATTTAGCAGACACTTTTATCCAAAGCGACGTACAAATGAGAACAATAGAAGCAATCAGACCATCAAGAGTGCAGCAGTATACAAGTGCCATGACAAGTCTCAGTTAGTCCAGCACAGTAGACATAGCTAGTTTTTTTTTTTTAGAGAGAGAGAATATAAGCTCTCTAATTTTATTTAAGCAGTACCGCAGATTATCTGCAAATAATGACTTCAGATTAAAAAATAAATGAATTAAAAAAAAAAAAAAAAATGGGTCTGTTCCTCACACAAAGCTACTCATAAAGAAGAAAGTACTTCAGAATTTAGTACTTTAATTTAGGTTTTGTTCTTTTTGGAGCTTGGCAGCAAAATCAGCATCTGCTTTGCTTGTATGAAAAGCAGCAACTGAACAGAATCAGGTAACATCATTTGGTGAAAGAAGTAATTTGTTAAATTTCAAACTGCTGTGATGTGGTTTTTTTTTTTTTTAGTATTTAGTCAGCAGGTCTTGTGCATGCTGACCTGTAAATAATGAAATGTTTGTCATAATAACATGAAGCCATTTTTTTGTTTCATCATATCCAATTATTGACTGTAAAATGTGTTGTTGTATTCAGATACGCTATTATTTGAAAGCTTCTGCTTTTTGAACATGTAATAGCTGTAGTACCGACAGCTTGCATGACAAACTGCTTCTAGAAGTATGTCTAATGCAATTTCCACATTTTTTCAGAATCAGAAAAGGCTTCAGATATCCTGAGGATTGTCCTGCTGGGAAAAACTGGAGTTGGCAAGAGTGCAACTGGAAACACCATCTTAGGGAGAGAAGCATTTAATGAAGATGTGTCTCATGATTTGGTTACTAGAGAGTGTCAGAGAGAGACGGCTGAGATTGATGATAGACACATTACTGTGATTGACACTCCAGGGCTGTTTGATACTAAACACAGTCATGAAGAGATCCAGAGAGAAATCACTGAGTGCATCTCAATGATATTTCCAGGACCACATGTGTTTCTGTTACTGATACCAGTGGGACGTTTCACTCAGGAGGAGGAAAACGCTGTGAAGATCATTCAAGAGACTTTTGGTGAAAACTCCTTAATGTACACCATAGTGCTCTTCACCAGAGGAGATGAGCTGAAGAAGACCATTGAAGAGTATCTGGGAAAACCTGAATCTGCTTTGATGAAGCTCATTGAACAGTGTGGAAACAGATACCATGTGTTCAATAATAATGAGACTGGAGACCGTGTGCAGGTGTCTGAACTACTGAAGAAAATCAGTGACATGGTGACAGCAAATGGAGGGAGTTACTACACATGTAAGATGTTCAGACAGATGGAAAGAGAAAAACAAGAAGCACAAATGAAGATGCTGAAGGACAAAGTAGAAGAACTGAACAGGGAGAGAGAAGAACTCCTGGCCAAACATGAAGAAGAGAAAGAGAAAATGAAGATGAAGATGGAGGAAGAAAGACAACAATTCAAAAAGAGCGAAGAAAAATACAAAATAGACATGAAAAGAAAACAAGAGGAATGGGAGAAAAGAATACAAGAGGAAAGACTGAGAGGAGAAGAAGATGAGAAAAGAAGGAAGAAAGAACGACAAATACAGGAGCAATGTGGTACAAAAGACGAGAGAGAGAAAATCAGTAGACAGAAAGAAAGAATAGAATGTGAGAAAGACCTTCAGGCCAAACACGATGCAGAAATTAAAATAATGAAGAAAAAGATGGAGGAAGAGAGCCAACTTCATGACAAAGAACTGATAATGGAACTTCAGGACCTGCAGAGACGGCATGAGGAAACACTGAAACAGATGCAAGAAAATGTGAAGAGGAGGGAAGAAGAAAAACAGAATTGGAATAAACATCAAGAGATACTTGAAGAAAAAATCCAGCATGAGAAATCTCTGAGAGAAGAAAAGTGTAAGATTTTTGAAGACAGAATTAAGTTAATAGAACAAAAGCAGCAAGATGAACAAATAAGAGCAAAACCAGTGGACTATGAAGAAGACAGAAGAAAAGACATAGAGAACATGAAAATGTGCTGCTCCCAAACAACTTCTTCTCTACAGGTAATAAGATTGATAAACAGTAACAAGGGTCAAGGGAATTTGGCTGATGTACAAGCATTAAAAGCTGAGTTCAGAAGACTTTCGTGTGCACAAGAGAAGCTTTTGCGTGCTCACAATGTCTGATTTATGTAAACTATAACCTATTTCCTTTGTCTGTCACTACAATTTTACTGTGAAGAAAACGAGAGAATGAATGCACATTATTTAATAAAGACCTATTTGCTCAAAAATGGGATTTTCTATCTATATCACGGCCTTATGTCTGCTTTAACGCATCCTCTGTGACGGCAGAGAAACCTCGCTGTGCAATAGGCTGAATGATCCAATACAAATGTGTGCATTGAGCTTTAATTTTGGATTTTGTTGGAGCAGTTCGTGGAGTTTGAGGCTAAATCCAGCTCCTTATTCTTCATTTGCTGTTCGCAATAAGCGCTGTTACAACTGAAACAAGAAACTCAGCTTATCTCCGCAATCTGTAAAGATGCATTAAATCCGACACAGTGGTTTAATAAAGGATGTTCTAATCTTGTGAAGTAAGAATATTTTAACGTATATTACCATACCAATATATAGAGCACTTTTTACTGTACCAATTGCTTTGCATTGCAGAAAATGCATTTTAAATGTCAGAATCAGAAAGAGCTTTATTGGCAAGTGTGTTTATACACACAAGGAATTTGTCTTGGCGACAGGATTATGTACAAAATATAGAAAGAATTATGAATGTGCTATTTTACAGATAAAAAGTTTGGAGAAGTTATGTACAGATGTACAGTCCTGAGATGTAGGCTGTGTATTGTTCAGGTGAAATGAGGGGAAAAAAGCTGTTCTTATGCTGCTCAATGCATTTATCTGTGTCGGAATGCAAGAACAGAAACAATGTCTTTGTATTGAAGGCCAAGTTAGATCTCAGTTAGACTAATACATGCTCATCTGTGCTCTTGCTTTCTTCATTGTAAGATGGCAGAAGTGGCAAAACCAGAAACTGTAAAGCGTGAGCTCCCAAAAAGTTTCTCTTGCACACGTGAAAGTCTTCATGTTTTATTTTTGCAAATGTCCCTTTAGAGGCTCTGTACTTATCTAAGCTACTTATGATAATGAATATTTATGAACAATTTTTATTTTTTCATAATATTTCATAAATATATATATATTAAATATATTAAAGTTTTTTATGACCCTTTTTAAAACCTGCACAAAAATAAAATGAACACTGAGCAGAGTAGGGAAACGTCTATGGTAACATCTTAAATTATAAAGTGACATGATTTACAAAAAAAAAAGAAAAAAAGAATCTTACAAATCTTACAGTCAAACATATAAATCTTACTGTCTTATCGTCTTGTTTAGATTTTCAGAGCACATTAGCTTCTTTCACATTTACAACTATGCTTACTGGTCTACAACTTGCTGCATAAAAACATGGGTGGATTTTTGCATTGGTTTGAACAAAAACAGCAGAGGGGCTGACAGATTCATTCTCTGCCACTAAGTGGGGCTTTTGAAATGGCAGAAACATAGCGGTTTCCCCAGTAACTACTGTAAACAAAACAGCACTGTGCTCACAAGCTATATTATCAGGCATTAGTCGGGTTTGTGATTTTGCAAGCCCTGGAATATTTTCTCTGCTAATAGGACATGATAATAAATTAATATATCAATTTGTTCATCTATTTACAGAGAAATGAAACTGGCCAAAATCCAAAGCTGGAACCAGCAATCAAAGAACTCTATGATAGACTAGATCTGACCAACAAATGGCAAGACAAAATGAAAACAGTAAACATTCTTGTAATCACCAAGTCTTCATTTCAGTCTCAGGAACCACATGAAGAGAATGAACTTGTAAACTCATTTCTACACAAGCTGATGAACCTCAACTACAAAGCAAGATACACTGTCATAAAACACAGGAAGAAGGAAGGTGAGGAAAAGGAAACAAACTACAACCCTAATATTCACCCAATGGATGTTCAGATGGCCGTGTTTCATTGTGCTGATGGTTTCCTGAAACAGCTGATGGTGACTAAACTCTCACAGTGTCAGTATGCGCTGCCTCTGCTTGTTCCTGATCCATTCACACAACAGATTGAGTTTCCTCTCTGGACATTTAGACAAATCATCAAGAGCTGGAAGATGAAGAACAGCAACAATGAGATCATCAGTCAAACCCAGCCGGTCTACAAGGCTGAGACTCCAATGGTGTCTTTCTTCAGATTTGGCTCTGTGTCTTCATCTAAATCTCAGCTGATGAACAGCCTCATTAATGAGAAACACCACACGTTCTTCCACAGAAACTGCCCAGGCAGCAGCCGAACCAGGTTACTGATGGATGGAGTGGTGGAGATCGCCTGGTACTGTCCTTCTGGGAAAAAGACAGATGCATTTGATGACTGTGTTGCTTTCTGTAATCTTCATGGTGATGCAGCAGCCAATGAGAAACAATATAATATTCTGACAAGCATGGCTTCAGTAAATGTCCTCTTCTTACCAGATTTCGGACAGAAGAACCACTACAAGGGTTTGGTGAGATCACTCTTCAAATCCCCTCAGCCTCTCATTTGTCTGCTCACCGACAATGACTGTGATAAAACTGAACTGGGGAAGGAAAAAATCATAGTTGGTCTTTTGGACAAAAACCAATCTGATATATCTAATCAGATTAGGGAAACTATCAGGGAGAGCTTGACCAAGCAAAAAAAGACTTTCAAACTTGAAGATGTGGCCAAACACACAGGAATCAGAGTAGATGAGGATGATCCAGAGTGCCAGAGAGGAAAACAAGCAGCAGATCAGATCATGGGTTTACTGAGAGGAAAAGATCCATCAACAGTGAAAGAAACAATCCTGCCCTGTCAGGGGAAACTATGGCACAACTGGTGTGAAATGAACAAACAGCTGCATCATCTAGGAGGAGAAAATCTAGAAGATGATAAAAGTACTAAACTGAAGAACATGAGAGAAATAAGAGGAAAGCAAGTGTCACAGGAATTGAGTGAGTTTATGGAGACATTTATTGAAAAAATCAAATCACAGAACGATGATGAAAAAAAGTATTTCCTCAGATGGATGATGAACCTGTTGAATGATTTCACTTCATATGAGCTCTTTGAACTTCATAAGGAGTATGACATGAAATGGAATAAGGTCTTAGAACTGAAAAAGATGTCTGATAAACTAGACCAACTACAGACTGAACAAACAAGCCTGGAAAACATCTCAAACAAAATTATTAGTATGTGTTTTAGCTTGGAGCACATTCTGAGAGAGTTTGGTCAGATCTATGAATCTTGGTCATCTTGGAAGAAGATCAAGAAAAGCCTGCAGTTTGACTTCTGTTCTCTTCCGAGTCTTGCAGCAGAGATGATGATCTCTGGTTTTCCGATGGAGCTGATGGATGGAGATGCTGCTCATGTTCCTCTCACCTGGGTCACTGCTGTTCTAGATGAACTTGTTAAGAAACTGGGAGACCAGAAACTCTTTGTGCTGTCAATATTAGGGATTCAGAGCTCTGGGAAATCCACCATGCTGAATGCCATGTTTGGACTCCAGTTTGCGGTCAGTGCTGGCAGGTGCACCAGAGGAGCTTTCATGCAGCTGATCAAAGTGTCAGAAGAGATGAAAACAGAGCTGAAGTTTGACTACATTCTGGTTGTTGACACTGAGGGACTTCGTGCACCAGAACTGGCTGGAAGTTCAACAACACATCGTGACAATGAAATGGCCACATTTGTTGTTGGTCTTGGAAACATGACACTGATCAATATATTTGGAGAAAACCCATCTGAGATGCAGGACATTCTCCAGATTGTTGTTCAGGCTTTCCTGAGAATGAAGAAGGTCAGACTGAATCCCAGCTGCATGTTTGTGCATCAGAATGTCTCAGATCTCACAGCTGGAGAGAAAAACATGGAGGGAAGGAGAAGACTGCAGGAGAAACTGGATGAAATGACAAAAATCGCTGCTAAAGAGGAAGTCTGTGATGCAGAAGGTTTCAGTGATGTGATTGCATTTGATGTCCAGACTGATGTGAAGTATTTTGCTCAGCTCTGGGAGGGCAGCCCACCCATGGCTCCACCAAACCCAAACTACTGCGAGAACATTCTAGAACTAAAGCAAACTATTCTAACACATGCTTCAAAATCAGACGGCATAATGCTGACACACCTAAGACATCGTGTTCATGATCTCTGGGAGGCTTTGCTTAATGAACAGTTTGTGTTCAGCTTCAAAAATTCCCTGGAAATTGCAACATACAAGAAACTGGAGACTGAATACAGCAAGTGGACCTGGAGCCTTCGAAGTACCATGCTGGAAATTGAAAACAAGCTTCACAACAGAATAGAAAATGATGAAATCCATGATGTTGAGAAAATGGATCTTCAGAGAGAATTATATGCAAAAGGTGAAGAAGTGAAAAAGATGATGTCAGGTTTCTTTGAGAATGACAGAGATGCAGGTATACTGAATCAGTGGAAAGCTTCATTTGAGATAAAAATTAAAGAACTTCAAGAAAACATTGTGAGGGAAACTAAGAGGAAATTAAGTGGGGTTCTTCAGCAGCGTGAACTGAAGAGAAAGTTAGATGCTGAGAGGACACATCATGAAAACACTCTCTTTGAAAAGAGCAAAGAACTTGCCTTAAAATTTAAAGACCAAGCAAATGATGAAAATGTCATGAAAACACAATTTGATTCCTTTTGGAAACAACAAACAGCTGATATCATCAGAGACACTCCTTTAGACAGAAATATTGACATATTAAGAGATGTGAAGAAGCTCCTTAATGAAACTTATGAAAGTCTCCCTTCAGGCCATATGGAAGACAGCAGTCAGTACAAAGATATGTTCTGTTTGCCAAGCTATTCAGAATATGTACAGCTGAAGAAATCCGGTGGAATTACAGGATATATCAAAAATATCTACAAAGCAGCTAAACAGAAGGCTGGTTTTGCTTTATCTAAAGAGGATGAAGTCCAGATAAGAGCCTTAACCACAGACATTGCTGAGCACACAGATAAAATGATTCAGTCATTTAACGTTGCAAAGATGGGCTACAACAATAGCTACATTCAACAACTCACAGATTACATACAAGCAAGATTAAACAAGCATCAGGAAGGGCCAAAAACCGTGAAGTATGTTTTTAAGAGGGAATTCTTTATGGATTTGGTACTTTGCATATTGTGTAAAGCAAACAAGACATTCACAGATCAATACAAAATGTTCAGGGAAACCAATGATCCTGATCTCTATTTTAATAGAAAGCGTGAAGAGTACTACAGCATTTTCCAGAAATACTGTGAAGGAGCAACATCAACTGCTATTTTTGGTGAATTTGTTTGTAATAAACTTAAGGAGGCCATTCAGCAGAATGTCTACAAAACAACTGCCAGAGATTTAGCAGATGAAATGAGGACAAACTGTGAATCTCTAAATGGGAACCGATCAAACCTGGAGAAACACATCCTGAGGACACTGGCAGAAAAACAGGACTTCAGCGCATACATGACCTACATTAACCATCCTAAAGAACATTTCAAGAACTTCATCAGAGATGAAGTCAGTCAGTACATCACTGAAAGATTTGAAGGTAGTATTCGAGCCAAGATGGAAAACAGCATTAAACTGCTGCAGCAGCAGATCATGAGTGCAGCACATAAATCCAGCACACGTGTTAAAAAGGAAAATGGAGATGCTGATTTGTGGTTAAGGCAATTCAGCCTTGTGCTCTCAGATGTGCTGGTATTCTCCGCAAGTGATTTCAGTGGTGATGATGTTGAAGTCAGTTTCCTAGAAGATGTGATAAAAGAAATACTTCCTTCCATAATGTCTGACATACGCAGTAAATTCAGCACAGAAACATTTCCAGTAAAGCTGGAACACAAAGACAGACCAGATGAGATTCTGATCGATCACTTCTGTGATTGCTGTTGGGTTCAGTGTCCTTTCTGTGCAGCCATCTGCACAAACACAATAGAAGACCATCCTGGAGATCACAGTGTGCCTTTCCATCGTAATATTGGACTGAATGGGTGGTTTTACAGAGGAACAACAAACCTATCTATCAACATCTGCACATCAGCAGTAGCCAGTGATGGATATTTTTATCCAAATAGCTCAGATGATAGTATCCCCTGGAAGGAATACAGAAAAGGAGGTCCTAAATATGCTTCATGGAGCATCACCCCAGATCTCTCTGAGCTGCCGTACTGGAAGTGGTTTGTCTGCAGATTCCAAACAGATCTGGAAAATCACTATAAAAAAACCTATCAGGGGCATGGCAAGATCCCAGATGAATGGAGACAGTACTCTCTAGAGGATGCTATTGAGAGTTTGGATAAATACATGTAATGGAACAGATAAAGAATAAGGACCCTGACACACAAGTTTCTCTTCCTGATATAAACTATATAATTAATTTTATTTGCATAGATTTAAGCCAAATAAAATGTTGTTTAATGTAAGATGTAATGTAATGTATTCACTTGGTTTGGAAAGTACCTGCAAGATACTTGGTTTATAATATAGAATATAAACAAATGGGTAAAAATGATTATGATGCTCAATATAAACAGTAACCTAAAATCTAGCTTTTGTTTAGCTTTAATTTTATTTTACATTAACTGCTTATTGTAACCATTAAAATAAGTGTTTTACTGTTACAACTGCCTCCTGTGATATTTTTTTCTTTAATAAGCCCTAAATAAGAACCACACACTGTGTCATTACAGTTAAAGGAACACTCCACTTTTTTTGGAAATAGGCTCATTCTCCAACTCCCCCAGAGTTAATAAGTTGAGTTTTACCGTTTTTGAATCCATTCAGCCGATCTCCGGGTCTGGCGATAGCACTTTTAGCATAGCTTAGCATAGATCATTGAATCAGATTAGACCAGTAGCACCGCGTTCAAAAATGACCAAAGAGTTTCGATATTTGTCCTATTTAAAACTTGACTCTTCTGTAGTTATATCGTGTACTAAGACCGGCGGAAAATGAAAAGTTGCGATTTTCTAGGCTGATATGATTAGGAACTATACTCTCATTCCGGCGTAATAATCAAGAAACTTTGCTGCCGTAACATGGCCGCGGCAGGCGCAGTGATATTACGCAGCGCCTGAAAGTAGTCCCCAGCTAGGTAACTAGTTATAATATAGCTATGCTAAAAGTGCTCTCGCCAGATCCGGAGATCGGCTGAATGGATTCAAAAACGGTAAAACTCAACTTATTAACTCTGGGGGAGTTGGAGAATGAGCCTATTTCCAAAAAAAGTGGAGTGTTCCTTTAAAAGCAAATATCAAAGCAAATATATTTATCTGAAATTTGATCCTGAATTAAAGTACACTCTGCAAAAAGACCAGTCATTAAAAATGGTGAAAAGTCTTGTTTATTAAACTGAAAAAGTGAGTTCAGAATGATTATGTTTGGGCCCTATATTGGGCCCTGTTTGGCCCCCCATTGTCTAACACAGGGGTTCTCAACCTTTTGCAAGCTGGGCCCCCCCAAAGCTGGTTCATTGCAGTTGGGGGTTCAACCAGCTTTGACCAGTGAATGAAACCCCCCCCCCCCCCCCCCCACACACACACACACACCACCTTGCATAGATAGATAGATAGATAGATAGATAGATAGATAGATAGATAGATAGATAGATAGATAGATAGATAGATAGATAGATAGATAGATAGATAGATAGATAGATAGATAGATAGATAGATAGATAGATAGATAGATAGATAGGCCCATGGGAAACATGTCGCAGTTCCCTCGACTGATGCGGCCATGCCAGAGGTCTAGTTTTTGTGTGAAGGCGTGCACTTTGTCTGCAAGGAGCAAAATATGAGTTTCACGGCCTTGCAAAGACAGGTTGAGGCCGTTCAAGCGGTCAAATATATCGACCAAATAGGACAGAGACGTAAGCCACATAGTGTCATATGCTTCGCCAGATCTGATTTGATTTCTGTCAAAAACCACTTCACCTCCTCTCGCACCTCATACAACCGCTGTAACACCGGTCCGCGCCCCTCCGGTTGAGAACCACTGGTCTATAGCATGCGGCAAAAGGTTTGGCCCATAATTCAGTTTATATAAATATATATAATTGTTATTTATGTACTTTCTGTTTAGTTATCTGAGATACAGGGGCTGGACAAAAAATTCCTCTTTTGAGATGTTTTTCCACCATTTGCCTTTAATACAGCTTTCAAGCTTAGAATTGATTCATCCAGCTTTTGAATGGTCTTCATTTGAATGTTATCTATATCTCAGTTGCTGCCAGTTGTTTCAGTGAAGTTTAAGGAGAAAATTGGCTTCTTGCTCTTCTCTTGAAAACTGTCACCAGTGGTTTGATAATATTCAACAGGTGATTTGTCTGATATGGGCAGTTCGTCTTGGCAGTTTTATGATCATCACTCCACATTTTTTGCATTTTAGCACGGTGTCTGTGATTAAAGTTGTAGCAGTTGTAGAGAGTTTGTAGCATGGCTCTGTGAAGTTCTCTGTGGATGTTTTTTGTGGGAACAGGGTCTTCGAGGTGAATACTGAGGTTTGCTGTTACTTTGTTGCAGTAGTTCTGTGTTGTTTAGACACAATTCTTCTTAGTGATCATTCACTTTCAGTTTTCGCCCACTACCTTCTTCGCTGATGAACTCTTGCCATGCCTTGTTTACACAGTCTTACTCGTAAAGACTCAAAATACCAAACAATTGGGCTTTTTAATTTAACAGAAGTTCCTAAACAGCTCCTACGATTTGTCCTTTTGGGAAGTTTGAAGTTTGTTTGTTTAAAGTCCTTATATCAGAACTTACTGAGCCTCTCTGCTAGACATTGTATAATTATGGATATTGTTGGCTCTTTGATTGCCGCTTTTGTTTTTCTCTTCTAAAAGCATATACTAAACGCATAAATGTAAATATAGTTACTATAAAAATTATCATAAAGGGTATTGTTTTTTTACAGAAATATTATCAAATGGTCAAGACTTTTTCTTTTATAGGTACCATGACCATTTGTTGGATATAAGATATATCAAGGGAAAATTTACACCCATTATGATGAGAGATTCACAGGCAGAGTACAGCTAGACCAAGAAACAGGAATTTTAACCATCACGGACATCAGGACTAATGAATCAGGACTGAATAAGGCAGTAATCATTGTCAATAAAAAGATCACAGTGCAGAAATATGAAGTGGATGTCTATGGTAAGTTACAGCTGCAGTCAATATGGAAAAATTAATAATATGTGATCAAAGCAACCAAATTCAGGATAATAACTGCTAATAGAACCAGATCTCAATTGGTCTCATGATATAAGTTTCACTGTAAAATTGTTGATGTTCATGTTTCCTCTTGTCCTCAAGCGTCTGTCTCCCACCATCAGCAGCAGCTCACCAGTTAGTGTTCAACAGTCTGCAGGTCTGTCTATTTCTGTCTCTTGCAATGAATGTATATATTGCACACTAGCAATGAATTTGTCATTGAAAAGGTGCCCAGTGAGTGAAACCACAAAAAGTTCAGGATCATAAATAAATAGGCAAATATACACTGGAAATGAAAAATACAAAGGAAAAAGAAAACATTATAGAGTAAGTTTTCAGATTATATAAATCGTTAATAGCTAGTTGATTTTCCTGGCTTTCAGTGGGGCAGAGAAATTACAACATGCAAACCTGACAGTTTGCACCTAGTTAGGACTAGTGATGGGAGAAACGAAGCTTTTCGAAGCTCTGAATCAATTGAACCACTTGCTTCTCAAAATGAATCACGGTTCCGAACTGCTCGAAACACGTTGGCGGCACTTGCTGGTCAAAATATGTATGTGCAATGAAAACTCAGCCCAAACATGTATAATGACAGTTCCTCAGTAGTACCATGGCTGAGGTGAGACCCTTGAGCAAGGCACTGACCCAACTGCTCCGTGTGCGTGTGCGTGTGCGTGTGTGTGTGTGCGTGTTGTTGTGACATATGAGGACGGGTATGGATTACAAGGAGAAGGTGATTTATGAGGATATTTCCCCATGTCCCCATATTGCAAATGGCTTATAAATCATACAGAATTAGTTTTTTTGAGAAAGTAAAAATGCACAAAGTTTCCTGTAAGGGGTAGGTTTAGGTGTAGGGGTGATAGAAATTACGGTTTGTACAGTATAAAAACCATTACGCCTATGGAGAGTCCCCACAATTCACAAAAACAAACATTGTGTGTGTGTGTGTGTGTGTGTGTGTGTGTGTGTGTGTGTGTGTGTGTGTGTGTGTGTGTGTGTGTGTGTGTGTGTGTGTGTGTGTGTGTGTGTGTGTGTGTGTGTGTGTGTGTGTGTGTGTGTGTGTGTGTGAGCATTTGTGTATGGAAGAGAGACACAGAGAGAAGGAGAAACAAATTTGCTTTCTATTGACAATAATTTGTAATTTTGTGGGGGAAAATAATTGGTTTCACTTTATTTTGATGGTCCCTTTAACACATTCTATTGACTATAAGTAATGTTGCACCTACATTTCTACTAACTCTCATTAGAGTGTTAGTAGTGTATTAGTTGACTGGTAGGGTTAGGGTTAGATTAAGTTGACATGTTCTTGCAAAGTTACTTATAGTCAGTAGAATATCTGTTGGGAGACCAACACAATAAGGAGCGAGATATGAAGCAGACAGTCTACTAATACTCTTATGAGAGTTTGTTGACATGTAGTTGCAACATTACTTAGTGTCAACAGAATGTTCAAAAGGGACCATCAAAATAAAGTGTTACCAAATAATTTAATCTGTTGTTTGTCATATGTATTTGCTTGATCAGTGTCTTTGTGTCTTTTGCTGTGTTGGTCAGTGGTTCTCAATCTGAGGGCTTTAACAAAATTCCAAGGGAGTCAGAAGATGGCTTAAAATTATTTAATTATATTATATTATACTAAAATTATGTTAAACATTTGTTTTATTAATATCCAAGTGCAGAAATACCATAGGAAAATATAGTCAATAACATAATGGGTGGGGCTTTTAAATATTGTGTTGGACCATGTGTGGCCTCAGAAAAAAAGAAAAGCTGTGATCATTGTTTATTGTTCTTTTAGTCCCCTCTAGTGGTAGAGCGTGAGTGTGTCACTTCCTGATGAAAGTCAGACCGAATGTTCATCAGATCAGCTTGAGTTCCAGGTGCATCATCAAGAGAAACAACAGCACTTATAATAATATCTCATCATTTTGTTTTTAAATGTCCATCAGCATGTGGGTTTTCATTGTATTTTTCATCAGTATGGAGGGTAAGATAAATCTTCCAGATTATTGTTTTAGTGGTTGTGGTCACTGGTCAAGGGGCTTACTAGAACATTTTCAATAGTTTGTAATCAATACTGCATAGAAGTCTTAACTTTTACACAATTCAGGGTTTCCAAACAATTCAACATTTCAAGTGTTGAAGTGTTTCTGAAATTCAAGCGAACTCACTTTAGATTTCAGAAGTCCAGAATTCTGTATCATATTCTGTTTTCTTGATATTCTAGATACACTCGACTTGAGATTTTTGTAGTTTGATGAAACTCTCAGTGTAACCCATGTTTAATCCGCATTCATCTTGTTTCAGATCTGGTCAATGGAGGATGGGATGAGTTAAATACAGTGATGGAGGGAGATGTTCTGACTTTGCGAACAGGAAAACCTGAATTAAAAGGAGATGATGAAACAATGTGGCTGTTTACAAGCGGCAGCCAAACCACCCGTATAGCACAGATGTACCGTAGTAAAGTATCACTTCATAAGAGACTCGCTGACAGATTGCAGCTCGACCAACAGACAGGATCACTGACCATCTGGAACATCAGCGTCAGTGAATCTGGACTTTATAAGCTTGAACTCACCATCAATGATTTCATCTCTAGGAAAACATTCAGAGTCGATGTATATGGTAAGTTTTAACTACAGCCAATGCAAAACGGAATACTAGTGCGGAACATTCTGGGCCAGTATATTGAGCAAATTTTGTAGAATCTAGGCCAAATTCCATTGTGACTTGAAATGGCCATCTCCGATGTTATTTCTATGTGTTCTGTTGCCCTAAAGCACCGGTTTCTGTGCCTGTCATCAATGGTGGCTCATTAGTGAGTGCAAACCATGTTCAAGGTAAGTCCCCTTGTATTCCCATATATTTAAGGGTCCGAGCATTAAAGATGTCACAACCCTGTTGTATGTGTACAGGTTTTCTTATTATTATTCGTTCTGCCCTAAAAGTGTCTGGCCCGCCAAAACTATCCTAGAAACACCAAACACCAAATTTGGCAGGATAATCCCAAATGCCCCCTATTACTCCGGTGTACACACACCCCTTGATCGGACCAAAGGTGGCGCTATAATAAGTAGGGTATGGGGGAAGATGCCCCTTTTAAGACCAATGTGGATTTACTTTTAATTGTTACATATTTAGGTAGTTTAGCATGAGAACAATGATGATGCATCAGCCAATGTGTTATTATAGGAGATAAATAAAAACATTCGTTAATTTAGTTGTTATAGCACATAATGTAGAATGTTAATGCATTTATAAATTACTTTTGATATAATTATTATTAATATTTATATAGATTTAAAGTGTCATTAATTTAAAAAAAAATTAAACTATTCTATTTCAAATTTTATTCTGACAATTTATTCAAATGATTGTTCTATTGACATTTACAGGCACATGAATATTTACATATTTAAATGCACATGTTTTGATTGAAGATACAGTATATCATAATAGGTCAATTAACCTACAGGTTTTAATGAAAGTGAAAGATGTCTGAAATGTACATCTAATTAAATGGATTCATGACCCCCAGAATATGTTGTTATATGAACAACATATTGATGTTATATGCATGTTGCATTGCATGCAATGCATATATATAACATGCAATGTCAAAAGGAAGCACAGATCTTCTGCTTAGAAAAAAAGTTTTTTTTTTTTGTTTTTGTTTTTTTATCAAAACTTGAATGTGGGTAAGTTTTATAAAAAGGATCAGATTCAGAGCAATGATCAAAACATAGATGGAGTAGATTGCTTCCATCAACACCCCCAAGCGTGCACAGTCCACAATTCCTGAGTCGACATTTCATTCGGTAACATTAGGCAGTTTTAATTGATACGCTGTTTAATGCTTGATGATCGTGTTATTTTACATATGCATCTGCTAACTTACACGATTGCTTGTTTCAGCTTCTTCTTCACTGTGTTCTGTTTTGGGGATTCAATACACTATAAGAAGATGTGTAATAGCGCCAACTACCGTATACCTGGGAAAGAGTTAAAATATCAGCATTTAATTTCAGGCTTCAATGCTAATGTTGTCCACACGATAACAAATCCTTTTAGATTTCATAGTACTGCTGTCCACCTAAAGACTTTAGACTGTATTATATTTGAAAAGAGACATGGCCATTGTATAACTGTATCATCTACATGAGACATTTGAACTTGGACCCGATGATCGCTGGTTACGACTATATTCATTTAAATGTATTTCTAAGGTCTTTTACACACATTTACATTTAAACCTTTGCTGAAAAACCCTGTTGCACACAATCTACTACATGCCTTCTGTCATCTGATTGACAGTTTAATTTTAAAAAGTATGTTTTAGACTTAAAAGTTTAGACTTTTATCAAGTAAAAGGCCTTTTAGTATAACTGTACAAACATCCACCTTCAGCTTGTGCTTCACGTCTTTTTGATATGAAAACTTAACTGATTTTAATAAAGTAAACGTAAGAATAAGTTTTATATTGTGAGTGATATTTCAATATTATGAACACTTACTGGATTGAAGCAACTGATGTAGGTTTACTTGATTATACATTCAGCCATTTTCATCAGACTTTTGAGAAATGTTTATTTGTTCATTTCTCAGTCATCATTGTATTGCATTGCATTATGTTTTGATCATAAAACGAAGCCTTTAAATATCATCTTACTAAGTCATATTATTGGGAAATACAGAGTGATGACTGATGTTTATATCATTTTATGTAAGTAGTCTGCTATACTGTTTTAAAGATCTTAGTGATTTAATTACAAGATATCTTAATTTTTGACCAAAAAAAATAACATCTGCACCAAATTGCACATTTTTTCTCAGTTTGGGCCTTTGAATAAAACTAAGGTGTTTTTTTCCTTCTCAGAATTTCCAAATAGAGAATTCTGCTCTGTGTTCTGCTCAGTAAGAAATGATCGAGGTGTGTTGATCTCGTGGTATAAAGGAGGTGAAATCCTGAACCAGATCAGCAATCCTGATCTCAGCATCAACCTCAGTTTACCATTAGAGCTCTATTATAATGATCCAGAGAGCTACAGCTGCACGGCTGCGAACCCAGTGAGCAACAAAACTATCCGTCTTCATGTGAAAGAGATCTGCTCACGACAGGAAGGTATGAGAGTTCAAACTACATTTACCACAGAACTCTCCTGCACAATAACCACAATGAAAAGATGTGTACGTATAACTATTGTCAGTCACAGCATGGACCTACACTGAGAAAATGCCTTTTGTGTCCCATTAAAGGGGTCATCAGATGCAAAATTCACTTTTCAAGTTGTTTGAACATAAATATGTGTTGGAAGTGTGTGTACACATCCATCCTATAATGATAAAAATCCACCCAGTGTTTTTTTTTTTTTTTTAAATCCCTATTTTAAAATCCCCTCTCTCAAATCAGGCTGTTCTGAGGTTCCTGTCAGAATGACGTAGTTCTGTACAGGCCCCTCCCACGATAGTTGATTGACAAGGCCGTATTACCTTAGACCCGCCCTGAGTGAGCTGAGAGCTGTCCGCCACTGTGTCGACTCTGGTGCAGAGGAAGATAAGATGTCTCAGATTAAGCGATTGAGGTGTTTTGTTGTTGGATGTATTAATGAACATAGCAGTCGTCATTTACTCCCGACATCTGAGCCGCAAGTGCAGTCATGTTTAACATTATGTAAAAAGATTTGGCAGCAGAAGTCACACAGAATAGAATAAAATGTTATAATTTAACACGTGATTAAAATCAAAATATTAAATTACACAGTTTCCATAATTATATTATTAACGTCAATATTAGCAGTCAATATGTCAATATTGTGTTTCAGTGTCTATGCAAATGTGAGAAAAACGTAGGAGTAGAACCACATATTTTGTAAAAGTACATAATACCCATGAGATCACATTAATATTACTACAAGGGATGTGCATGTCTAGGGGTCTACCGATAGTGGAGCTAGGTTGGACCATACTGGCTGATATGGATTAATCGACTGTTTTTAAAATGGATACTGAATGAAAGCTAAAATAGCGCTGACTTTATTACAAACTTTATTTCAAATTAATAAATTAAATAAAAAAAAACTGAACCATGAAAATGTACCATACTTTTAAAATGGAGAATAAACATTAATATCACTTATTAATTATACATTGATCATCAATATTAGTTCAGAGTGCATTCACTAAAATTAACAGATGCAACTTTAAAATTTAAAAATGTATTAGTAAATGTTGAAATGAACACAATCTAACAATGAACAATACTTCTACAGGATTTATAAACCTTAGTTGATGTTACAAATGGACTCTTATTGTAAAGTGTTAACATTTAATATAAATCCAGTTCTACCAGTCATGCTTAAAGATGGCCATCTTTAAATATCTCCGCAAACCCATAGCATTAAAATCAGATACATATGGCTATTGTATGTATAGCCTACTCTCCCACTTTATTTGCTCCAATTTTAGAACACTTGATGATCATCTAATCAAAATAACAAAATAAGGCGGCTGCATACCGGCGTCGTGCTGCATCTAGGATCCTAGGTAGGCTATTGCACACCGGACGCTTCGTGTTGAATTCAAGCAGCAGTTCAAAACAGTTAATTTAATAACCAAGCAGAAAAAGTTCACTTAACAAGAATAAATAAGTTTGAAGTTCGGTGTTTGGAGAAGAAGAAAAAAACAGAAAGAGAAAGGCAATCTACATGCAGCTCTATGAAGCATACCTACATTGCTGGTTGAGAAGAGAACCCCATAATATGATTATAAAGTGCTTTGGGTGTACAGAAATACACAATGAAAGCATTATATGAATGCCTTTCATTCATTCATTATTGTTGTGAGTGAACCCTGCTAAAAAAAAAAAAAACAATAGAAGCCCAATAGAAATCATCACAGAAATTCAAATGGTTTTCATTAAAATACCATTATGAACCATTAGCTTTTTCCAGTAAAACCATTACAAAATTCCTTTTTAGTGTGTTTTGGGCATTTTTCCAATAGGATTTAACATCCCACCAATAGAATCCATCACATACCAGTAGACACCATTATAGTTCCCATTAAAACCAATACAATTCCCATTATAACCAATAAAACCATTACATTTTCTATTGTGTTTTGGGCAGGGTTCAAAAACAACAACACAGACACACACATACACAATGGCGACGAGTGAATAATGTGCATGCTTGTAACTGCTGGTGTTTTTCAAGTTTATCACCCAGTCTTCGGAAAGAACTGTCGTAAAACTCTTAAGGAAAAAAAAATGTTATAAAGAAATTGTTGCATAACTTTATCTTAAGAAATGTCTTAACTTCTTTCTTAAGATTTTTGTGAATCTGGACAAGATTTTTATACGAGGCCAGATCCCAACATGTCTTGAAATGTCATCTCTGATGTTATTTCTGTGTTCTGTTGCTGTAAAGCGGTTTCTGTGCCTGTCATCACTGGTGGCTCATTGGTCAGTACAAACCATGCTAAAGGTCAGTCTCATCTGTATTCCCATAAATTCATTTAACTGTATTTTAGCAGGCAAAGCAGATCAAACATTTATCCAGAGATGTTACTTAGTGCCTATAAAGCCTGTATCATAGGCCTATTTGATATGCAAATTTAAAAATTATCAAAACTTTTCAAACATATACTACATGCCTTCTCACGTCGGATTGATAATTACAGTAAGTTACATTCCAAGCTATAAAATAGTGTAAATAATTAGAATTTTAGCCATATAAGACTACAGTTTGGGCCATTGAACTGAGTTTTTTTTTCCTTCTCAGAATTTCCAAATAGAGAATTCTGCTCTGTGTTCTGCTCAGTAAGAAATGGTCAAGGTGTGTTCATCTCGTGGTATAAAGGAGGTGAAATGCTGAATCAGACCAGCAATCCTGATCTCAGCATCAACCTCAGTTTACCATTAGAGCTCTATTATAATGATCCAGAGACCTACAGCTGCACGGCTGCAAACCCAGTGAGCAACAAAACTATCCGTCTTCACATGAAAGAGATCTGCCCTCGACAGGAAGGTGTGAGAACTCAAACTACTTACCATAGACCTCTCTTTCTGCCACAATGACCCCTGTGCAGCATGAGTTTTTCCGCAGACAAATACATTTAATGAGACAGACAAACAACCCTCTTCTCTTTCAGATTGTGTGGATCATTGTGGCATCATTGAGGCTCCGATTCGTCTGGTTCTGTCTGGTCTGGTGGGAATCGCCACGGTTGTGTTTCTTATTGAGCATCTGAAGTTCTCATCTCAAAAAAGATCTGCTGCTTCTGTGTGCTGATGATACTTTTGTGAGACCAACCAACATGTCATATAGAATCATGCATATGGGGTTTTTAATTATGAGTCTCACATTACTGTATTTCACAGTTATCCTAGAATTCACATGAAAGCAAATTAAACAACCTAAAATAAAAAGCAGTGCCAGTGGAGCAGGAAGTGGTCTAGTGGTTTGTGTTCTGCAGAGGCATGCAATGGTGGAACAAAACAATACTCACAATTACAATAGAAATGTGCATATATTTAAGCCTTTTTCTGATCAAGTGTTTTTGATATTTTTGCAGAATCTTTTACAATTGTACCTTTTGTATCACATTTATACCAACAATAAAACAAAAGGTTATCAGTTTACCAACACACCTGCAACCTTCATAGTAAAATAATTACATTTTCTTGAGAGAATGTGCATATCTAGGCCAGTTATCTTCATATATTCAAAGTCAGTCATCCAACAAAAAACTAAAAACAAGATTAAGAAATTTGAAATTTTAATAAAGTAGAAATGTGCAAGTGTTAAGTTAATATAAAAATAATTTAGTACATCATAAACTAAAATACAGAATATTTACAAATACATTTTAAGCAGTACTTCTTTAAAAAAATAAAAAATATATACTGTTGTCTCTGTGTCACTCCAGAAAAGAAGCCATGCAGATTACAGAAGCAGCCATGTAACAAACACAGTGACATAATACACAGTATATATAAACAAGTATTTGCTCTGCTTATGCAGAGTAAAATGTACTTTAGCTTATCATGACTTTGTTGCAGAAGTAAACATGAAATGCAGAAAAACACTGTTCTAGAAGAACTTTGAGATCTATGGGATCTGACTCAGAGTGTGGCACAGGATTTTGATCACTGAGTACAGGTGGGACGACCTCTCATGCGGACTTCTCCAACAAGGCGATGGACTGTTGACCGCCTTGTATTCCAGGATGTCACTTTGGATAAGGCAGATGCTAACTTAACTATTGCACATCACATTAGAGTTGAGGTTGCAGAAGAGACCTCATTCATGTCGTTTTCCCGGAGTAAGTTTTTCTTAGTCATTACCTGTAAAGATGTTAATAACATTAAGTTTCACCTGACCTGGTGTGCCACAAAGAAGCAAAGACGAATGCTTTATGACAAAAATATCACATGTACAATGTATATGTCTGACATACTTCGAACCATGATTTGGTGATTCCAGGAATTTTTCCTTCTCTTTTTGCAACTCAATGTCCTGTTCCTCTTCAGGAGCCCTCTGCAAATCAATACAGAAACAATATTTTAAGTAAGAAAACTTCTCAGCACCATTCAGCAAAAAAAAAAAACGTATTTCTTTTATTTTGCAAAGTACTTTGTATAATAAGTGCTATACATCTTTTATGTGTATAAAATACCACAGACTGAATGCTGGATTATGACTGACTCGTCAATTTGCCACAAAGGATCCAAAAATCATATGGTATAATGACTTTCTTGAAGTGACCGTCAAACGATATGTTGCTGACGACCTTATGGAAAGACCCTTTGTGAAGGGACCTATTTGCTATATAATTTTTTATTTGCAATGACAATCAAACACAAATGTCAAAAACAAAACAACACTGACAAAAAAAAAAAAAGAAGTATTTTCACAATATGCACAAGCATTCCATTCTCATGAAAAAGTTGGTAAGGAAGAACATCTAAAGTCATAATGTGCCAGAGCCGTAGGCTTGTAGGCAGTTTTCTGACGTGTGCCAAAAAAAATAAAAATTGAATTAATTAATTTGCATATGATAATACTTACATTCATACACAGGAAATGAAAGAAAATGTCACGAATGGCTTTCCTGAAGCACTTCACCTGCAAGGACAAACATTTTATATGTTTAAAACAATTAATACAAATGTGATTAGGTTGTTGACCTCTTGGATAATCACAAATGTTCTTATGCATCTTAATACAGTCGAAGTTGTTCTTTTCAGTGCTTTGGACAGTGAACATTTTGTGCCTTATTAAGCATTTTACAAGTTTATTTGCTTGACTGCAACTATAATACAAGATCAGAAGCATATCTCCTGAACATATGAATAGGTCACCCAAAAAAAGAAAAAAAAGAAAAGACAATTCTCTCATCAAATACTCACCCTCATGTCGTTCCAAACCTGTATGACTTTGTCTTCCATGGAACACAAAAGCTGATGTTAGGAAGAATGTCCAGTCTGCTCTTTCCCAAATAATGTCATGGGATTGAGACACATACTGTCAAGTTGAAGTACCCAGAAATAGCCCACACAACTAGAGAAACAGGTATATTCCAAGTCTTCTGAAGCCTATAGTTCTCATGTCCACTGACCAGGTTGTGACCAATCACCATGCTCAAATAGGCATATGTGAATGAAATTTGGGAGCTATAGCAGCAATGGAGAAATTTTTCAAGGAAAAACAACTTTAAAATTCCATCCTTTTCCTCATGTGAAGCTGATGTATGACTTCTGAAGACGGGAAATATAGCACATGGTTTTCTGGGCAATTTTTGTGGTATATTACTGCTGTTCTTTTTGAAGCCTCGCAGTTGGGGTCCCTGATCCCTATTAGTACGGAAAAAGCAACCCTGATATTCACAATGTTTTGTTTTGTTGTTCACAGAAAAAAAAAAAGTAATGCAGGTTTGGAACAACATGAGGGTGAGCAAAAGATAATTTTCATTTCTGAGTGAATTATTCTTTTAATGTTTACATTTACATTAATAAAGCTCTTCACAAAAAAAAGATTTTATTTGCTTCTGAAAATACTTGCCTTCTTGTAACAGAAGTAGATGATCAGCCCAATGATGATCAGCACAAAGATGATCAGCCCAATGATCGGACCCCAAACAGCTTCATCAGACCCTGAATGTGGCTCATTTTTGCCTGGACTGGGCAAAGTGCTGGTAGTTCCTGAAGTGCTGGTAGTTCTTGGACTGGGCAAAGTGCTGGTAGTTCCTGAAGTGCTGGTAGTTCTTGGACTGGGCAAAGTGCTGGTAGTTCCTGAAGTGCTGGTAGTTCTTGGACTGGGCAAAGTGTTGGTAGGTTCTTTAAGGAAACACAGGAACAAAAACAGTGTTAAAAAAAATGAATACATGAAAATCAGTCAGCTTGGTCTGGTTGGTAGTTTATTACTTCTCCTGGTAGTTAATATGTTAATATGGTTGTTCGTGTATCAGAAGGTACAAACCTACTCAATGGAACACCACAGTTAATCAGGAAGTGATCAAATGTGTGTACTTTATTTATTTTTTAAATACTACACTGTAGAATCACTGCTCTCATCTTTTAGTTCTGAATATTAATGCATCAACAGGAAAACAGAACTGAGAAACATGGAGACAAGACTAAGTAGAAAAACAGGACCCATTGACCAAGAGGGCCAATGTGAAAGGCTCTTATAGTTGACAGAGCTGTCAGATTGTGTCATCAAAAAAAGTATAATTTGCATGCGTTTATTAAACCATGGCAAATTAAGCATTTGCTTCTCTGTGACATAATGGACATTACAAATATCGGATATTTTTTAGTCTTTCTATTGAAATCTTCATTTGACAGTTTTCAGTTGACCCAATGACAAAATTTATTGACAAAAATAGCTAGTGAAATGTCACATTTTGAATTGGACTAAATGGAAGAATCATTAAAAAAAAAAAAAAAAAAAAAGGAACAAACACAGTGTTCAAAAGTGAATGCATGAAAATCAGTCAGCTTGGCAGCTTCCTCTTTTTTTAACACATAAAAACTACAACCAAACTGATTCGTCACTAGGTGTCATCATCGTACAGTCTACATGCATGTCGTGCCCAAGTTTATTAGATCCATACAGTGCGATTTGTTATGATCTTATAAGATTGCTGAGTGAGATCGCAGTCTGAAGAAGGTTTTATGAAATGTAAGATACGTGGGGGCGGGTGCAACTGCGTTAAAAATATGTATTTATTTCCTTCCCAGTGTTATTCTAGACAATTTATGAAACACACGTTACATTTTTTTTGTTTGTTTAATGCTTAGTTGCTTTATTTCTTTACTTATTCAGTTGCCAACGTGACAGAAGTTACGGACTGCAGCTTTAACATTTTTTGTGTGCTGGAATAATAATGTATCTTAGCTGTAAAACAGTTGCCTGCTGAAATTGAAACGTATAACATCTTCATGATAGAGACACGGTGAGTTTGTCTTAACTATACACGTTAGATGCGAGGCACTCAACCGGAGGGAATCCTGTCAGATCGTCCATCCTTCGAGTAAAAGCGGGTTAAAGTTAACCTTTCCAAATAACAATCGCGGTCCCGGACAGTGAGTGACCAGTTACATATGCAGGTAAAACCTGAATTTCTCCAGTCATCGTTAAAAAAACAAGCTAATAAACTTCATAGCTAGCGTTAGTGAAACGGTCAGTGTTTCTGCCTCCATCTAAGCTCCGCCCACAGAAAAAAGTCACATGTAGATGCATGATGTACTCACTTATTATATACATTTAGTAAATTATGAACAAATAAAGTTAAGGACTGCAGGTTTAACAAAAAAGTACCAGTGGAAAGCCACGATTTGAAATGGACTAAAGATCATAAATGGAAGAATCGTTAAATTACTTACGGTTGCAAACACTGACAGTAAAGTTCTTATATTCTTCGTCACGGATGTAACTCTGTGCTTCGCAGAACCACGAATCATAGGAGCAGCTGGTGATGATCAGCCATACTCCGTCCCTGCCCTTTTCCAGCGAGACTCCGGGCTTGCTCATGTTTCGACAGCTCTGGTCAGGATTACAGTACTGTGCGATCTGGACGTCCTTACAGCTGACTTTAAACTGATCGGTAACCCAACTTTGGGGAAAGCATCGACGAAACTCTCGTGTCGCTGTTGCTTGCGACATCTCAGCTGCACCTGTCAGATTTGCACTTTGAATAATCAAGGAATAGACCGACACATAAGATAATAAATTAGATAATAACGATCCAGAACTGTGTCAACTACTAAAACACTTACTGGCGCTGATGAGAGAGAAAATAACTAGGAGAATGCCGCAAATCTTCGATGTGATGTCCATGTTATGAACGGATTACTGCAGCCTACAAAAGCGTGTCACACCGTAAACTCTAAAATGAATTGAACGGAGCGGAGGCGTGTCTTATCTAGGTCTACCTTTGGCCAGGTGACCGGATGTTGTGCTTTAGACTACTGAAAAACATCTTTGAAATTATGTTTTCTTTGATTCTTGTTTTTTTTCCCCCGATAATATTTTGTTTTACAACATACGATTAAGTTTTAATACAACAAATTAATCTAGCGACGTGTTATTATCGAGGCAAAACATGGCACGGTGAATTGGTCGCAGAATCGATGGACGAGAAGGTTCGAGAAAGTTCTGTCAACTTCTGACCGGTTTGATCCGGCCTTTTCCAGTCTTGTTCGGTTTTCAGCGCAGTGGTTGCTTTCACGGTAACTGTCCGTTCTGTCGTTTTCCTGCATGTTTTATTGACCGTTTACTGAACTGTGCTAGTAACGTTAGCCTACAAAAGATTATTATTTAACTCGGGATTTCTCGAGCCATTTACTGTCCTGTCCATTCAATAAAGAATTTACAACAAAATATAACCAAGCGAAATTTATTCTTTATGCTGCAAAAGATGAATCGATCAGTGTTATAATAAACAGCTCACTGCGGCCTAACATTACGCCATTAACAAAACAAAACAAAACACCGGAACACGCCTGAGTTCAGAAAACAAAATAGAGTTGGTCTAGACAAGGGGCATTAACGTAGACTTTATGGGCACAGAGCATAAGATGGCTTCTCATTTCATCTGTGTGTTAGATTTGAAACAGTAAACGAAGATAATTTATTTTCCAGACCGTGTCACCATCACGGAATCCTTCTCTAAAAACGTGACTAAACTATATAAAAACCGTTATCTCAAGAACCTGTAAGACTAGAAAATGCGTTACTTCAGTTTTCTCTATATTTTGTTTAATCAGCATAAACACATTCCATTCATCTGTGAACTTAACATAAGAAATAGTCGTTTTGGACAGAGTTTGGCCACTTTGTTTCATTAACGATTCACACAATCTCATTTACATGTTCCTCTGATAATACAGCAATCCACTCAAATCAAATCCCAATGATTCACTCATATCAAAAAGCATTGTTGTTGCTGAATGTGTTCAGTCATAGTTAATGAAAGACACTGTAAACATACAGTGACCATAGGAAAGAATGCGATCACACTGTATTCTTCTCACAAATATCAGCAAAACTGTTGTATTTATCAGCAAAATAACCATTTGAAGAAAAACAGGTCAGGTTTGTAACCAAAAAAATATCACAGTCTGATGATGGGCATGAGTTTCTAATTAATTTCTCTTGATATCATGAACTCATTAGCAGTGAGGTGTTTAAAACTGAATCCTCATGTTTAGTTTCTTCCGAAACCAAAATGAAGCGAAATTAAACTAAAAACTTACAATATAAGAAAAAGCAAAGGGAGTTGCGAGCCAGTTTCTGCTTGTATTCCTGCAGGAACATCAGAAAATCAATGAATGAATGAATCAATCAGACAACTGTTTAAAAGGTTGAGGTCATTCAGATTATTATTTTATTTATATATATAAAACATGAATATTGTTATTCAGCAAGGACACATTAAATTGCTCAAAATTGACAGTAAAGACATTTATGTTGCAAAAGATTTCTATTTCAAATAACCACAGTTCTTTTCAACTTTCTATTCATCAAAGAATCCTGATATATATTGCATCACAATTTGAACAAAAATATTAACAGTTTTCAACATTAATAATAATAAAAATGTATCTAGAGCAGCAAATCAGTATATTAGAATGATTTCTGAAGATCATGTGACACTGAAGACTGGAGTAATGATGCTGAAAATTCATCTTTGATCACAGGAATAAATTACATTTTCAAATATTCAAAAAGAAAATGTATTTGAAATTGTAATATTTCACAATATTATGTTTTTACTGTATTTTCAATCAAATAAATGCAGCCTTGATGAGCAGAAGAGATTTCATTCAAAAACATAAAAAAAATCTTACCAACATCACACGTCTGAATGTATTTCAGATACTTAAAGGTCATTTAAGTAATGCATTAACCCAAAAATGTCTTTTTTAATCTTTCCAAACATGTTTGATTTACTTTCTAGCATGAAACACAAAAGGAAACATTTCATAGAATGTTTTCAAGCTCCAAAATGGGCAAAAAGTAGTATATCAAAAGTATCCTAAAAGTTGTCCATATGACTTGTCGCTATATTCAAAGTCTTCTGAAACCAGTATAGCTTTATGAATGAATGAATGAATTGAATGAGGCATTTGTACAGCGCTATATTGTGTATTGCTATACACCCAAAGCACTTTACAATCATATAGGTGGTCTCTCCTCAACCACCACCACCAGTGTGGAATTGTGTGAGGAATATTTCCACATACTCCACATATTATTGTGGAATATGTGAGGAATTAAACCCAAATTTAGGTTCTTTTGAAAACAAATGCATTATCAGTGAGGAATTATTTCATTTTCAGCTTTTTGTCACATAAAATTTATTAGATGACTTCAAAAAGCTTAGAATGTTTTGCATTAGTCATATGGAGTAGTTTTGCAATACTATTTTGTTGTAAAAAATCATGTCCACTTTCATTTCTTTTCATATGGAAAAGAGCAGATCTGATATTCTGCAGAAATCTGTGTCTCAGAAGAAAGAAAGGTTTGGAATCACACTTTTCCTTAAAGTATTTAGGAGTGTCGTACCTCCAGCTTCTTCTCCCTCTCGTTGAGCGCGTCTCTCTGGCTCTGGATGTATTCTGTCAGCATTCGGGCGAGCTGTCTCCGGTCCTCTAACTCAGCGGCCAGGCGTCCGTTATACTCGGCCAGCAGCAGACAGGCCTCGTCCACCGTCTTTGACAGCTTATCTGCGGCCTGTTTATCTGCAGAGAATACGGAGAGTTTCATCAGAAAACCACTTCCTGTTAGACAGTGTTACGTTTCTCCTGCGAGACCCACCTGTGATCTTCTCCAGAAGAGAAACGTCCTGCACTTCCTGTGGAAGTGACGCGATCTTCTGTCTCACCGCAGCATCACCAGATCCTCCGTCTGTGGATCATGTCAATCACACACAACCTTTCTTAGAAATCAGGTTCATTTCTAAAATCCGATTGGATGAACTTAATTCACAATGGTGGTAAAATGCTGCTATTCTATGATAGGTTTGCAAAACAATAATAGAAAAATTATAAAAACAAATACCATAATTTGTTTATTTAATTGATCTATAAATCAAGGGTTACAATCACTTTTCTTTGAGTAAATCGCACATAAATGTTTTCCTCAAACTAAGGGGCTCATGCGAAACATGAGCAAACATGTACTCTAATATCTATTATAATGTATATGTATATATATATATATATATATATATATATATATATATATATATAAGTATAAACATATTAGTAGTTGCTTTGAAATGTCAAGCAGTTTTAGCAGTATCTTGCGATGTGATGTCAAATCGACTACCCAAGCCTTATATACAGGTGCATCTCAATAAATTAGAATGTCGTGGAAAAGTTCATTTATTTCAGTAATTCAACTCAAATTGTGAAACTCGTGTATTAAATAAATTCAATGCACACAGACTGAAGTCTTTGGTTCTTTTAATTGTGATGATTTTGGCTCACATTTAACAAAAAAAACCCAATTCACTCTCACAATAAATGAACTTTTCCACGACATTTTAATTTATTGCGATAATCGCAATTTTATTAAAACTAGTGTAACTATTCTGGTATTAATGATACAGCAATGTCTGTATTTGGTATCTGAAAGGTGACAGATGGTCTAACTCATTCCAGCTTCCAGAGAATAACTATATATTAGTTTTGTAATAATTCATTTGAATCATTATTGTCACGAATCCGGTCCGTGACCTTCCGTCTGATTGCCACCAAAGGTCACTCTTCCGTTACATTGACTCTCGCACTACACAGACTGTTACGTCACTCCGGACTACAGTTCCCATCATCCATTGCTCTAATCACACACTCACATCTGCTACCAATCAGTCATGCTTCATAAGCCCTGGACATCCTCGTTCAGATCTCCGAGTATTGTTCTGCGTTTATCACTCACCTAGTGATAGTGGCTTTACGGAGCCTTTTCTAGTTTTCCCTGTCTTAGTTCCCTGTCTCAGTTCTTAGTCTAGTCTAGTCTTGTTATTACCTGTTTCCTGATTCCTGCCTGTGTATCTTAGATTAACCCTTGTCTCGCCGTTCAGACTCTGTTTGTACCTCGCCTGGACTATTGCTCGTGTTCCCCTCTTGTCAAACCCTCTGGATTGTGTTCGTCGATGGATGACCTACGCCAGCTGATGCTCGACCCTGCCTGTGTATGACCATGTCTATGAATAAAGCTTTGCATATGGATCCGCACGTCTCACATCTCGTTCGCCCTGTTAGAATTATATAATCAAATGTTATATTTTATATAAAAATAGTTATTAGTTTGAACTTTTGTTCTCATTCATTTTATTCTGTGGTTCTTGATAGCTGAATGGGACATGTAAAAAAACAACTGTACTTAGGGCCAAGAATGTCACTAATGCACCACATGTATTCACTAACTTAACGTATGCTTAACGTTTATGATTCTTTTTAAGTTTTATAGCACCATTAGTTGTTATATGTTAAACTATCACAGTGAATTGTGTCAGTATTTGGTGTAAATGTATTGTTCTGTTCCAGTGATGTGCTGCAGCTCAACTTTGAAGGGAACATATTTAGTTTGTTAGGGTTGTTTAGGAATTTGAACAGTCTCCAAGAGAATCAACAGCTGCCCAGATGAGAAGTGCCCTCACCAGATTTATGACTCACCTGCAACCCTTATGATAGTTACTTACGAACTGAACTTAGTGTCTCCAAGACACCATCTCTAAATAACCACACTGCGTAAAGAAAAGTACATCATGTTTAGATGTTGCTAGAATGATCTGTACTGTTAATTATCAGAACCTGTAACAAAAAACTGAGAATGTGCTGAAATTATAATGTGCTTTACTGTGTAAATTGGGAGCCTTTCTTTTTTAAATTTGTATCTGAAATTTGTAAGACTAGAAAAGCTTCAATAAAATGATCTCTGATTTTTTTTTTTTTATTATTAGTGGCAATCAGAACTCCTGCATGTTCTACTAATCAGGGAATAAACTAAATAAAATGATGTTGCATGTTGCCACAGTCTGTCAATAGAAAATCCATTCAATCCATCAGCTGACATTGAAATTCCTGCCGTTAAAGGTGTAAAATTGGGAAAATTATATTTTTAAAAGATTCTCTCAGCGAGTTTTCCTTCTCAGACAGCTTAGTAGTCTTGGTGTTAGTAAGTACATCTTGGAACTTGTGTACAGTCGTGGCCAAAGGTTTTGAGAATAACATAAATATTAGTTTTCACAAAGTTTGCTGCTAAACTGCTTTTAGATATTGGTTTCAGTTGTTTCTGTGATGTACTGAAATATAATTACAAGCACTTCATACGTTTCAAAGGCTTTTATCGACAATTACATGACATTTATACAAAGAGTCAGTATTTGCAGTGTTGGCCGTTCTTTTTCAGGACCTCTGCAATTCGACTGGGCATGCTCTCAATCAACTTCTGGGCCAAATCCTGACTGATAGCGACCCATTCTTTCATAATCACTTCTTGGAGTTTGTCAGAATTAGTGGGTTTTTGTTTGTCCACCCGCTTCTTGAGGATTGACCGCAAGTTCTCAATGGGATTAAGATCTGAGGAGTTTCCAGGCCATGGACCCAAAATTTCAACGTTCTGTCCCCGAGCCACTTAGTTATCACTTTTGCCTTATGGCACGGTGCTCCATCGTGCTGGAAAATGCATTGTTCTTCACCACACTGTTGTTGGATTGTTGGAAGAAGTTGCTGTTGGAGGGTGTTTTGGTACCATTCTTTATTCATGGCTGTGTTTTTGGGCAGAATTGTGAGTGAGCCCACTCCCTTGGATGAGAAGCAACCCCACACATGAATGGTCTCAGGATGCTTTACTGTTGGCATGACACAGGACTGATGGTAGCGCTCACCTTTTCTTCTCCTGACAAGCCTTTTTCCAGATGCCCCAAACAATCGGAAAGGGGCTCAATCAGAGAATATGACTTTGCCCCAGTCCTCAGCAGTCCATTCACGATACTTTCTGCAGAAGATCAATCTGTTCCTGATGTTTTTTTTTTGGAGAGAAGTGGCTTCTTTGCTGGCCTTCTTGACACCAGGCCATCCTCCAAAAGTCTTGGCCTCACTGTGCGTGCAGATGCACTCACACCTGCCCGCTGCCATTCCTGAGCAAGCTCTGCACTGGAGGTGCCCTGATCCCACAGCTGAATCAACTTTAGGAGACCAAAGTTTTGAGAATGACACAAAAACATCCTCCGAGAGCAACTTCTCCCAACCATCCAAGAACAGTTTGGTGACAAACAATGCCTTTTCCAGCATGATGGAGCATCTTGCCATAAGGCAAAAGTGATAAGTAAGTGGCCTGGGGAACAAAACATTGAAATTTTGGGTCCATGACCAGGAAACTCCCCAGATCTTAATCCCATTGAGAACTTGCAGTCAATCCTCAAGAGGTGGGTGGACAAACAAAAACTCACAAATTCTGACAAACTCCCAGCATTGATTATGTAAGAATGGGCTGCCATCAGTCAGGATGTAGCCCAGTAGTTGATTGACAGCATGCCAGGACGAATTGCAGAGGTCTTGAAAAAGAAGGGTCAACACTGCAAATATTGAGTCTTTGCTTAAACTTAATGTAATTGTCAATGAAAGCCATTGGCACTTATGAAATGCTTGTAATTTTACTTCAGTATACCATAGTAACATCTGACAAAAAGATCTAAAAACACTGAAGCAGCAGACTTTGTGAAAATTAATATTTATGACATTCTCAAAACTTTTGCCCACGGCTGTATAAATCCATTGCTGAAAGTGTTTTAAACTTTCATCTTTCTGCCTGGTATGAGCATCTAAATTGCAGACTCAAGAACAAACTTTCCAGAATTGTATCCATGGCAAATAAAATAACTGGCAGGCCTCAGAGCCAAATAATACAACTTTATGTAGAAAAGACAAAGGCGGCGGCGAGAGTTATTCTTGCTGATAGATCTCATCCTCTTTTCAGTCAGTTTGAAACTTTGAAGTCAGGTAGACGTTACAGAGTTCCTCTTGTGAATAAAAATGTGTTTAAAGGAACACTCCACTTTTTTTGGAAATAGGCTCATTCTCCAACTCCCCCAGAGTTAATAAGTTGAGTTTTACCGTTTTTGAATCCATTCAGCCGATCTCCGGATCTGGCGATAGCACTTTTAGCATAGCTTAGCATAGATCATTGAATCCGATTAGACCAGTAGCATCGCGTTCAAAAATGACCAAAGAGTTTTGATATTTGTCCTATTTAAAACTTGACTCTTCTGTAGTTATATCGTGTACTAAGACCGGCAGAAAATGAAAAGTTGCGATTTTCTAGGCTGATATGATTAGGAATTACTCTCATTCCGGTGTAATAATCAAGGAACTTTGCTGCCGTAACATGGCCGCAGCAGGCGTAGTGATATTACGCAGCGCCTGAAAGTAGTCCCCAGCTAGGTAACTACTAGTTATAATATAGCTTATAATATAAGTTTCTTGATTATTACGCCGGAATGAGAGTAGTTCCTAATCATATCAGCCTAGAAAATCGCAACTTTTCATTTTCTGCCGGTCTTAGTACACGATATAACTACAGAAGAGTCAAGTTTTAAATAGGACAAATATCAAAACTCTTTGGTCATTTTTGAACGCGATGCTACTGGTCATAATCGGATTCAATGATCTATGCTAAGCTATGCTAAAAGTGCTATCGCCAGACCCGGAGATCGGCTGAATGGATTCAAAAACGGTAAAACTCAACTTATTAACTCTGGGGGAGTTGGAGAATGAGGCTATTTCCAAAAAAAGTGGAGTGTTCCTTTAAGATGTCCTTTATCCCAAATGCAATTAAAATCATTAATTCACTGTTTACTGTGTTTAATCAAACAGTAGGTTACGTAAGCATGAACTGTATCTTTTTATTCTCTTTTATGCAATATGTGTGATGTGACTAGTGATTGTGATTCTATTTTGTATGTTGTTACTAATTTTGTTGTGCTGGTGAGCCAAAGACAATTTTCCACTCAGGTGGACAATAAAGTTATACAATACAATACAATACAATACAATACAATACAAAATCATAATGTGACTGCTGGAACAGACGACTAAGAGAGAATATAATGCCAAGTGAAGGTCTACATTCTTCTAGATTTATGGTCTATATTAGTTTACATATTCTCAGTCACTATGAGATAAAAGGCTGTTAAATAATAGTTAATTGTTGAAAGGTTTTTTCCTGCTATATATAGTTGGTAACATCTGATTTTGTGGTTAGTGTGTCACTTCCTGATGAAAGTCATATCGAGTCCTAGTCTTCACTTAATGCTCATCACAAATGACAAATGACAAATGTAAACTTGACTGCTCCGGGTGTGTGTTCACAGTGTGTGTGTTCACTACTGTGTGTGTGCACGTTGGATGGGTTAAATGCAGAGCACAAATTCCGAGTATGGGTCACCATACTTGGCCATATGTCACTTCACTTTCACTTTCACTTTCACTTTCTTTCACTTTCATCAGATGAGTTTGAACTCCAGAAGGGACATCAAGATAATCAACCCAACATATAATAATACAATAATTGTTCAAAATGTCCATCAGCATGTGGGTTTTCATTGTGTTTTTCATCTGTATGGAGGGTAAGATAAATCTTTAAAACATATTTTATTTTCTCTTTTGTTTTAGAGGTTGTGGTCACTGATCAAGGGACTTACTGGAACATTTTCAACAGTTTAGTCAATTCATGCGGGATACAAGTCTTGTACTTCTCAAGTTTCTAACATGACGGTATTTCTGAAAATTCTCTGTGATCTGGACACAATAAGTTACTATAGTTACTGAAAAACATGTTCTAAAACCTCAACATAGAAATATTAAGACAACCTTATTATGAGGATGACAAATGTAAACTTGATTTGTCCTTTTCAGTTTTATATATAGAAATTTTGTCACTAATTTATAGGTCATTTTGCACAGCAGCAAATATTAACAAATATTATAAATGCATTAATTATTTGGAAAAGGGACCACTTCCTGCCACATTATCTTATGTTTCCTTTGTACCTTTTTGTATACCATGCTCAAACTTTACAGCAGCATTATTATAGTTTTTAATTTAGTTTTATTTACATTTTATTTTTAATATGACGTTGCGGTTGTGTTCTTTGTTCTGTGAATGTCCTTTTTTCAGTGTTTTCTAGTGTCTGCTGTTTTAGCCTTTCAGTTTATTCAGTATATATAGTTCTAGAATTTTAAAGATTAAAGAATGGATATTATGTAAATATAAGTTATAAATTCATTAAATGTCTTTCTAAATTCATTACATTTCTATGATCCATAGTTATTGTTAACTAGTGACATTTTGTCATGTGCAATTAAGGCTGTGCATCAAAAAAAATAATTTGTGTTCATTTATTTCATTCTACAACCCGAATTCCGGAAATGTTGGGACATTTTTTAAATTTGAATAAAATGAAAACTAAAAGACTTTAAAATCACATGAGCCAATATTTTATTCACAATAGAACATAGAGAACATAGAATATATTTTTTTTTACTTTTATCCACTAAATGAGCTCATTTCAAATTTGATGGCTGCTACAGGTCTCAAAAAAGTTGGCATGGGGGCAACAAAGGGCTAAAAGCAAGAAATTTTGAAAAGATTCAGCTGGGAGAAAATCTAGCAACTAATTAAGTTAATTGACATCAGGTCTGTAACATGATTAGCTATAAAAGGGATGTCTCAGAGAGGCAGAATCTCTCAGAAGTAAAGATGGGCAGAGGCTGTCCAATCTGTGAAAGAGTGCGTAAAAAGATTGTGGAACAATGTTCCTCAATGTCAAATTGCAAAGGCTTTGCAAATCTCAAAAGATTCAGAGAAACTGGAGGAATCTCTGTGTGTAAGGGACAAGGCCTTTGTTGGGTTCCCGTGGTCTTCGGGCCTCAGACGACACTGCATGATTCTGTCATTGACATTACTAAATGGGCTCAGGAATACTTCCAGAAACCACTGTCGGTAAACACAATCCGCCGTGCCATCTGCAGATGCCAACTAAAGCTATATCCTGCAAAAAAGGAAGCCATATGTGGACATGGTCCAGAAGCGCCGTCGTGTTCTGTGGGCCAAGGCTCATTTAAAATGGACTGTTTCAAAGTGGAAAAGTGTTCTATGGTCAGACGAGTCCAAATTTGACATTCTTGTTGGAAATCATGGACACCATGTCCTCCGGGCTAAAGAGGAGGGAGACCTTCCAGTGTGTTATCAGCGTTCAGTTCAAAAGCCAGCATCTCTGATGGTATGGGGGTGCATAAGTGCATACAGTATGGGCAGCTTGCATGTTTTGGAAGGCACTATGAATGCTGAAATGTATATAATGGTTTTAGAGCAACATATGCTTCCCTCCAGATGACGTCTATTTCAGCAGGACAATGCAAAACCACATACTGCAGCTATTACAACAGCATGGCTTCTTAGTAGAAGAGTCCGGGTGCTGAATTGGCCTGCCTGCAGTCCAGATCTTTAACCTATAGAGAACATTTTGCACATCATTGAACAAAGAATACTGCAAAGACGACCACAAACTCTTCAGCAGCTGGAAACCTATATCAGGCAAGAATGGGACCAAATTCCAACACCAAAACTCCAGAAACTCATAACCTCGATGCCCAGACATCTTCAAACTGTTTTGAAAAGAAGTGGAGATGCTACACCATGTAAACATGCCCCAAACTATTTTGAGACCTGTAGCAGGCATCAAATGTGAAATGAGCTCATTTTGTGCCTAACATTTTAAAATGTCTCAGTTTAAACATTTGTTACTTTATCTATGTTCTATTGTGAATAAAATATTGGCTCATGTGATTTGAAATTCTTTTAGTTTTCATTTTATTCAAAGTTAAAAAAGGCCCAATATTTCCGGAATTCAGGTTTAAATAAATAAATTCCAATTTGTTGCGAATATGGTTCTAAACAAGGTCTGGAACTGCTGGATCTCTGATGTTAATTGTATCCGAGTTCATAGGGTATGTAAAAACTTGGTGGCATGCCTGATTAAAACAAACAAAGGGACAAACACCAGCCCTTTGCCCTCCTTTATTTCACTTAGTTCTGGATGTTTAAAGTCTTGAGTAGTTCACATGACATGAAGTTGAAGAATGGAACAGACTGACAAGATTCACCGATCCACTCAAACTAACAATTAATCAAATATATCAACAATATATGTTCTCTCAATACAAAATAATTAAATATCCAATCCAAATACATAAAACAACACAAATGACAAATCAGACTTACTTAACACATCATAAGGGAAGGATTCATAGGACTTGGTTTGGTGTCCATTTACACACTCCACACCTCATCACTGCAAAGGAAACAGAGGAAGGAAGTGAGGCCAGGGGGGTGGTGTGGGTAATGTATAGTGTGCTAGATTGGGTAGTGTAGTTTGTTTGTGGGAGATGTATAGTACAAAGAAAAATAAGAGAAATTACATGTTTACTGAGGTGGGTTCCAGGAAACTTTCACAATTAAAGCTCTCTGAACAAACTACTTTATTTTTAATTGTAGCTTTTAGCTACATTTTTAGCTTTTATTTCATTTTAGCTTTTCTTTTTTAACAATTTCTCGGACATATTTCTCACTTATTTAGCTCACTTTTTCAAAACTCCTCACACAGCTCTCCTTAGCAACTTTTGTCTTGGCACAGCAGTTAATTTTGTATTCAAAATGCACTAAAACTACCAAAACACTTCATACGTGTCTCAAATTAACCCATTACACTAGAAAACACTTGTCCATTACACTTGTCAACTAACAAACTTAATCACACCCAAAACAAGTATCTATACATAATGTTTGTTTCTACAAAACAAGAATGACATTACATAGTCCAAGTTTACATTAAAGTACAAAATTATTTCTTAGTTTTCCATATTGTTGCATATATTGTAATAAAATTGAGACTATCATGTTTAGGTATTCCACTACATCTCATAGTTTTGATATAATTTCATTTTTACATTTGAAATATTTTTCAATATTAGAAATATTAGAAATATACCAAATTTCTGTCTTATTCAGTTTTATATTGTGTTAGGTTTTGATCTTAAGTTTAAGAGTTATGAAAAGAGCATGAGAAAGAGCAATCTGCCCTGTGGGTTCATCAAGTTTTAACTTTGAGTGAGAAAACAATTCATGTAATTTGAGAGATGTAGTCACTGAATGTATTTTGTGTCAAAGCAATGATAAATGATCCAGAGTTTAGCACAAGGAGACTGATGCTGAGCTCACTGTGTAAAGGGTTTAGAAAAAGTGGCCTAAATATTGAGAAATGGGTCTGCCAGCAAATGATTTAAAAATATGTCTCTACAGAATGCATGTAAAGTCATTTTTATACACCATGTAATTTATATTCAATTATGCAACAATAAAGTTTCAAAAATCATTGTCATTACCTCACTATATTGTTTGTTTAACTCAAGAAATCTAGAAAAACATTAAAAATTAATTGTTATTCCTCACTGTTCATCTGTCACTGTAAATCATAAAACAAATGCCAGTTTAACGGGTATTTTATGCATACAGTAAAAAAATACTGCAGAAATACAAGTAATATGGTAGTATGCTATTCTGCACATGGGTAGTTGAGATTTGTATATTTTCTAGCACTACATGTAACTCATATCTAACCAGTTTTATTATTCTCTCAGATCTTGTGAATGGCGAGTGGGATGAGATAAAGACTGTGATGGAGGGAGATGTTCTCACTCTACAAACAAGAGACACTGAGAGTCTCAGTGAAGTAACATGGCTGTTTGAAAGAGGTGATCAAACTGTCTGTATCGCACAGATGTATCAGGGTTATGAACCCTGCTATGATGAGAGACTAACCGGCAGAATGAAAGTGGACCCAAAGACTGGAGCTCTGACCATCTGGAACATCAGCAGCAGCGACTCTGGACTTTATCAAGTTTCTCTCCACAGTGGATCCATCTCAGAGAAAATGTTCAGAGTGGATGTTTATGATCAGTTCATTAAAAAAAGAAAAGAAAAAGATCATGAAATGAGTTATTTAATAAGAGAATGCTACAAGATGCTTCAGTATAAGGTCCTGAGGCACTAGCCTTTTTTTAAGTGAACGTAAAGCAGCAACTAAGAAATTAAATAATTATAGTAATTAGCACATTGATTAGATATTAAAGCTAATATCTAACACACACTCGTACAATATTCATGTTGAATCTTTGGTTTACTGCAAATTCCCACCTTAAAGACAACGTCTGTGTCTTGTTTTCTTAAAGGAACCGTTTCTGTACCCGTCGTTAGATCTACGATTAGTGGAAACCAAACTCAAGGTGAGCCTCAACATAAACTGGAACAGGCAACAAAAATCTTTTTACATTTTGGCAAGAGAAATCACAATAAAAGTCCCCTAAATCACTAAAATCAAAAGAAAAAAAAAATGTAAGAAATGGTACACACTCCCTAAAGTGTGGATAAGAGGTTTACAAATCCACAAAGAAACAGTACAAAGCTAACACCAAACTATTGCATTAAAAACAAAGCAAACCATAGAGAGGTAATCAAGCAAACTACCACTAACAATAGGCAGGTTATCAGCAACACACTCCAGTCCAACAGGTTTATCCACAATTTCATAGCCGCTACTTCAGTCTTTGCAGAGTTTCTTTGAATGAGTCATTCCTTCAGATACAGAACCACACTGTTTAACATTGATCTCTGAATCACAGCTGCAAGAGCTCAATGCTGAAAAACACCATTAAACCAAGACAGGGTTTCTACAGATATGAACAAATTAAATTTAAGACTTAAGACCTTTTTAATGTCACCTTGTATGAAATTTAAGACCTAAACCTATAATGGAAATACACATCATATTACATACATGCAATATTTATTGTGCTTAATGTAAAAAGAAAACAAGATAGTCGCTGTGATAAAGTTTATTACAGAGAATTTTTCATATCAGCAGACAATATTCCATGCAAAATATCCCACAAAAGCACCGAGTCACTGAGATTTTTGGTGGAGTAAACCGTTTATTCTGAAGCAATATTTCCATCAGGGTTTTATTTTAAATTCTTAATTCTGCATATTTTTAGTCACCTTTACATAGGCCCATGTTTAACATTTTTAAATGCATGCATCATCTTTCATGTCAAAAATATAAACATTTATCAATAAATTCAGTATACATGGGGCTGTTACCAGTCTGATTAAGTGCTTGTTTTTTTAACTTTACACAAAGTGTAACATTTGCAATCATGAGATTACTTTAAGACTTAAGGACCCGTGGACACCCTGTAAGAAAAATGACAGCTAGAAGTGTTCAGAAATAACCTTGCATAACAGATGTCCACTAGGTTCAAAGCCACAGAAGATGGAGGAGTTCTGCTCGTTGTTCTGCTCAGTAAGAAATGATCGAGGTGTGTTGATCTCGTGGTATAAAGGGAGCGAAATGCTGAATCAGACCAGCAATCCTGATCTCAGCATCAACCTCAGTTTACCATTAGAGCTTCATTATAATGATCCAGAGACCAACAGCTGCACGGCTACGAATCCAGTGAGCAACAAAACCGTCCGTCTTCACATGAAAGAGATCTGCCCTCGGCATGAAGGTAGGGGGACATGAACTCATTTACTACAATACACTTCCTGCCACAGCGACCTCAGTCCTGCTTCTGTCTCCACAGACACTTTATGGCACAGAAGATGTTCATGAACAACTCTCTTCTCTTTCAGATTGTGTGGATCACTGTGGCGTCACCGAGGCTGTGATTCGTCTGGTTCTGTCTGGTCTGGTGGGAATCGCCACTGTTGTCTTTCTGGTCGAGCATCTGAGGTTCTGCTCATCTCAGAGAAGAACTGCTGCTTCTGCACGGTGACTTGTGTGCTGCGTCACAATGACAGGCTCAGCCCTTGTTGTTTCGTGAGTCCTTATCTTCAGTCCTCTTCTTGTCCACTGAACGGTCTGACTGAACCAAAATCTCAAAGGATTAATTTGTGGCCGGTTCACCTGCTGATTGTAGAAAAAGAGGAGTTCTTGTTCAGGTCTATTAAATTCAAAGGTATTTCATCTATAATATATAATATCATCTATAGATATAATGCATCTATTGTAATAATAACGGAGTAAGGTCTTTTATGTGGTTAATTTATGCGGTTTATTTATTAATTTGAATATGGTAATCAGTATATTTGATTCACTTTACTATGAAATTGATTCACTGATTAATTTACTATGAAAAGGGGCCTTTTATTCACTTTGCAAAAATTGTCAAAATGATTCATAATTCAAAACTAACTGAAATGGTAAGAAATAAAAAATAAATCTGGCTGACAAAACTAAACGGATAAAGGCAGTCAGAAGAGAGAACAATGTCAAATCTGCCATCACTCCCGTATACGCTGCATTAGAAACACCCTCGCATTAGTGCCAACTAGGTGTTTTTTTTGTAATTTAATGCAAAGATGATAGAATACAAAGTATAGTGTTAGAAATGTACATAAATTAAAAAAAAATAAATCTAAATATCAAAAACTTTCAAGTATTTACGATGCTGATGACCACTGAAATGCATCATCACGGTCTTGTGAAAAGGGTCCATATTTGTTTGATACAAAACCCAGTGTCATCTGCCGGACTGACCTCCTTTGGTGTCGGAGTTGAGAAGAGTGCCTTTCCCACGATCCTCTGCGTCATCCTCAGCAATATTCTTCTGTAGGGAGATGAAATCTTTGAGATTTAAAATCTTAAATCAACAAACTTCTACTGCAGCTGCACAAAGTTTTTAATACCAAATATCATGTAAAAAAAAAAAATCATCAATGTACATAATGACACTTTATTGATCTACTATGACTTTTAATTAAGTCCTTCCTGAGCAAAATATCTCAAGGATCTTCACAAGTCTTTCAGAAATACTTGTAAAAACACCCCAAAAACAAAACTGCACAGTAGAACACAGTGTTATAATATTAATTAAAAAAAAAAACAGAAGCTTTGCTTAATTTACTAATGATAATACTTGCCTTTTTACAGCAGATGATACCAGTGAAAACAATGGCCAGTATGAGCGCTGTAAGGCCCCCTATGATGCCCCATGTTACGTTGCGATTTCGTTCTGTGCTGACTGTGCTGATCGGGCCATTTGTCCCGAATGTCTCTCCTGCTTTGGTTAAAGCAGGTGTGGTAAATGGATGGATGGATGGAGGTTCAGGGTTAATGGAACTGGGCAGTTGCTCTGTATGGGACAAAAATAACTAGAGATATAAAATTCAAGGCAAAATTTTGATCATTAAATGTAGGCAGGTTGACAAGGCATTGTTAGGTTTAGTAATGTCCTGGAAACTATCTAGATGGCTACATAATTTGAGGAAGGACCTTTTACAGCATCTTCCTTAATATATTAGAACAGATACTGGATGGGCATTTCAGTGTTAACATTAAAAGCTACATAATAAAGCAGGTGCGTAGTGCAGAATTTTGTACCCTAAAGACAGTGTCCCATCATGCCATGATCCATGTTACCACACATAAACACATTTTTTAAATAGTGTACAACTCACTAGTAAAAAAACTGATATAAACCAACAGTATTAAAACGATGTATATAATGAAAATACATAGCATAATAAAAAATAAAAAATTGTGTGCTTATGTAGCGCAAAACTGAATCACATTTATCAACTGTGCTATACTTAAATCTAAATATAGAGCACTATATAAATTAAGCTCAGAAGTATTTTTATACACAGTATTTTTATACTGTGTACTCTGCATTCATAAGCACAACCAATTTTTAGCCAATTCAAGCCAAATGTCCTTTCTATTGAAAAATGTTAAGTATGTTGGATGCTTAATATATAGTTGCCTAACTTCACTCACTCTGATTCACTCTCTGTGACTAGTTCTAGAACAGAGCTTTGCACGTTTAATGTTTTGTTTTTAACATTGTTTTTCATATTTGATACTGTATCATATTTGATACACCCATTTCTAAGGCCTGTAAATTATCAACATGATCTAAAAAAAAAACAAAAAACAAGTAACACAATCTACACATACTGGTCAAAGAGATGAGAAACAAAAGTAGTGCAGATGTGCTATGCATGCAATATCTCATTGTGAAATAATAATCACTGAGTACAAGCATTACTTCCCTTCTGTCTGGAATAACTAACTTGGCAGGGAGTCAAAATTCCATTTCAATGCCATACATGACAAATGCCTGTGATGCCTTTCTGCTCCTTTTTCCCGCAAATTATGTTACCAAACATTAAACCGTGCTGTCAGTTCTTCCACAGTTCGGAAATGGAGAAATACAAGTTATTATTTTCTCATAGCCTAAATATTAATTTATTCGTATCTGCACCCACAGGTACCCCCATAGCCTACATCTCTGGAACATCGCTTGTTTTATTGAGCTGAGCTTTGGACAAGAGATGAAGTTGAAATGATATACTGATATGTAAAGATATGACATTATTTCATATCAGTGTAGTATATGGTCACATCAATTATTCTACTTTTATTTTTTTAATTGTTAAATTTTAGGGGAAATGTTAAATAGGTACTATAAAATAGCACATCTCAGTTACAAGAATCGCCTGTAATAACACTTTGAACAATAAAGCCAGAGATTTTGTTGTTGTTGTTGTTTTGCAATATGATCATTATTAGTTTCATTAGTAATCACTAACCAATTATAGTAGTTTTTAAGTATTGCTATAAGAGGCAGTTGATTTTTTACCTTTATATAGTTTTTTTTTTTTTTTTTTAAATCTTATTAAATATGTCATCTTTAATGTTACATTTTTAAATCCAGTTATTTTAGAATAAGTGACACTATGTAGGCTGTTACCAAATAAATCAGTATCAACCAAAGCCATCTTTGCACAGGTGTATTTATGGGTTAACGTTGTCCCAGAAGGCAGTAAAAGCATTTACACACCACAATTGCATAATGCAATGTGATTAATGTCTTAAACATAGCATTTTGAATACAGAAATATAAAATGAATGACAAAATGAAATGATACTTGGAATATAAAAGGATTATCACCAGCAGGTGGCGGCAAGTCATGGTGTTTATGAACAAGTCATCCATTCAACTGATTTGTTCAAAACACTGATTAATTCTGGAATAAGAATCAAGTGGCTTTCTATACTATTGGGTCATTATAAATCACTCACTGACCGATGCATTCAAAGCATCATATTCATTCAGGAACAGGGCTGTTTTCTTATTTTTCTGTTTTTAATATTAAATTAAAAAACAAATGGACAGAAGGTACACTGATTCTAAACACTGCTGAATGTCAATATCTTAGTTCAATTTCTTGTTTTAACCCTAAGAACTAGAAAATGCAATGTCAATTTAAATGTAACAAAAGCAAACCTCTACTGCAACTTGCCATTCTTATTTTTAATTTCACATCATCTCATACGGGCTAATTCGTGTCCTGCCCAGCTAACTTGAAATCATGTAACTCACTTGATTTCTGTACTAATATTTCTGAGTGAAACAGCTTTTTGAATGTGAAACTATAGAGCAGGACTTCACTTTATTTATCAATATAATGCATATGTAAAAATTAAATCCAAATTCAAATCTTTTTTAAATTTCTCTAGCCTAGACTATGTTAAGTCATAAAGTGAGTATGTATTTATGATACTAAGACTGGCTTTCTGTAAAATGAATGTGTTATAATTAGTAACTTACAATATTGTTATTAAATTCACATTAAATACAAAGTCAGTCGTAATAAAAATATTTTATGGCATGACACCCATATCTGATACTTAAGTAAAACGACAGTTTTTATTTTTCTTTGCATAGTTAATAGATTACACTTTTAGTCTACTTTGCCCATCACCCATTATAGATCAAATAACAATCTATAAAGGTGCAAAATGTATTTACTTACACATTTTTGAGAATCGAGATATATTTCCTGATATAGTTCACACGTTTGGAAAAATTTCGAATGAAAAGAAAAAATAAATAAAACATAAGCCTATATCAGTTATACAGCGCTACATCGTGGCTGTTGTGTCACATGACCAGCATGAATGGAATGCTGAATCCCTGACAGTCTGAAAACTCATCTCTTTTGTCATTTGACTTCATTTTATCTCTTTCCTTAATCTCTCCCGGTCTAGTTTGTACTAATCTGAACATTGCCTGAAAGTTTGTATCGCAAGCACTTCCTGCGTTTATTTGCCTCTTTATGACGAATCGCTTATTGTATTCCTCAATCGATAGTCGCTTTGATAAGCACTAAATTAATAAATGTAAATATTTTTATATTTTCATTTAGTATTCTATAGGATTAGGATAGTAAAATACTAACCTGTCAATGCAACGGTAAACTTCTGATGGATCATTTTGTTTTTGTCATCGATAACTTCAACATCGTAAACACCTTCGTCGCTGGTGCTGGCGTGAAGAAAGGTTACGGAGATGTTCTCTTTGATAATCTGGAGTGAACATCTTTCCGAGTTGGTTGGTTTGCAGCCAAGATTTTGCTCTTCAGGGGAGCAGTAGCGAAAGACCTTTTGGGTTCCGTTTCTTAAAACCGTGAAACGACTCACAATCTTCGGCTCAGATGTTCTCACGCAGAGGGAAAAGTTTTCTCCTCTTTTCACCTTTACTATCCCACTGTCACCCGCAGCATCTGATGAAATTAAATATTTATTTTGTAAACTGCTGGGTAACGTTTATCCACGCTTGTATTAAAGACCCGGTATGTATGACAAACAGACATCACTTTGCGAATTCTCTAAAGTTAAAGTGCTTTACTTACCGGCGGCGGCGATGACAATACAGCAGGTTATAAACGTGAACAAGCGGCACATCTTGAGAAGCGTTCTGTTCGGTTTGTCACTTGATCAAGCGACACAATTTTCTAATTCCAGCAAGATGTGATGTAACTTAGCTATCTACTGTCTGAGGCATACCTCAACATCAGCTGTAGTAGTCTCCAAGCGCGGAGCGGGAGGGTGGCTTCTGGGGCTCGAGCCCATAGATATAATATACGTAGACGCCTCATAGACTGGCGCTGCCTATTGGAGCGAGTAGTATCTGCCTGCAAACCCGGAAGCTGCATTTTCAGGACCGCAGTCCTAGGACCGCATTTCTAGGACCCTAGGTTTTTAGTGACAGTGTTGAATTACTGGCAGCACAATAAACTGTAGCACGTTCGTTGTGAAAGCTTGTTAATTACTCATTGTTTTTCCATTTTAATTAAGTTAAAATAATCTTAATGTTTTAACTGTCACGTGCTCATTCAGCCTGTTTAACGTTACCCCACAATGAGTACGTCTCTTCATTTTGACATGGTTTTATAATGTTGGTTGAGACATATGACATTTTAATAGTCAGACATAACAGAGAGGCCATCATAATAATGGACTGTTAAAATACCACATGTTAGATTGTGTCATTTACTGTGTACTGTACTCTATATGAAGTGCTTTCAAAGACACAGCTCAGGCCAGGCGATAGTATGACACAAGATAAATAAATAAATTGGTCAAGAATTGGAATTGTTTTTACACAATGTCCAATGTATCCTTTTTTAAGTGTTAACGGTATTTCTGTTAACATAGCAGTGATTGTTCTCCATTTACTATTTCAGTGAAGTGGAAGAATTGAATTGGGTGATAGAGAAACAACTGAGAAAAGAGGAGAGCATCCAGGTGGTGGTAGTGCTGCTGCATACATCACAACGTGCGTTTTAAATATTTAAAGTCATGTCAATAATATGTTATTTCTATTCAGATTTCTTGCATCTCTCTCTATTATTTTTTTTCTCAGTTCAGATGGGCTTTATTGACATGAATGTTTCAAGAAACTTTGTTCCCAGAACATCAAAATAAATTTTTTCCAAATCTTTAAACAGTATGCAATAATAGTATTATGAACATTAATTGGTATGAAGATTGATATAATTATTTTTGGATCGTATATGTGTGAGCGCTTTGTGGTAACTAAGATCTTTTAAGATCTTTTAAATATGAAATTTTAAATTAGAGAGTAGAACATGTTCAACTAAATGTTCCTTATTTCATTCACTTCTCTCTCTTAGGAGTCAGTGAAGATGTCGTCCATGAAGTTCTTTCTATGTGGTTCACATCATGAACAAATTTGTTTTTGTGTGTGTTCAAGTTCAACTGTTGTAATATATTATTTTATAAAATATACACAATCTTAAATCTACCCCCAGAGTCATCCTTGACTATACCACGATTCCTTGTTTATTTTATTTGAGTTATTATATTATGCTACTTAGACCCAATAATTACTCAACATTCCTAGGAACCAGGTTTAATTGCAATAAAGAAAGTAGTATTTGGGTGTAATAAAACTTTTAAAAAACTCTAAAATTCTAATGTAGTTAAAACTGGGTGGAAATACTGCCTTAGTGGCACTTTTTTCAGTCCTCCAAAACTAGGGTCCTGGAAATGCGTTCCTGGGACTGCGGTTCTCCGGCTCGGTAGGTGGCGCTGTCACAAAAAACTAGGGTCCTAGAAGTGCGGTCCTGAAAGTGCGGCCTCCGGCATTGCAGACAGATAATATTGATTGGAGCTGACGTACAGCGCGGCCGCCATCTTGGATGGGTCTCCAATGCGCCCCTCCTGCATTTATTTCTACTGAGGAATGTGCATCCCCAACTACAATAATCATAACTCCCCGAATTTTTACCGGATTTTCACACAGTTTGGTTTGTTACAAACGGCAGAGATTTAGTTATGATACAGGACGCTGTCACACATTGAAAAATACGTGCTTTCATGCTAAAAGACTTTGTTAAAGAGCATAATACAAAGATATATGGTAGGCTATAGCATATTGATAAATGAATGAATTTTATATTTTAATAAAGAAACAAGTTTGATTGTTCATTTGAATTTATTTATCTGTCTCTCACGCACACACTCAAACACACACACACACACGTGAAAAGAACTTAAAATACGCCATAATGTTTGCTCATAAAGGTAAGAGTAATACATCATTCGGAACTGTAAAGGGTCTACTGTTATTTGTGTGCATTCACAATATAAAAAAAACGTTGTGCTTTTATTAAAATAAATAGGAAAACAGATGCGCTTGCCGTCTCTTCTTGAATAGGAGCAGCTAGAGGCTGTCTGCACTGGACGCGACAAAGCAACCGTTGCAACTTTGTATCAGTACGTCATAAACAGAACCAGTGTTGCCAACTTAATTTTGTTGCTAAATTTAGCAACTTTTCAGACTACTCAGTGACATTTTCTTCCAAAAGCACCTAGCAACAAATTTAAACTTCTGATAAGTGACTCGGACAATAAAAAGGCACACATTTTCCAACGAAATTACACAAAAAGGGGAAACCAAAGATGCCTAGCAGTACACACGTCACGTGAACTAGTTACCTACTGTTTGCAATTATTCAATTCAATAATAACAACAATTAAATAATTGTTTATTTATGACTTTGTTAGTAGCTTGTACCTGCGATTGTTGATCAGTTAGTAGCCTACACAAGAAAAATGGAAAAGATATTAGTAATTTTCCAGGACATTATCCATTATCACCCTCTATTGTAACCTGAAAACACAATGCTTAATTTAAAATGCAGGTAGAAAAAAAAAAAAAATTCATATTAACAGTAGATTGTGCCCTATTTTTTACAGACATTTCTTAGTGTAGCACAATAACTACTAATACATTGCTTAAAGCCAAAGACTATAGAAATCCTTGAAAGGGACTTTGTTAAAGCATAATTGAGGATGTGTAGTATTACTAGTTTACTAGCTATTAAAAAAAAAAAAAAAGCTTAAATTGTAATTCAAAAATGTTTAAGTGTTCAATAAATCAATGTATTAAAAATAGTTATTTATATTATGCATATTATTTTACAAACCGATCTAAATTAACATATATAAAATGCTGAGATTTGACATGACAAATTTTTACGTCGTGATTATGCAATGACGTTTAATGTCACAATGTCATTTAGCAACAAATCGACCTTCCTTTAGCAACTTTCTCGGAAAATTAGTTGGCCACACTGAACAGAACACGGCATCAGTTTACTGTCGGGGATTTGTTGTGCACCACTGTAGACAGCATCACTGATTGGGTTCTATTGTATTTTGGCGCGTCGCGCTGTGCCACTCGCATCCGGTGTACAAGGTGAGAGCCACGCAGATGCATGTGATGTGAACACTGAATTCCGTTCATCTCTGCGTCTATTTGTTTCCGAAATGACACATACGCGCGAAACTACATGTGTCAAAATGCATGTCTCTGCAGGTATCCTTGTAAACACGGTTGCCTATGGCTTAGGTGAAGGTAAACTATTGAGAAAGTATTGGTTCACAGCAGTTTCACGTTCCTGAGGCTTCCTGTGTAATAAATGTTAAACAAAACACATTTCTGTACCTGAATACTGCTAGACTTACCTGAAAAATATAAAGCACTGTTCATTTCATTTGTATCATTTTTCTATTATAATTTATCTTTGTAATTTGCTTATTTTCTATGCTGATTTGTTCACCTACAAAATTATTTTCCCCAAGTGAGCTGTTCAAATCATCTGATGATTTCTCTCTTTTCATATCATAATATATATTGCAGAAAAAAAAATTATATATCAATGTGAGTTTTTTTCCAATATCTACTTTCTTTCTTACTCTTTGTTGGTATAATGTCTGCTAGAATGTTAAAAAAAAAAAAAAAGAATTCAGTGTTAAAGTAAATATTTTTAAATTGTTGTTTGTAATTGATTTTTTCTTTGAAAAGCACAACAAAAGAGTAAAAAGCTAAATTTAGGTATTTAATTTATGCAATGGTGAAAAATTTGCACAATACATAGGGGAAAATGCAAAAACTTCAGTATTCGGCCTTCAGCCCAGTGTTTCATGTTGTTCAGCTTCAGCCAAGAATTTTTATTCCAGTGCATCCCTAACAAATACTTGTACAAATCCCCCCCTGCTGTTAATAAGTGTTACAATATTAATACAAAAACAGAAGTGTTGCCTAATTTTCCTGTGATAATACTTGCCTTTTGGCAGTTGATGATACGGTTGATGACACCAATGATGGACAAAATCACAACTGCTGTCAACAATGTGATGCCCACTGTGATTGCGATCAGATATTCTAGGCTGATTGTCAGGCCTTTGATAGGAAAGTCTTCAGGATTTCCCAGTGATCCTACAGGAAATAAAGCAGATATGACAAATGAATGAATATATGGAGATTCTGGGCTAATGGTACTGGACAGCTGCTCTGTATAGAACAAAAACTACAAAATCAACTAGAGATACAAAGTTCTTCAATACAAACTTTAAATCTCACAACGTATTAGGAGTAGGATCTTGTGATGGGCCTGCGGTTTCACTCTCTGTGACTGGCTCTGGATCAGAGGGTTTAATGTAGGGGTGGGCGATATGGCAAAAATATCATATCACTTTTTTTTTTTTTAGAAATGTGATCTCACAATTTTATCATGATTCTTTGTCATGTTGGTTTTACCATTTTGTCTGAGCAGTGCAGCCTAAATAATTTCCCTGTTATAAAAGACAAATCCTTTCAAGGTAACTGTAACCAGCAACTGTTTGGTTACCCACATTCTTCAACATCTTTTCGGCAGTTCAGCACAAGAAAGAAATACAGGATTGGGACAACATGTGCGTGAGTAAATAATGACAGAAATGTCATTTTAGGGTGAAATATCCCTTTACAGTCGGCAGCATAATACTGTCCCTTTAAGACCCGCACGGATCTAATATACAGGCACGCATACATTTTTCTCTCAACTGTTTACTTTCATTCTAGACATAACCAACTGAGTCTATGTAAACCTTGTGTGTTTTGACAGTATTAGCACAAAACAATTGAGAAAATCAAATTGAGAAAATCAAAATATGCACCTCAGCTCTCACAAATACATGGAGTAAACAAAAACAAAGTAAGTGTATTTATGCACCTGCTGCCTTTTGATGGTGAGAAGTACAGATGGCCTATGTGAGAAATGCTTGTCTTTTCTTGATGGTAAACTGGCTTTGTTTGTAGCTTGTCGGTGATCTACGGCTCTGTGTATTAAATGACACTGCATTTGAAAACAGGTGATGGAGATTTAACGCTAATCAATCGCATGCAATATATCGTGCAGTCCTACTCTGAATCCTCCTTGCCTTCAGTGGAAGCTGGAGAGGATGATGAGGGTGCCACAACAAAATCAGGATCTGACTCTCCTGAGTCTGTGGTGTCAGAGGGAGAAGACAATACCTCCTGCAGCTCGCTGGAGGGGTCAGGCTGCATAATCATTTCTAAAACTTCAGTACAAGTCAAGCCCTTTCTCTTGCTTGCTACTCTTCTCACCATCAAATGACCAGCAGGATGGCATGCAAGTGTTTAAATCCACTTACCTCATTTTTGTTTAGTCTGTACTTCTCACCATCAAAAGGCAGCAGGTGCATAAATACACTTTGTTTTTGTTTACTCCATGTAGTTCTGAGAGCCGAGGTGCAGGTTTAGATTTTCTCAGATGCAATGTAAGTGCGCAAAGGTCTCTCACACTCACTATAATATGCTGTTATACTCCATATAAAAGCCAGAAACTTTTTTGCACAGGGTTAATGGTGCCACCTGGTGATCAACAGTAAAAATTACAAAATTTTACCTCCTACCAACAGGGAACACCACCAATAATCAAAAATGCATGATTATGTGGTGTCATGGCTATAACGGAAGTCAATGGGGCAAAAACAGCCACGAACAGTAAATGAGAAAAAAAAATTAAAATCTAATGCCGAAAAAAAAAAAAAAAAAAAAAAAAACGAACAATGCATCAAAGCCAATTTTGTTACTAATCTGTGACATGCCCAAGACTGACTAAGGTAAAAAAAAATAAAATAAAAAGTCCACAATCACTTTTTATATTGAAAAGTTATTTTGTGTGTTTTTTTTCCCCCCAAATCAGTGACATCATTTATGAACTTGGCAATTAAAGAGTAAAAATCCTGGATTATTTTTTAAACATTTAGTAGTTTTGATCAGGACTGAGGTTGATTAATAGATTTATGCAAAAAATGTTAAAAAATATATTTATCCGATACATTTTTACAGCAGTTTAATTTAGTGGATGTTTTCATCCCGAACATAACAAAAGGGTAGTGAATTTGCCCACAATGTAGAGTTTTTGAAAATTTTCAAAGCATTTTCCCAAAATATGTGTCAAAATAAGATCTGTCACCAAAAATCATTCCATTTGCTGAAACGCAGAGAAAGTTGTGGCCAAATTAAGACTCAACAGCACTCTATAGTGAACGAAAACGTCCCCAACATAACAAGGGTTAGTCATTTATTCTATTCCATGTTATGTTATGTTATAATGCTGTCTTAAAGATATGACCAAGTTTGCTCATATTTATATTTCAAAGTTTGGTGAACTTTGACAGTTCAAAGATTAGTTAACATTCATTGAATTTCATATATTCAGCAGTGTTGGGCAGTAACTAGTTACTGTAATAATAATAATACTTTTTGCAGTAACTAGTAGTGTAACTAATTACTAATAATATTTCAGTAATATTACAGTTACTTTCCATAAAACAGCTTAGTTACTTCTGATGCCTCAACCCCGCTGATTTAAAATCTAACAATCAAATAATTCCTAGATTTATTTTCATAATTTTCATGACTTGCACATGCATGTGATGTCCCCTGTGCAGCAAATTGCATATGGGTAACAGAAAAATTACTTCAAGCTACACATGACAATCATTGAGATGAACACTTGTACTTGAATGCCACTATCAATCACTATTGAGTGTTTGTAATAACCTCTGACTGTGATAAAATGTGGATTTTGGTCAAATGATGAGGCAGAAATTTGTTTGTAATATTGTAGAAGAATTTTATCTGGAAGATAGTTACAACTTCTGTGGGGCGTGAAGAAAAAGTAATGTAACTAATTACTGTTGCCAGAAAGTAATAAGTAACAATATTACCTTTGAAAGGAGTATACAGTCGTGGCCAAAAGTTGAGAATGTCATAAATATTAATTTTCACAAAGTCTGCTGCTTCAGTGTTTAGATATTTTTGTCAGATGTTACTATGGTATACTGAAGTAAAATTACAAGCATTTCATAAGTGCCAATGGCTTTCATTGACAATTACATTAAGTTTAAGCAAAGACTCAATATTTGCAGTGTTGACCCTTCTTTTTCAAGACCTCTGCAATTCATCCTGGCATGCTGTCAATCAACTACTGGGCTACATCCTGACTGATGGCAGCCCATTCTTACATAATCAATGCTGGGAGTTTGTCAGAATTTGTGGGTTTTTGTTTGTCCACCCGCCTCTTGAGGATTGACTGCAAGTTCTCAATGGGATTAAGTTCTGGGGAGTTTCCTGGTCATGGACCCAAAATTTCAATGTTTTGTTCCACAGGCCACTTACTTATCACTTTTGCCTTATGGCAAGGTGCTCCATCATGCTGGAAAAGGCATTGTTCGTAACCAAACTGTTCTTGGATGGTTGGGAGAAGTTGCTCTCGGAGGATGTTTTTGTGTCATTCTCAAAACTTTGGTCTCCTAAAGTTGATTCAGCTGTGGGATCAGGGCACCTCCAGTGCAGAGCTTGCTCAGGAATGGCAGCGGGCAGGTGTGAGAGCATCTGCATGCACAGTGAGACCAAGACTTTTGGAGGATGGCCTGGTGTCAAGAAGGCCAGCAAAGAAGCCACTTCTTTCCAAAAACATCAGGGACAGATTGATCTTCTGCAGAAAGTATCGTGAATGGACTGCTGAGGACTGGGGCAAAGTCATATTCTCCGATGAAGCCCCTTTCCGATTGTTTGGGGCATCTGGAAAAAGGCTTGTCAGGAGAAGAAAAGGTGAGCGCTACCATCAGTCCTGTGTCATGCCAACAGTAAAGCATCCTGAGACCATTCATGTGTGGGGTTGCTTCTCATCCAAGGGAGTGGGCCTATTATAACATTACATTCAGTTAGAGAGCAAAGGAATGACAACATAACTGGTACATTATTTGTTTTGTGTTGCCTTTTACCTTCTCTCAAAACTCTATTGTTTTTTAGAAAATTCAGGAAATTTTCTATTCTATTTCTTTTTAGTGTAATAAAAACACCAAAATAAGTCTTCATGTTAAGAATGAACAAACACATTTCCAAAACTGTAAAATGTTATTAAAAATAAAGCATTCATGAATTATTTTATGACAAACATTTTACTGTCTTAAGTGCACTCATTTATTTAGCCTATAAATTAAAATAATATTAACAACTATTACTTCATTATTATCATTGTTGTTGTTATACATTTAGGTGACATGCATTTAGAAGAAGCTTTTATTCAAAACGACTTACAAAAGAAGAACAAATGACTCCAAAGTCAGTGCCAGGTTTATTATACAATAATAATCAAGTCTAAGATGATCACAAATTAAACAAGATTTTGACGCACATCTTTCTTAAATCGTTGTATTCCAACTTGTGTCCGTTACAATTTGCTGTAGGCCTATTCCACATAATAATATGCAATAAAAAAAATATACAATATGATTCGTTAACACGTTGGCTACCTCGGAGCTTGCTGCATGAATCCGTGAATCAGTTTACAAACCCATGGGAACGGATTGCGAAAGCGTGCGATTCAGATTATGAATCTGTGGGTACGGATTCAAAAACCGAGGGTACGGTTTACAAAATCTGAGCGCACGGATTGGAAATTCGTGGGTACGGTTTATTCCGTGGGCACGATTTGTTAAACCGAGGGAACAGTTTAAGAATCCGTGAGTACGGTTTATAAACTGAGGGAACGGATTGCAAAACCGTCGGCACGGATTGTTTTTTTTGTCTCCTACAGGTGACTTCCCGGGCTCCGTAATACGGTATTATTTTCAGCGTTTAACAAATGAACGCACTAAACGGTTATATTCCGTCAGAGAGGACCGCGACTGCAACGCATCGTCATTTGGACTACTGTACTGTGGTACTGCTTTGATATTTCTGCAATAAATTCTTGTGATTACAGGTGACTGTCACATTTCTCTTATAACGTTAGACTGTACTTTATACACTCACTGATTTTCCTTTATAAAAATGAAACATTTTTAATGCAATACATTACATGATGTGGATTTTAAAGCTGATTTTGTGTTCTATATAAAATTACAGAGTTTGAATGTAAAAATACACCTAAATATAAAAACCAATAAGATTTACTTTAAAATTACAAAAAGAGAACATTAAATTGATAGAATGGACATAAACCTTTAATATGAACTACATACATTTTTTAATTTAAGATTATTTTTGTAATTTTACATGTGTACATAATTTAAGAAAATTGAAAATACTGTATAAATCCAATAATTTGTATAAAAATGAGAATTACTGTAATTTGTCATTAATGGAATAATACTTAAAATAGCAGTCAAGTTGTTAATTTACAGATATTGTTTGTAATTATATTAAGCTTTGAGTGTAATTTGAAATAAAACTACTGTAAAAAATGTATAATTAGTTATTTTCTGTAAAAAAAAAAAAAAAAAAAAACAAGTATACAGCAATTGCCTTTTAACGTAGGTATTTTTGTATATTCTAAATTATGTACTAAATGTATTTCCTGTCATTTTTTTGTTCATTTAACTCAACATACAAAGCTTCATACTGTGAATGTACTGGTTCCTTTAATTGGTACAGAATACATTGTTAATTTTACAGAAATTGGCTGACAATTTCGCTATTTTTTTATTATGCTATGCTCACTTCTCTACTGTTCAAACTAATATTTCTGGAAAATGAACGATTAAAATGTATATCAACAGACATCCGTCTTTGTATTATGAATTTACTACATTTTTACACAAAATTTCTTGGTTATTGTAGTTAATACCTGTATTTTAACAAAATGATTCTACGTAGACAAAGTTACTTCTAAATACCTTTTCATTTACAGATTGGTTGAAGTTGAGAGATTGTTTCTGTAAAAAGGAGGATTAATCCTGTAAACATACAAAAAAAAATTAAAATACATTTACTGCATTTATATAAGTTATTTTAGTTATTGTACATGGAAAAACTGTACTTTAAAAGTAATTTCCTGTAGATTGACGGAATAGTTTTATAAAACAATTTAAAATCTTAAATTTATGGCGATTAACCTGAAAATCTGTTGTTTTCCTGTAATTATGTTTAAAACAATTATCAACATAACATACTGTAATTTAATGAATTTTGACCGTAAAGCCTCTTCTGTATTTTTACATGTTTTTGCTTGTAATTTTATGAAATGGACATTTTCTGTAATTTAACAGAATATGTCTGTTAACGCCAGTCTTTTCACCGTTTTTTACAGTTTTTTTTAATATATAGTGTACAATCAAGAGAAGAAACGTTCAACAGGCATATTGTTTTACCATCTTTTAACATTTTATAATAACTTAAGCAAGCAACCAACATATACATCTAGTAACTGTGTTCACAAGCGCAGCACATACCCGCAACATGGCAAAAGTAGTTTACTACATATATATATATATATAGACATATACAGTTGCTGGTCATATAATTAGAATATCATCAAAAAGTTGATTTATTTCACTAATTCATTAAACTTCTTTTGAGCCGCACTTCTTTCACGAGAGAGGCGGGAGGAATAATGGGGTTTGACTGACAGTTTGAGCAGCCAATGGCGTTACGAGCTTTAGTGGCTGTGGCTTCACTTTTACTGATCTAGCATCAGTGATCCGTAGCAGTTTTATTTCCGACTTGAGCTTGTGCTTCAGAATGCTTTGGATAATGTAACGCATAGCCGCGGGAACATATTTTATTTGGGGGTGGGACACGGTGGGCGATTTTAGACAAAATCCTATTAAACAGCCCAAACTCATATATGTTAATCTATAAAACTAAAATCATTCTAAAACTCTTCATTCATTTATAATTTCTTTAATAATTTCTTAAATATTTCTATTATTTAAGGGGATTTAACACTTCGGCGAATTCTCTCATCAGAAACAACAAAGTGCAGATGTACATGCGATGTAAATAAGAGATTAATTAATCATACACTGCAGACAGCTTCACTTAGGTATTATAGCCTAAATGGAGCTTTTTTTTTTTTTAGAGTGCTTCAAAAAAGACTCATGCTAGACTGAATTCAATGATATTCTTTGATCATGTAAATGTTCTTGGCTCGCTGTATAATTTGTTCAACCTGGTCTCATTCCGTGTAATGACCACAACAATTAATGCTTTTCTTAGTTTATTTTCCTTCTCATTGTACTCCACCTGAAAATAATTGCTAGCTTTTCTGAAAAACTCCAAATGCTGTGTAAAAAAAAAGTTGTTTTTGTTCTCTGTCATTATCATTTTAAACATTACATTTTACAGAACACTGACACAAGTGTTAATGAAATGTTTAAAATGATAATGTCTATTTTCACACATCTTCAAACAGGTGTTCTTTTTTGGATCATTGTGCATAACCCTATCCATAAATAATACCACGCAATAGTCCAAGACCTCCTTCCCGAACACTTCACTGAGAGCACATAAAAGATAATACTCTCTACCAGTTTTTCTCTGTGTACTAACAAAAAGGCATGAGTCCCCGGAAACAACAAGGATTCATATGACTCAATTTCATTTCTGATAGATGACTCCCCTGCTGAAAAACAGGTATGATTTCAAGTGTCCCAGCCATCTAAATGGAGTTTTTAATACAGAAACTTGTCGTCCACAAACATAAGCATAGGCTCCAATTTTCCAAACTGAAATGCATTCCTTTTTGGGGGATGCATTTGGATTGTGCCACATGCTTTATCCATAAGATCATCATCACCTTAACATATTTGGCACACATCTTAGTACACATAAGTTAACATATACACCCAAGGTTCATTTGGCTCTGTTGTACCCAACAGCTCAGGGTTTTCTTTCTCAAACACTCAAACTGTACGAAGGCTGCTGTGCATTGCAGGTCCTCCAGGCCACCAAACACCTTCCTCTTTGACAACTCCGTCTCTTGTGTAGGTCGACAGTACACTGCTTTCCCCATTTGCATGAATGGACAACGACTTACCTATTAACTCAGTTTATTTCAATAAAAAATCTGCAAACAAAAATTACCAAGAGAATGAGTTTATTTTTTTATGCTTGAAAAGATGAATGGCAATCCATGTTGTGATAAACAGCTCACCGCCGCCTGTGCCATTAAACCAAACTGGCTTCAGAAAGTAAAGTAAATGGCAGGAGATCTGCAGAATTTGATGTAGACATGGGTTAATGTTGGATAATAAGGTTCAGATAATATACCGGCAGAAGTTCTTAAAGCAGATGTAGAAACCTCTTCGCAAATGACCTGTTTGGTAGGATCTGGAAGGGAGAAGACCTGCCTGGGGAATGGAAGGAAGGCCATCTGGTGAAAATACCCAAGAAAGGCAACCTAAGCGTCTGCGACAACTACAGGGGTATAATGCTTCTATCCGTACCAGGCAAAATCCTAAACCGGATAATCTTGCAACGCCTCAAGGCAGCGGTGGATGTAGAGCTTAGAGACAATCAAGCGGGATTCAGGCAAAATAGATCATGTGCGACCAAATAGCAACCCTGCGAATCATTCTTGAGCAGTCACAAGAGTTTAAGTCACCACTTTACACAGTATTTCTGGACTTCGAGAAAGCATTCGATAGTCTGGATAGGGAAGTGCTCTGGCAACTGATGAGACACTACGGCATACCAGAGAAGTTCACCACCATCATCAAGAACACCTATTCGGGAATGCAATGTAGAATCATACATGAAGGCCAGCTGACAGGGGCTTTTCACATCACAACAGGAGTAAGGCAAGTCTGCTTATTTTCCCCGTTACTATTCCTCTTAGCGGTTGACTGGATCATGCGGCAAGCCACGGACAACAGGCGCAATGGGATCCAATGGACCCTGTTCACACAACTGGATGACCTAGACTTCGCAGATGATATCGCATTACTGTCCCAAAACCACCAACAAATGCAAGAGAAATTGAGAGAGGTAGAACAGAGGGCAGCCGAGACAGGCCTTCATATTAGCATACAGAAGACCAAAGTGCTCAAGGCCAATACAAAGACTTTGGCCAGCTTGATGGTTAACCACCAACCACTAGAGGACATCAACTCCCTCATTTACCTGGGAAGTGAGGTAGCAAGTGATGGCGGATCAGAAGGAGATGCAAAGAGGAGAATAGGCAAGGCAAGAGATGCATTTGGCATGATGGAGAGCACGTAACATCACACTCAAGACCAAAATACGGCTATTCAACTCAAGCATAAAAACCATACTCCTCTACGGATCTGAGACGTGGAAAACAACAAAGAACCTCCTGAACAAGCTACAAGTCTTCATCAACCACTGCCTCAGACGTATTTTTAACATCAGATGGCCTGATAAAATAAAGAACGAAGAGCTGTGGGAAAGAGCAAAACAGCCTGCAATAGAAGCGGAAATAAAGAAACGAAAATGGGGATGGATTGGGAAACCGAGGAATTCCATCACACGCCAAGCCCTGCAGTGGAACCCACAGGGCAAACGTGGTAGAGGGAGACCAAGAAACACCTGGAGGAGGAGTGCCAGAGCAGGCTACAGATGGGACGATCTGGAGAAGCTGGCACAGAACAGGACGAGGTGGAGAAATATTGTCAGTGGTCTATGCTCCTCCTTGGAGTAACAGGCCAAACGAACGAACGAACGATGGGTTAATGTAGACAAAATGGCCACAGAGCACAAGATAGCTTCTCAGCTCAACAGTGTCACTGATTTGAATCTATGAACAATGATGACTTACTTGATGACGCTTGATGGTTCGTTTTGGTGATCAACAGCATAAACGCACATTATGTTCCACTCATCTGTGAATGAAATGGTCATTTTGGGCGGAGTTTGGCCACTTTATATTTCAGTGACACTTCACACAACCTAATTTACATTATAATACAGTAATCCATTCCAAACAAACCTCAAGGATTCACTCATATCAAAATGCATTTGGCTACTGGATGTTGAGTCACATTTAATGAGAGACACTGTAAACAGAGTGACCATAAAAGAAAATGCGAACACACTGTATTTTTCTCACAAATATCAGAAAATCTGCTATATTTATCAGCAAAATAATCATTTCAAGAAAAACAGGTCAGGTTTTTATCCAAAATATATCAGTTTGATGATAGACACGAGTTTCTAATTAATTTCTCTTGATATCATGAACTCATTAGCAGTGAGGTGTTTAAAACTGAATCATGTTTAGTTTCTTCCGAAACCAAAATGAAGCAAAATTAAACTCTGAGCAATAAAACTAAAAACGTACAGGTATAAGAAAAAGCAAAGGGAGTTGCTTTCCACAGCAAAGTCACATCAAAACAAATCTCCACACTTTGAGTCCGGTTTACTGAAGGATCGACTGGCAGGTTTGATCTCCGTGAGGTTTAGCTGACATGAGAACTAATGAAAAACAAACGTGTGAAAAGCTGAGCTGGTGACAGCAGATCTTCATCACTCGCTCCATTACTGATGTTACTGTCAGTGAGGAGGAACCCAGTGTCTGATCGTACAGGACTGTGAGTCTCAGAGATGTTCAGTCAGTGGAAAACAGATCTCCAGCAGACGGCAGAGGAGCCAGACCGCCGGTGACGTTCGGTAGAAGAGAAAGATCTGGAAGACTCTGGATGTGAGACTTGAGCTCCTTCCTCACTTGTGTGACGCGAGCCAGTTTCTGCTTGTATTCCTGCAAGAACATCAGACAAAGAACGACTGAATCGATCAGACAACTGTTCATTTTTTTTAAAGAAAGTAATAGTTTTGTTCAGAAATGATGCATTAAATTGATCAGAATTTACATTAAAGACATAACGTTACAGAAGATTTATATTTCCAAAGAATGCTGTTCTTTTAAACTTTCTATTCATTAAAGAATCTTGGAATAAAATGGTTCACATTTTCCATAAAAATATTGAATTGTTTTCAATATTGAATATTATAAGGAATGTTTCTTGAGCAGTAAATTAGCATATTAGAGTGATTTCTGAAGGATCATGTGACACTGAAGACTGGAGTAATGATGCTGAAAATTCAGCTTTGATCTCAGGAATAAATTATATATTAAAATAGAAATCAGTTATTTGCAATATTACTGTTTTACTGTACAGCCTTGGTGAACAGAAGAGACTTCTTATTAAAAACATTTTTAATAATTCTTATGTATTTCAGATACTTAAAAGCAGAGGTGGGGGACTCGAGTCACATGACTCGACTTGACTTGGACTTGACTTGACTTGTTCATGACACTGCACGAGCGCAGGAACACAGCGCGCCAAATACACGGAGCAAGAGAATCTCGCGATGTTCTTGCTTGTTCATGAACGAATCAACTGTTTTGAATGAATCGGTTCAGTGAACACTTCTGAGATAAAGCTGTGATTTGCCACCACTTACTGGCGGCATTAATGTCATAGAGTTGGTCTATCAGTTCATTTCATATTTCTATATTCAATTTTTTGTAATTAATTATTTTTCCTACAGAACAAACAGAAAACAAAAACAAAACAAAACAAAAAGCTTAGGCAGACCTTAAATGCACAGCTGTCAATTTAGTACTTATTAAGATAAAAATAAGCTACAGGGGAAGATACATAAACATTAACAGCAATAGGCTTCTTGTTTTGAGCCATGATGACAATAGTTTTCAAGAACAATGTAGGTAATCATGCAAAGTGAAAGAAACAGTCCAAATAGGGTGTCTATATCCGATGAAAATTTTGGGTCCATTTTATTTCTGATATAAGGGGTGATTTGTAGTCAGCATATTATTTAAAATGGAATAGCATGTTTTGTTACACACAGGGGCGGATTTAGCGATTTGGGGGCCCTAAGCAAATTTCAGGTATGGGTCCCCTATACAATAACTATGTGTCCTTTTATGCTTAACCCCTATTTTGCTCACTCGCACTAGTTTTTAGTTTATTAGTTAATTAGTCAACCTTCTGCTGTTCTAAAGCCAAATTAGGCTACCTTATTTTTTTGGGGATCTCAAAAAGAAGACATTATCAAAAAATAAATAAATAAAATAAAAAAAGAAAAGAAAAATGCGTGCACTTGTCCATTTAATAAATTGTAAAAAAAAAATTCAACCTTTTTACAAACATAAAACTATCCCATGCAACTCATTCCATATTCCAAGTGTTTATAACCCTTATTTTGCTCGCTGGCTCTAGTTTATAGTTTATTTGTACCTTAACAACCAGTAATTTGTCAATCTGATGCTGTTCTAAAGCCAAATTTGGCTACCTTATTTTTTGAGATTACAAATGAAGACATTATCACAAAAAAAAAAATGCTTGCACTTGTCCATTGAATAAATTGTAAACTTTTCCAATCTTTTTACAAACATAAAATTATCCCAGGCAACTCATTCCATATTCCAAGTGTTCTGAAGGCATACTGTAGGCTTTGCCGAGAAACTAATCGAAAATGAAACTTATTGTTAAGAGAAAATCTCCAGTCATTGCATTCGTGCATTTATAGGAGTACGCGGCAGTTCGCGCCGGTGCGCCTAGGAGAAGCACACAAGAGAGTCATTTTGAAGCATCAAGGTAAATAAAATTGTGACTTGAAACACAATACTTTCTTTATTGAGGTGAATATCTCTGTTTTGAGACAGTCAGACAGCCTAAAATGCGCACAAAGAGCGCTCCCTCATAAATCACTATAGCAGTCTCTCACTTCAATTCATTGCGATCTCACGACGTTCCGTTAATAAGCACTACACTGCACAATGAATCTCTTATTTACATCGTATCTACACTTTGTTATAAAGAGATGATCCCCAAACTTGCAGAACTCAGCATTTTGATTGGTAAGTGGATTCTAACTTGGTCACTGCGTTCAAGAAATCAGCGCACATGTCTGTGAACGCCTACATTGCTCAACACTGCAAATATGTTTCACCAATATCAGATGGGGCCCCCTGATTCCCCGGGGCCCCAAGCGGCTGCTTACCTCGCTTATTGGTTAAGTCCGCCCCTGGTTACACACTGAAGTTATTTAGCGTGCTCCCAGACTGAATCCCAGTATTCACTGGAGATATTTAATGCGAAATCATTTTCAAACATCTATTATCTGTGTCTCCGAGGATGGTCAAACTCAATATAACATAAATATGAGATACATATTTTTATCTTGCATTTTTATCAATATTTTCTCAATTACAGACTTATCGGTATACAAAGTAGTATTTTGCCTATTTTCCAAATGTTATATTTAAAACATTATTATTTAAAATGTATAATTAAAAAAGTAAATTTCTGAGGAGAAATGAATAAGGTCGTGTGGCAAAAATATATTTGTTCCTGTTTGATACTGTGACTTGACTTGACTTGACCCTTATCAGGACTCGACTTGACTTGCTTGAGGTGAGCCACTGACTTGACTTGACTTGCTTGATTTGTTTGTACTGTGACTTGAGACTTACTTCAGACTTGATGGTAGGGACTTGGGACTTGCTTGTGACTTGCCCCCACCTCTGCTTAAAAGTCATTTCAATAATGCATTAACCCAAAAATGTATTTTTTTAGTCTTTCCAAATATGTTTGATTTACTTTTTTCCATGAAACACATAATGAAACTTTTTACCGAACTTGTTTTTCAGCTCCAAAATGGACAAAAAGTGCATGAAGTATCCCAAAAGTTGTCTTGGCAATGTATTCAAAGTCTTCTCAAACCAAGACAGCTTTTTTTGTGAGCAATTAAACCCAACTTAAGTTGAAGCACAAATATAATTTATCAGGGAATAATGGTTTCATTTTGCTATCGGATGATTTCTAAAAACATTAATATAGAACATAAGTAACTTGGATTACTTCCATAATACTATTTTGTTCCTTGAAGGTAAAAATCACATCCACTTTTACTGAAAACATCAGCTCTGATATTCTGCAGAAATTCTCCCGAGGAAGAGAGACAATCAAAAAGGTTTGGGAAGACACGAGGAGTAGATGATCACTTTTCCTTAAAGTATTTAGGAGTGTCGTACCTCCAGCTTCTTCTCCCTCTCGTTGAGCGCGTCTCTCTGGCTCTGGATGTATTCTGTCAGCATTCGGGCGAGCTGTCTCCGGTCCTCTAACTCAGCGGCCAGGCGTCCGTTATACTCGGCCAGCAGCAGACAGGCCTCGTCCACCGTCTTTGACAGCTTATCTGCGGCCTGTTTATCTGCAGAGAATACGGAGAGATTAATCAGAAAACCACTTCCTGTTAGACAGTGTTACGTTTCTCCTGCGAGACCCACCTGTGATCTTCTCCAGAAGAGAAACGTCCTGCACTTCCTGTGGAAGTGACGCGATCTTCTGTCTCACCGCAGCGTCACCTGAAGCAGCGTTCTCTAGATCCTGCAGCGCTTTCACCAGATCCTCAGTCTGTGGATCAAGCCAATCACACACAACCTTTCTTAGAAATCAGGTTCATTTCTAAAATCTGATTTGATGAACTTAATTCACAATGCTGGTAAAATGGCACGATTCTATGGAACCTTAAAAAAGAATAATAGTAACAATACCATAATTTTGACCATAATTGATCTGAAAATCAAGGTTAGAATCACATTTCTTTGAGTAAATGGCAAGTAAATGTTTCCCACAAACTAAGGGGCTCATGGGAAAAAGTGCACCCTAATATGTAATATAATGTATATATAAAAAGTATAAACATATTAGTAGTTGCTTTGAAACGTTAAGCAAATCAACTGCTCATACTTTTTATGTAAACATTATATTGCATACATTATATTATATTAACATTAATATAATTTATAAAATTATATTTTCCCCCATGAGTCTCTTAAATGCCATTTATTAAATTTACATGCCATTTATGCAAAGAAGTGTTGTTCCTACCTTTGATTGTTGATACTGATTGTTATTATAGAATTTGTATTCAATATTGGGCTTTTAGATTTAAAATTATGTATTTATATGTATATTTATTATTATTTTAACAGTTATTTTTAGACTTTTGGCCTTTACTAGTCCATTTTAAATGGTCCTGCAAAGTGAACAATAAATAAAAATACAAACATTCCATATAATAATAATAAAAGTATTCAAATAAAAATGTTTAAACGTTTTCAGATGGAGAACCACATTTAAAGTTGCTTTAGCAGTGCATCTGAAATTGTTTTAAACAATATAGACAGACAGAACTTTTGTATTTTTATTTAGTATTTCAATTTATTTTTAACACTGCAGGACCATTCAAAATGGACTAATAAAGTTAATCATCACTCTCAAGAGTCAAGGGTTATAATCACATCTCTTTTGAGTAAATGTCATCCGTACCAGTTGTGGAGCAGCTGCGTCCATCTCACGGGGAGAGTAGTGACCTCTGTAATCATCATCTTCCTCCTCCTCTTCCTCTTGGACCTTCTGGTAGCTTCTCTTTAAATTTTTTCTATCATCTGCTACAAAAAAAAAACATGCAATTTTTACTTCACTTTACTTCCGTTCATGAATTCTACAGGACAAGACAGGACAGTGAACAAACATGCATTTTGGTGAAAACAATGCCTGATGAAGGTTGCATGACCAAAAAGCTGTATTAAAATATGATTTGCAAGCTGTAGTATGAAAACTGAAATAAGACAAATTGAAGACAGAGGTGTAAAGAGTACCGGAAAACCATACTTGAGTAAAAGTACAGATACCTTACAGTGAAAATTACTCCACTACAAGTTACAAGTCGCCAATTCCAAAACAACTTGAGTAAAAGTCTTAGGGTATCTGATTTTAACTGTACTTAAAGCTGCAGTCCGTAACTTTTGCTTCTTTGTCGCTATCTCTTTTTGAAAACCTGGAATTGCAGCTCTGTGCAGAATTATCTTCCGTATGTGGGGCTGTGATCCGGTGCTCCGGCACGGCTCCAGCGCGGATGAATCTAATGTTTTGAGGTGAATATGTGGCAGTCAGTCACGCACCGGTGTGGATACTGTACTCAGGATTCACAGATTCTAGCCTATGTCTTGAAATATATGACCCAAATAAGAATTTTCACTGTATATTGTCATCTGAACAAGTAAGTAATAAGTCTGCCACGTTTGTTCTGACCAACTGAGGAAAAAATAATTACAATAAATCGCGCTACCAATGGTAATCAAATGGCATTGCGTGACTACGAGTATAGTGTGTATTAGCGTGTAGAATTAAATTTCTGTACAGTGAATTTCATATTAAGAAATTATTTTAACCCAAAAAGCAAACTATGCTCCCTTCAAACTGGTTTTCTTTCAAATACAATTCTTGTGAAATCCCAGGCTATCTGTTATCAGAAGCACATTTAAAACTGGAAAATAATTTAATTTTAATTTCATAAACACATAATCTTTTCTGGATTACAATCCGCCATCAAAATGATACATTTAATTATTCCAGCTGCTGTGAGAAAAGGCTATAAGCGATCCTCCACCTGCAGGATCCTCACGTGCTATAGTCTAGGAGCCGGGACAACTTCTTTATGTTTACAGACGTGACGTAATGACACAGTGCCATGCTCGAATTTCCCACGAAAACCTACCCGTACCACTCAAATTAAAAAACGTTTTTATAAGCTTATAAAGCTAAAGTAAGGTGATAGTTTTGAACACTGGCTGGTCATTTTTAACCCAAAAAAGTTACGGACTGCAGCTTTAAGTATTTTACTTGTACTAAATATAGGCTCAAAGATGCACTAGTCAAAGAGACATGCCAGTCAAAAACTGTAACGTTGTGGAAAAGCTGAGGAAAACAGGCAGAGGCAAGGATCTATGTGCAGGCATTTCATGGAAAAACTAGAACAAACAATAAACCAAAACCAAAGGGAACAAAGAACAGAATGATGGGCAAACAGACAACCATTACATTCAACAACTCACAAAGAACTAAATAAACACTATAGGGCTATCTATATCTACATATCTCTCTCTCTACAAACACCACAGGAGACAGGAAGTGACATAAAAGTCCAAGTCCAAGACAAGGCATAGAGAACACGTAACAAACAAGAAAGAGCTGATTTGTAAGGAGAGCAATCACGTTTATTTTCTAAAACCAAAATAAAACTGAACACCTCAAAATTGCAAATAAATAAATAAAATTAAAAATAAAAAGTCAAAGGCGTCTTGCACTGTTTGTGCTGGTTTCGGCCTCATTGCCAGCTGCAGTCATGTCCTCATCTCATGTATAAAACACCTGTGATTCACAACTACTTGCTAAGGTTCACGTAAAGTAGCCTTGTTGACAAGTTTAGGTGAGCAAGCGCAAAACACACAAGATATAGTACTTTCAGTGCTCTGTAGTTGGCGATATCACATCTTTTGTAGCAGAAATAAACTGCAGCAGAAAAGCTAGGTGCCATGCAAAATGTGATGTGTAACTGCAACACTCATTACAAATGTAGTGGAGTAAAGAGTACAGATACTCAATCAAAAATGTAGTGAAATAGAGAGTAAAAATTGTTAATATCTTTGATACTCAGTACAACTACCCGAAAAGATACTCAAGTACAGTAATTAGTTACATTTCCTCAAGTACTTTACACCTCTGTATGAAGCATGAATGATGAAAACGTGACAAATTAAATTCTTCTTTATCTAGATTGCAGCTCTGATCGCTCTGCAGCTCTGGACATTCATCTATCATCAGGTGCATCTTGGGATGTTTTTAAAAGCGTTTACACAGTATGCATGTATTGCGCTGACCTGCGGGTTTCTGTTTGGGACTGTCCGAGTCTTCAATAGCCAGTTTGAGCTGCTGGATGAAATCTGCACGATAGAGGCTTCGCTCCTGCCAGATGTTCAGCAACCTCTCCATGTGCTTCTTACAACCGTCATCTCCATCTCTGCCAGAGAAAGACACAGAATATATGTGAGACAGGACAGATTCATGCTATTGAAAACATGAAGCATATATGAAGGTGCGTTTACCTGGCCACATGTGAGCAGGCATCAACCAGGACACCCTCAAAGTCTTTGGTGAACTCGGGACCCTTTTTCTTGCTGTTCTGAATCACGTCATTAGCCAGATACAGGAACGTCAACTTCCTGCTGCTTTTAGCTGAACAACAAACATTTCATTATTACTAACTTTAGAACAAACACTTTTTGTGCATTTCAGTTTTAATGTTTCAGCCTTTTAACCATTTTTGAAGGTTAAGCTTGTTTACACAACCAACATGTCTTTTGCAAACTAAACTAAACAAGTAAAGTTTGGTCTTACATTCCTTGATTCCCAGATCTGTTTGTACCATTTAAAGCAACAGTTCAGCCAAAAAATAACATTTGTTGTTCTCATCCTCAGGCTGTCCAAGATGTAGATGAGTTTGTTTCTTCATCAGATTTGGAGAAATGTAGCGTTGCATCACTTGCTCACAAATGGATGCTCTGCAGTGGATGGGTGCCGTCAGAATGAGAGCTGTTAAAAACATCACAATAATACACACCACTCCAGTTCATAAGTTAACATCTTGAGAAGAGAAAAGTTGCATGTTTGTAAGAAACAAATCCATCATTAAGGTATTTTAACTTCCATGCATGATCCATAATCCATAACACTTCTTCCAGTGAAAAAGTTTGTCTCTCACATCAAAATCCACCCACATATTTGTTTAGAGCTGTTTCTGGCTTGTTAACCGTTTTTAATCTGTGCAGATTTCTCTCCTGATTCAGACCAAATAGCTTTTTCACTGGAGGAAGTGTTTTTATGGAGTATGGAAACACATTTTAGCTGGAAGCAATGGTTAAAATTATTTTTAAAAACATCTTAATGATGGATTTGTTTCTTACAAACACGCAGCTTTTCACTTCTCCAGATGTTAACTGATGGACTGGAGTGGTGTGGATTACATGTGATGTATTTATCAGCTGTTTGGACTCTCATTCTGACGGCACCCATTCACTAGATTCATCGTGAGCGAGTGATGCAATGCTACATTTCTCCAAATCTGATGAAGAAACAAACTCATCTACATCTACATCTACAGTAGAATGATGACATTTTCAGCAAATTTTCATTTTTGGGTGAACTATTCCTTGAACTACATTGTAAACCCAAAGCTGCAGCTGGTAACCGATCATCGGTGTCAGCAGCAGTAGAACTCTCTCTTACCTTTCTTCAGTTCTCTGTGCCACACGCGCACGATGAAGGATGCATGTTTGCGGTGATGAATGATCCACAAAGACAGAGTCTGAACGCTCTGCTGCGAGTTACTCAGTTCAGACAGCTTCTTCTCCAGCGCAGACTCGGAGAAAGACGACATGCTGACCGCTCTCTCTCACCGAACACCCTGAGAAGACACAACAGGTTATAAACAGGTCTGAGTTGCATGACTTAAGATATTTAAAGTTGCTTTCGAACTAAGGGGGCTCACAGGAAAAAAAGGACCCTAATATTTATAATATAATATATAAATCATACACGTTCTCTCATACTGTCATATAAATTTTAATCGGGAAGCTTGATATTAAATAAAAACGCTACAATAATACAATTTATGTTAACTAACCACATACATACACATTATTTAACCACTTTCAAATGCATCTATCTTATTTTTAAATAATTGTTATGCATATAGCATTCATGACCTCATTTTCTGTGGTCTAGTTGTATTAAGAGAGACCACATGGAATATTTGTACTTTGAAGACCAATACAGTAAAACAAAGTACATATAAATAAGATATGCATATATAAACAGGAGATATAATAGGAGAGTTTGAACTTAAACTCCACACAGAATCTGAGTTATTGATTAGTTGAGAAGGTGATTAGTTGTAATGCACAATTTCTGGGACATGCAGCCAACCTATTCAAAACAGTAAAAGCTAATTAAGCAGATTAAAGAAACAAATCAAGCAAACAGCCAAAAGATAAAGGCAACGTAAATAAATTCTCACCTGTCAGCAGTTTTTGTAACGTTAGCCTTATCTGGATTTAAGTTCAGTATGGCACAACGCACGCGGGAACCACTAAATACGAACTACCGCGGATCAAAAGCGTGGTTTAAGTCGAGATATTAATAAATCGAATTAATAAAATACAATCCGTGAGTATATTCCGGGAAACTTTTGCCGAATGTTCGGACACGATGAGATTCTGTTCCAAGTTGGTTGATAAACAAACGAGTGGTCGCGTATGTGACGTCATACGGACGCGACGCGACATCATGCTGGATGTGTATTTTTGCAACACTGTAATCTTGTGTCGTTTTAAATAATAATACCGGTCATTTTCAAGTCACGTGTGCTCTTTTGTCTAGGAAACCCAGCCTTTGTTAGGTCGCAGGCGTTGAGGCTCTCTCTCTCTGGACTGAAAGTCGTAATTTTATGTTTAATGAAATGAAGCAGGAGTTTATTGACATGATTTTGAGCTTGAAACTGCATGTGTGCTGCTGCTGCTGACACTGAAACACTAGAGTAAGTACTGTGGGACGTTTTAAGGGGCGGGGCTGTAAGTAAATATTCAATGTGCTCATATGTTAAAATAAAACATGACCATAGAAGAATAGACGAAAAACAAATAGTTTTGTATTGTGACTTTACGACTTACTTGGGCATCATCTTATTAATCACACACAGTAACAAGAGTGATATACACCTTATAGGACACCTTAGTGTGACTTTTGTCAATGTTTGTTTGTTTTAAGATAATATGCTTTATGTATGCTAGTGAAAACAATTATCAGCAATATTATTTAAGAAGTTGATATGAAAATGATATGCATTCATTGTGAAATGCATTTACTATATAATCAAAATGTCACTTCAAGAAATCAGTCATTGAATACTAACAGATGCTGATTAATATTTGTTCAATTGCTAAAAGATTCTCTTTGTCATGCATTTCTCATGTCTCTCTTGAGATGACTTTTTATTAACATCCCTCACAGATCTCGTATCTCCATACATGAAGAATGGCTGAACATCAGATCGAAGACCCAAAGATTGCATTTGCATATCTCCGCCCCTCCTGTGTCCTCCTGACCAAAGAACCTACAGCCGCTAATGTAGAAGCTCTTAGCGGTCATCTCCGCAGCGTGAGCGATGGGACTCTCCAACAGCTCCAGGATTATATTCTGTTTCCTCTCAGATTTGTCCTCAAAACCCCTGGCTCCAAGCGGGAGGGACTTGTCCAGGTGGTCATGGAAGCCTTGACGTATGTGCTGGAGACCACTTGCGTTCAGAGATGGGATTCTCTGCGAGATCTTTTCTCAGAGCTTTGCCTTTGTCTTTGTTCTCCAAAAGACCCGGGAAAACCCGCCAAGACCTCTGAGGAACTAAAACTGTCCGTCCTTAGATGCCTGGATGCTCTTATGCACTCTGCCTACGGTGACATTGTTTTTAAACTCTATGAGCCAAGCATGTTGCCTGGACTTGGAGCCGCCGTTTCACTTCTTCTGGCATTAGCAGAGCATGAAAAGGCCAGAGGAGTTCAAACGGCTTCTCTTAAATGTCTCCTTTCTTTGTTTCAGCAGTGCGACTGCAAAGAGGAACACATTGAGCTAGGACGGGATGAGAGGTTTATGCTCGGACGCACCTTGGCCACTTTTTTACCTGGGATTTCTCGAGCCCTGAGTCTCGTAATAAGTGGAGATGTTAGACAAGGCCATACAGTTACAGTGAAGGCAATGAGGGTTTGGTACAAAGCAGTAGGTCTGGTAATGGCTGATGAGCAGCTTCAGAAAGCAGACAATGATATAGCAGCTGGTGATTTAGGAAGGGCTGAGGAGCTTGTTGTAAAGAGGACTCCATCCTGGCGCAAAACCACATCCCAGCGCCTTGCTTTGGTCTTACAGAAGATCATTTCTTGCACTTCTGCCCACCCGCATTGGAGAGTCAGGCTTGAGCTGGTCAATCTATCCCGTTTTCTTCTTTCTCAGTGTAGCCAGTCTGTGGGTGAATGTGTCGGTCCTCTACTGGAAGCATTGGTAGGTGCTGTCAACGATGAGGAACCTGAGGTTAAGCACAGGTGCAAGGCAGCATTGGATGAGGTGGCACAAATGGGTCAAACCAATGGCAAACAGGACTTTACTGATATTCTCTCCGAAAACCTCCACAGCTTGGCGTCATCCTTACCTAGACTCATGAGAACATCTGATGACCAACGCAAGCTCTTTGTTCTTAACGTGTTCCTTGGGTACCTCAAGATTCTGGGGCCCAAAGTGGATGCGGTACTAACTTCAGCAGTACATCTGGAGCGCATCTCCAAAGCATTGATGCAGGTGATGGAGCTGGACGTAACGGATGTGAAGATCATCGAGGAGAGAACTCTAACATCTTCGACAGACTTGAGACCTGTCTTGCACCAAATCCCATCCCAGAGGAAATACTTCCTCTACTTCACAGATGACAAGATATTCTCAGCACTCAGGAAGATCTGCCGCGTGTTGGGATACTACGGAAACCTCTACCTTCTTGTTGACCGCTTCATGGAATTGTACAAGGAGTCTTCGGTTTACAGAAAGCAAGCTGCTTTGGTCCTCAACGAGGTCGTTGTTGGTGCTGCAGGCATTGGGGTAGAAACGGACAGTTCTAGGATTGATTGTTCAGGAACAAACCAGTCCAGAACAAGTCGAGAAGACTTGAAATCTTCAATCATGTCTATCATCGAGGAGTACATCAGTTTGAGTAACTGGCATCTCCCTACAGTCTCAGAAGCCTTGGAAGGGAAACTTGAGTTTACAACTTCCTTGGTGTCCAATAATCCAGAACGAAACTGTTTGCAATTGCTTCCAGCATCTAAAACCTCAGCGCTCCACCAACTCAACAGCAACATCTGGCAAATCTGCATCCAGTTGGAGGGCATCGGAGGCTTCGCCGTGGCATTAGGCACCGATTATCGTCTGTTTCTGATGACGACGCTATACCCTGTGCTGGAGAAGGCCGGGGACGAGTCACTTCTTGTCAGCCAAGCAGCTTTTAGCGCAATGTGTGACATCTGCAATGCTTGCGATTACAGTTCACCCAAAGAGCTTGTCATCATGAACTCTGACTACCTTCTCAATGACGTTTCTCTAAACCTAGCCAGACCCAGCATTCACCCTCATGCTCCGCGAGTTCTTGCGGTCATGTTCACTCACTCGGATGCCAGTCTGCTGCCTCTAGTGGCCGATGTGGTGCAGGACGTGTTAACAGCACTTGATCTCAGCTATGACCAGAGAACGCCACAGTTCTGTAGTGTGCTACACTCACTCATGAAAGCACTCGGTGAGTCTTACTTTTCCTTCGTTTACTTAAAGACATAGTTCACCCAAAAAGTTACATTGCTGTCTAATGAGGATCAGAAAGCTCTTGGAATTCATCAAAAAATATCTTAATTTGTGTTCTGAAGACGAACAAAGGTCTTACGGGTTTGGAACGACATGAGGGCGAGTAATTAATGACAGAATTTTCATTTTTGGGTGAACTATCCCTTTAACTATTATTTTGGAAAATGTTACTATTAAGTATTAGTGTCAAGTTTGAAAAATCAACACGTGTTACACCACAGTGAGATGGTTTCCCGCTATTATGGAGCGCCAGGAGACACCCAGCAAAGAGACCCAGAATAAAGAGTGTGTGAACCTGAGGCAGTTTCTCCTGGACTATAAGAAGCAGAAGGAGCTTGCAGAAGGCATTGGAGTAGAGGAGGAAGATCCTAATGATTTGGGTTTGTCATTTACATTCATGTTTGATTAAATGCATGTTTCTTCAGTATTAACCCCGGAGAAAAAAGTGCTCTGTTTTCAGGCACTAATTTTGTACTTAATATACTAAAAATGATCCTTTAGTACTTCTTAGATAATCGTATGATCATGTAAGTGTACTCAAATGTACTATTTTGGGACACCATGTACTGTATATGAACTAAAATGTTATTTTATTATACTTTCTCTGTATTCAAAAATGTATTATTTAGATACCTTTTGTAGTAACCCACTAGTGTATGAAAGATGGGTTCAAGTGGTAACTACATTTTTTTTTTTTTAATACAGAGAAAGTTTGGTAAAAGCACATTTTAGTTTATATTCATGGCTTCCTGAAATGGCCCATTTGAGTACACTTTATGATACACTTTAGATTATCACTTTAGAAGTACTAAAAAATCATTTTTAGTGTATTAAGTACAAAATTAATGCGTGAAAATAGAGCACTTTAAGTACGTTATGGAAGTGCACTATTTAAATGCTCTTACCTTTCTAAGTGATCTGACTTATGATTTTTGCCTGGTGGATGATACAACTTCTCAGGCTCTTCAGCCAAATTTAGCAGAATTGTGCACACATTCAAACCTGAATTGAGAACATTTTAGAGAAATTTGTATACTTGATTAAACTTTTTGGACCTACATTTCTCAGGATGCATTATCTGTGCTGACTTTCTTTGAAACGCAGTTCAGTAAATTGCTCTACGATAGAAAATGGCTGTGCTTTACAGTTCCTGCCTGTAATTTAATTCTTGCACAGCAGACGACAGTAATGATCCAGTGAGTTGTCGCAGCATAAAAGTAAAAAGTGCTAGAAGTGTTACGTTAATTCTGCTGGAGGTTTCATCATAACTGCAGACCTGTAATAGGGGTAGTCGGTTCCCCTTGAACAAGCTGCGGTAAGTGCTTTACACAAGGGTACAGATGTAATAGAGCAAAATTATGATCGCACAAACTCTGTTTTTGGCTCGTCTTCAATCCTCCACATGCTGAGGCTTTCAACTCAGAGCTCAGATTTCTGATCATTAAACCAACACCACACAGAGCTGAATTCCCAGACCGATTCATTATTATGGCGTTCTTACTATCACGCTGAAGGTTTGTAGCTGATTTACAAGATGCATTCAGCTGATGATATTCTCACAGAGCCAGACTTTTGAGCATGCAGTCGAATGCACAGGAATGACAAACCAATTAGGTTTTTAAATTCTCCTATCCACAGAAGTTCCTCCACCAACTTCTGATGAGGACACAGATGGTCCTGCGGAGAAAAAGGAGCTTCCTCTTCATATCCAGATTGCGAAAGACGTGATGGAGCGATGCATCCACCTGCTCTCTGACTCCAGCCTGAGAATCCAGCTCAAGGTTGTAAACTCTCTTCTGTTTACGTATAATAGCTTTGGCAATGCTGCAGGCGTGCTTCCTTTGAGAAGAGAGGGTCTAAAGTCAAAAGTGCATGTGCGTTTACAGGTGTTGGACATCTTGGAGTTGTGTGTGTGCATTTTATGTCTGCGAGAGGACGAGCTGCTTCCCATGGTGCACCGGTGCTGGCCTGCTCTCCTCCACCGTCTCACCAACGATGACCCTCTCGCTGTACCGCGAGCATTCAAGGTGAGATAATGTCCTAGCATCCACCCACTACACCCTAGCAACCAGATAGCAATACGCAAAAAAATAAAAATCAAGCCTTAGCAATGCCTCGTTTACGCTGCAGGGGCCAGTTGCATAAATGTAGACTCTATGTTAAGACAGCGTCTTAAGAACTAGTTTGGCCAACTAGCAGTTAACCAAGGGGTGATCGCTCTTATATTTTGGATTCATCTTAGACTAATCAAAGTTTTTATGTAACATGCTTAAAGGGGGGTTCTTGCACCACGCACTAGCCAAGACGGACCAACTTGATTCTACATCTGACAGTCGCATTGGCACATATCTGATTTATATCTGATCCATTTCCACATATGAATGAGGCCTGAAACCGATCTCAGAATATCCGAATGCATGCGTTTTTTTTTTCTTCACATGGTCATAGAACATAGATCTGTCTCACATGTGAGCAAAAAAATCGGAATTGGGTCACATTTAAATGTGTAAATGAGGCCCATCCACAATACCCTAGCATTTTAAAATTGTATATGCACAATATTGTAGTTTAATGATCTGCATTAGCAATATATAATTGGCTAGATACTGTTCTTGAGAAAAGCGAAGCTTGCTAGCCAAGCCATAGTGATGCATGAAGGATTCATTAGTGAATCAATCCGAAACAAAATTGGTCAAAAAGTGTGTAAACCCTGTAGTTTAATATTATTGCGTTGACTGTGATGGTCACATTTAAAAGAAATGCTGTTCTTTTCAACTTTCAATTCAAAGAATGCTGAAAAATCAAATGTAACACTGAAGAAAAAATGAAGCAGCACAACTGTTTTGATAAAAATCAGAAATGCACCAAATCAGCATATTAGAATGATTTCTGAAAGATCATGTGACACTGAAGACTGTAATGATGCTGAAAATTCAGATTTGATCACAGGAATAAATTACATTTTAAAATGCATTCAAATAGGAATCAGTTATTTAAATCTGTAATGATATTTGAGAATATTACTGTTTTTACTATATTTTTAATCAAGTAAACGCAGCCTTGGTGAGACTTCTTTGAAAAACATAAAAAAAAAAAATCATACCAACCTCAAACATTTGAATGCTATTGTATATGAGTTGGAATACAACTACAGATCTGGCAGATCATCAGGTTGCTCTGTTTTTCTCCGTGGATCTCACGTCCAGGTGTTGTGTGTTCTGGGCGAGTCGTGTGGAGATTTCCTGAGGAAACGCGTGTCTAAAGAGGTTCTGCCCCGTCTCACCTCGTCTCTGATGAAGCAGGTGGAGGTCAGCGCTCGCTCCGGACCCGTCTACACACACACACTGGCTTACAAACTCCAGCTCGCTGTGCTGCAGGGCCTCGGCCCTCTGTGTGTGAAACTGGACCTGAGTAAGTCTGGACATCAGTGTCCCAAACACATGCTGGAAACATGCCTTATGATATTCAATAATCAGCTATTGAGGGAGATTTATTTATATATAAAAAAAACATTTATTTTTAATGACAGTTATAATTTAATATATTGTGTAAAGAAAACAAAATGAAAAAGATAAGGTTCCATTGTCCCTCCTACGTTAAAATATATTAAGTGGAATGAAAATGTATTAAATTATAATACATTTTATAATAGCTTAGGGGACAAGGCAATGGAAAAAAGGATATTTTGATATCTTATTAGTCCTTGATATACTCTAATAGATTTGGTTAATATTTTTAATTTTTATTTTATTTTTAGATTCTGCTTTCACTATAATATTAGTTAAATATTTAATTTTTAATTTTTTTATAAGTTTTTGCTTTTTAAAAAATATTTAAATATAGTTTTTATCAAGATTTTTATTGATTGATTTTAGTTTAATTTTTATAAAAAAATTTAAATTGTATTTTTTTCCCCCCTAAAATGTTATTTAAAGTTTTAGAAATATTGCCTTGGCAACTAGCTGAAATAAAATAAGTTTAAATTTTATATTTTATTTTATTTCATTTCATTTCAATAACCCTGAATGGGAGGAAAAAATGTTACTTCAGTGCTCTTGCTTGCAAATTGAAAGCAAAACTAGGGATGGAACTAAAAACTATTTCAGTGCTTTTGACTGAATGCTTTTCAACATTTTTAAGAGCTGTTTCTTGGGGGAACGCAATAGTCATTTTTAATATTCTTTTGTATTTGTTTCTCCAATCATATATTTTTTTAATTGAAAAAAAAAACAAAAAAAAACATTTTAATGAAAGATCAAAGATGACTTTTTTTCCATGCTGATAAATTGTGCACAATACAGTCAGACACTGAAATGTACATTTTGTATGTCTAACATTTGCGAGCATGTGATCAGCACTAGATGGCAGCCTCGCATCAGTCTCGCGTCACAGCTGCAGCAAACGCGTCAAAGTCAATCTCACCGTAAGCGATGAAGACGTGCTCCTGTTAATGTCACATCACAGCTCCAGCTGAACACCCCAGAGCTTTGCTCAGACACACACTGTTCATTCCTCTGGAGGAGCTCCGAGGGGATTTTTACTCTTTCGTAGCGGTTGTTTTCGTTTTTCCTCACCCTCAGTGGGTTTTCTGATGTAATCCAGACGCTTTGTGAAACAGAAAAACCTCACATGCTGCAGTTTGGCTCATGCACTCAGGCTTAATGCATGTAAATATGATTGACTATTGACTGATAAAATAACGTTTTCAATATCAGCCTCGAGTCTGGCGATGTCTGGGAGCCATATTACAGACCAAACCATGAGAAATTTGAAGCCAGTGGTTTGTGAAATGCTGAAGTGATTTGTCGTTTGATTGAGCCGCCATGTGGAGAAGATTCATCCAGAGAAAAACACTGAATACTGATAGAGTTACCATGGTTATGAGAGACACCTGAGAGACAGACAGACAGACAGACAGACATGAGAGGTCATGCTGTTTATTTCCCAGCTGGCTCTAGTGCGCTCTCTCTCTCACACATCATTTTTCCTCTTTATTATTCTCCATCCATCCTTCATTTCTCTCTGTCTCCGGTCTCGCCGTCCCTCTGCATTCACCTCCATTTTTCTAGAGTAATGAGGCTCTACATCAGGCTTCTTAATTAATTAATTAGGATAATGCTGCCATGGAGACTATTAGAATATATTAGAACATCTGTGGCCATTATGACGCAGGCGTTCACTGTTTGCATTTCTGCTGTGAATTTTAAGTCAATGCCGGCGAATTCACTGGAGAATGCATTATGGTTTGTGGGAATAGAGAATTAGGACAAATCTATAATAGTGTAATAGTCTCAAATAGTATTTGAGCACTTGAAATATTTGCTTTTTCACTATTCCATGTCTGTTGTAATATTCACAGCTGATTGTCCTGAGGCTGATTTGTATGTTTTAGGACGAGTCTTTATTCTGAATGTGTGTTTACAGTGGAGGCGGATCTGGATCGGGTGATTGACACCTGTCTTCCGTACCTGAGCTGCCGACAGCCAATCAAACTGCAGGAGGCGTGTCTCAGGTAAAGCCCCACCCACCACAAAACTGAACTTTTTTTTTTTTTTTTTAAATTGACTTTTTCTTTTATCAGAGTGGATTTAAAATCCCCCAGCATTATTTCTCTTTTATAAAAGTGATTCATTTTGCATTATTTGTTTATAGTCTCAGGAATTTTCACAGACTAATATCAAAACTTTTTGTTGTTTTTGTTATTATTATTGTAGATTAATTAACTGTCTTCTGTCATTTTTGGTTTGCAGTATGTCAATATATCTACCAATATTTGATCATATTAGGATTAGACCAATAGAAAGAGAGTGAAAGGGATTTGACCAATGTATGATTAATCAATTTGCTTATTCATAAATGTTTGACAAGGATTGAAATAAATAAATAAGATATGCATATTTTTATATAATATGTGCAATTAATAATATAACAATATATTATAATGTATAGAATACAATTGTATAAATTACAATAATAAATAAAAATATTATATCTAATTTTATATATGTGTATATATATATATATAATACAACAATTAAAATAATATCGTTAAGTAAATAATACAATAATTGTATGTGTATATATATATATATTAAAAACATGATCTAAATTAAAAATATATTTTCAATGGTGATCATTTCAGAATAGCCAAATTGATAAAGCAGCCTGACAGAAATATCAGTGTTTTTGTGTGTGTGTGTGTGTGTGTGTGTATATATATATATATATATATATATATATATATATATATATATATATATATATATATATATATATATATATATACACACGTTTTATATTTAATATTTCTTAATATATTTTAAATATTTTACACACACAAACACACACACACACACACACATATATATATATATATATATATATATATATATATATATATATATACACGTTTTATATTTAATATTTCTTAATATATTTTAAATATTTTACACACACACACACACACACACACACACATATATATATATATATATATATATATATATATATATATATATATATATATATATATATATATATATATATATATATATATATACGTAACTCATCAGCCACAAACGTCCTCTTTAGATGTCAGAATTGACAGTCTAATCAAAGTTTCGTTATCCTGCTCTCTAGATATCAGCCAATCATTAGAATGCAAGTTACCATAATTATATTGCAAATTGAACATACTCTAGTTCACTGTACGTGCCAGTCCCATGTCCTGCTGTAATAGTTTGAATTGTGATGTTTTGTTCTGTGTAGTGTGTTCCGCTCGCTGATGGGTCTGGACTCCGATCTGTGCTGGTTCAGTCTGAATGAGCTGTGCTGTCCCGTCGCGTACGAGCCGCCTCATCCTCATCTGCTGCCCGTGACGCTGAGCGGATCAGACAAGCCCAGAAACCAATTCACAGACAACGTCCTCACATTACTGCAGGAGTTTGATGCCCCGCAGGAACAGGATGCCACATAACAGCGCTTCATACATCTGAACGCTAGATTTAAGATGACGAATGTTTATAGGATTCTGATCTTCCTTCGCTGCACGTTCGACTGAAAGAACTTTTGGACAGAGCTGGAAATGTAACTTTTTCATGCGATGCAGATAGTTATATATATAATAGAACTGTTTGAGAAAAAACGTTGTGCTCCTTTAAAAAAATGACAAATTATCATTTAAATTATGTTTTCAGCCAAAATACCATATAGTTATTGTTACTTCTCTAAAATAATAATAAATTAATATGGGATCTTTCAGAATCATCATTTTATGTGTTTGTTTGTTTGTTTGTTTTTTTGGATGGCATTTGTGGCTAATATCAATTTTTTTGTAGTTTTACTGTAGTAATTGTATGGTGTTCTGGAAATACCATAATTATTATAGTTATTGTTACTTCTCTAAAATAACAAATTAATATGGGATCTTTTAGAATCATCTTTTTTTCCCTTTTTTCTTTGGATGACATTTGTGGCTAATATCAAATTACTAGAGTTTTACTGTAGTAATTACGTGGTATTCTGGCAGAAAACAATCAGTACCATAGTGGAGCTTTGTATATGTTATGTTTTTTTTTTTGTTTTTTTTTGCTTTTTTTTTAAATAATAGAATGGTTGTTATTTTACTGTTTTATTATTTTTAATAAAAAACATTGCATTTCTGAATATATTCCAGAAGTTTTTGTTCAACCATTCTGAAAAAACATAATATATATATTCATATAGCTGAATCCTCCATTTAATTTTGAAATGCCACTATTTATTTATAAATTAAAAAATATTTTTGAAATGGCATACTTGTGAAAAAAAAAAAAAATTGACAATTTCATTATTTTCATAATTACGCTTTTATTAATGGTCCATTAAAATAAATATTTTCCATTAAAATAAATACAATTATTAATTACTATATATTATTACACAAATTAATTATTTAAGATTCATAAAGTACTTTATAAACAAAAACAGTAATTATGATCTTATTGTACAATTAGTTAATCATGAAATGCTTCAGTTCCATTGTCCATAGACTTGTGCTCCTCCATAAAATCCAGCAGGTTCTGGTCTAGCTGTGTCCTGTTGGTCCGGATCTTCTGCTCAGTCACGTGTGGTCGTGGTTTCTTCTGTGACAGTCTAATAAATGTGCCGCCTGTGAGAGCCGCATTAGAGCTGCCTCATATGCTTTGTGTTAGCCTGCTGCTGTGTTATCTGCACTGTACTTTGCTATTTATCCTCCTGCCAGGGCTGACAGAGGCGCTATTATTCACCGGGCCCCAGCGCCGGGGCGACCGGCTAACGCGCGGCATACGGGGCTAATACAATTTCCTCTCAGCCGCTTCTGATAAGTGTAGAAGCATCATTATAGAGTCAAACCACTTGACATGCACTTTGTTTGAGGAATTCACTGCTGGTAAAGACGACAAAGCAAATTAAAATGGTGAATTAATGAAGAATTGAGGTGATTTTGAGGTTAAGTAGGTGGTGAAGCTCTTTTGTTAGATTGAAAGGTAAAAATTAAATCAACGTTGAAGGTTTTGGTTTTTGGTCATTTTAGTAAGTTATCTACAATTTTTTTATAATAATCTTTTTTCACATAAGTGGTGCGCATGCGCAATCAAAAATGCCAGACCGCTCATTTGCGTACCAACGTGGTTGACAGCTGTTAACGCACACTCACTGTTTTATATCGACTGAAGGTTCTTGCAAACTGAATCCGAAATTTTCGCACATTAAAAAATAAATATACGACCTCGCATTTTAATCACATTTACACACTGCCTCCGAAACTTTAGTCCATCATAAAAAAATTCAGATCGTTCGATTTGCTGATTTTTTTTGCATCTGTAGCAAACATTTTGAGAGGAAAGGATGGTGAATACGAAAAAAAAAAAAAAAAAAAAAAAAACGCATACGAAAATGTCAAAATTAGTGTGAAAAAATGAAATAAAACAATGAAAAAATGTGCATATTAGTATAAAAAAAATAAAATAAAATAATATATATATATATATATAGTTGCATATTTATTTATATTATATTAATACAAATATTAATTTTATTTTTAATTTATTGATGTTTTTATATAATATTATAGCACTGCATCAGCATTGTTTATGTTCAGGAGAAAACTCTGATTAAGTTGGTTAGCCTATGCTCTGGGGAAAGTGCACAAATGCACATGGCACTCTCCAAAATGACAGAAGATGGTAACTCGGGGAGAAGAACTGTTGAATAAATTATTATTTTTGTTTTCTTTGCGCTCAAAAAGTATTCTCGTAACTTAGCAAAACTGAAGCTGAGCCACTGATGTCACATGGACTGTTTTACCGATGTCCTCGCTACATTTCTGGACCTGGGAACATTTCAGTTGCATTGCTGTCTATGCAGGGTCTGAGAGCTCTGTTAATTTCTGTTCTGTTCTGCTCTGCAGCTTTAAAGTTGTAATTTTATTAAGTGTAATTTTAATTCTGTGACATTGATCTTATATTGGTCACGTGACTTTGTCATATGAATTTGCAGGCAAGAATTCACCAAATAAAGCAATAAATGTGTTGCTTTTATAAAACGGTTATTCCATATACGTTTTTTCCCATATGCATAGCAAGGTTTCACAAAATAAAACCAAATAAATCTTAATGATATCATTATTAATAAAAACATTCTTCCGCCAAACAATGTAGTTCCTCAGAAACGGTTGTGGTTTACAACAGCTCAACCAATCAGAATCAAGGACCGGAACTATCCGTTTTATAATTAGAATTTTGGAACACTGAAGTTCTTTAGATGAGCTTGCGTTCCCAGTTTTCCACATTTGTATGCATATTTTTTCACACTATGTTAATAAAAAAGCAAGCAAATCATGTATTAATGACACACAACCACATATGATCAATGTACAATGTTTTTTATTTGATAAAGGCATACATTGAAGGTGAAACCAGTCTTTTGTAGGATTACGTAATATACACAATCTGTACATGTATTACTTCCAGAAACAAAAAGAACTATTGAATCAAACTGTAAAAATCAAAGAAACCAGAAACGAAGCCGTTGTTAATAGGCTACCATTAAACATACTGTGAGTGTTTTCAGGATCTTTTTAAAGCTGCATAAAAACCACAAAACGTCGAAATATTGTGTGCGCACCATCCTTCCATTGACACAAAAGCTTCATGAAACATATTTGCAAAAGCTGGCACCTATCAAATCGCATTGTGCCATCGGTGATGCCAGTCCAGAATAAAACCCTCAGACTGGTGCCTGTAACATTATACATGTAAACAATGATAGTAATATTACAGCATGTAAATGTCATCGTTTAGACCTGATGAAGAATATTTCAAACATTCACTTTGTTCTGCCGCTTCTAGCCGTCTATACATCGTATCAAAACCATGAATCTGATCAAACTAAGAATGACCAAAGAGTTTAAATCAGCTGTCTAATTTGGTTTCTTGCTCGCTGGCAAATATTATTAGAAATGTTTGTCACATGCACTCGCTGTTCTGAACAGACATCTACCTTCGTTTTTATACAGAAATATACATCTTTTGTTAGAGCGATAGTTCACTCAAAAATTCAAATTTTGTCATTATGTACTCTCTCAACCCTCAGGTTGCTTCAAACCTGTGTGACTCACTTTCTTCCATAAAACATAAAATGATTGATTTTGCAGAATGTCTAAGCTGCTCTTTGGAAGTAGATCCAGGGGCTATTAAAAATAATTAAATAAATAAACAAATTAGATAAAATAAAAAATTTACTTAAAATGAAATAAAATATAATAAAGCTTCAAAAAGAGACAATAAAATCTAAAAATAAATAAAATAAAATAGATTAACTTTTTTCCATAAAACTCAAATTAATTTATTTAGCAGAATATTTAAGCTGTTCTTTGGAAATAGACAGTGACCATGGGCTAAAAAAATTAAATGAGGTAAAATAAAAAGCCTCAAAAAGGACACAAAAACATAAAATCAAATAAAATGTCAAATCAAAAAATAAAACAAAGCTTCAAAATAAATAAATAAAATTAACTAAAGCTTCAATAAGGACAACAACAAAAAACTCAAAAAGACTTTTTTTTTTTCTTTTACATAAAACACAAAATTAATTATATTGCAGAAAAATTAATTGCAGATTAAAAAAATGCTATGAAATAAAACAAAGCTTCAAAAAGGACAAAAAAGGAGAGTGACCGGGGGGGGGGGTAATAAATAAAAACAAAACAAAAAAAATGTTCTTTTTTTTTAAGATAAGAACGTGAGTCATATGGGTTTGGAACAACATGAGGATGAGTAAATGACAGATTTTCATTTTCAGGTGAGCTATCCCTAGTTTAGGGGTTGGCGTGAGGAATTATGGGTATTTGGGTGGTGTGGGTGACCGGGTGCTCGGGTGGGGTAGTAACTGAAGGTAAGAGGAACCTAAAGCGCGCAGCTCTCAGTGCAGTCAGTGGTACTGTCATCAGCGGACCTCTTCCTGAGCTCGCGGCCGGGTTTGTGATGGGCGTGGTGGGCCGGCTGGTGCTTGTGGTGGTCAGACTGCAGAGCCTCCTCTTGTGACGTCGCCCCCTGATGGACCGGAGGAGCCGCGTTCCCCTCAGGACGCTCCACCTGCAGGTACGCTCGCACGCGATGGTGCCGCAGCTTGCTGTCGCTGAAGTCGATGACGCGGCATTCGTACGTTCCCTCGTCCGCCGGCTTCACGCTGGACAGACGGAGCTTGTGGGAGATGTTGCTTCCGGCAACCTTCACCACCTACAGAGAAACAGACAGGAGAACCGGTCAGGAGATGTGTGGAAACCAGCATCAGGGTATTATATCATGAATCAGCCCCGAAGATGCTGATTTAATATGGACAACAACTGATTTGGGATGAAGCCGTAGGCCGAAATATGCAGTGTGTTTTAGAAAATCAGATCTAGAACAGCCTTTTGAGAACATTTAAGGCGAGACACTACAGGCAAAACTATTGTTTTTTTTCATGCACTAATCAATTTTGTGATTTTGTGCTATTTTGCTTCCATAACATCTTTTTACAGACGAGTGGAAAGAAAACATCCAAAGTGTTCATTTTATTACACTTTTGCGTCTGTACATTTTAATTACAGTACATATTTTTCAGAATATGTTTTTATTCTGCACTGAGCCAGAAATGTAAACAAACCAAACTTCAGTTTTATTCTCATCTATATTCTGAAGGTTTTTGCTGAGGGGTTTGTTGTTCATATATCATTCGTCTGGTTTGGATTACATTTTATTCCTAGAAAAGTGAAAATGTATTCTAGTTTTTGGCTGTTGACATTATTTTCTGATTTATGGAGTGATAAAAATAAATATCCAACATCCCATTTATAAAACCTTTAACTCTAATATGTCAACAAAATGAAACAAGAATTTTGTACCTGGCTTTCTCCACTGTTCAAATGCACGTTCCCCAAATGTATGCAAATTAGTGCATATTTAATTACATAATGCAATTTAAGAAAACTTATGCAAATGGTAATGCAAAACCATTGTCTTAATGCGTTTAATCAACTGGTGAAAATATGGTTATTGCTATTATTTAATTGTCACCCTATTCACCTGTAGTGCTTTGCCTCAACTGCACTAATACCTGTGGAACTCGCAAAATACAACCAAAAATCGAATAAACCTCTGGATTTGTTAACAAGGAGTCCCAGCTCTCATTTTTTCTGTCCTGCAGGCTGAAATTGGCTTGTGAACATCAGAGCTCCTGTGTGTGTGGACCATCATGTGCCTCTGAGCCGCTGCGGTGAAACGCAACAGTAGATGTGATATGTGAGACAGCAGTAATGCAGTGAGACAGTGGCTCTGTCCCAAATGCAGACTCTGTATTGAACTACTGTGCTGCATTATATGGTGGACTCAGCGGACCCAAAGGGTTTAGGACGGCATGTGGGATGAGGCCAGTGAAATGCTACAGTGGAGGCAGTGATGGACAGCAGTGGATGCAGTAAGAGACAATGAAAGCAGGCAGTGGAGACAGTAACTGGGTTTACATCCACATCTGGGAAAAATCAGGGATATTGCATTCAAAATGCAATGGAAAAATGGAAACACCAAAATGCAAATCAAATATCCAAAATGTGCATAAACGTAAAAAAAATAAATAAGATGATAAAAAATGTATGCAAAATAATATATATATATATATATATATATATATATATATATATATATATATATATATATATATATATATATATAAATAAATAAAAAATATTAAAATGTTAAATTTTTTATTCATTAACTAGTGTGTAAAACAAAAAAAATTGAACAAAAATGCATCAAAAACATTTATGTGACTAAATGATTTAATGACTGGTTAATATTATCTCATGCTGTTGCACTCAGCCCTCACTTGCAAACATGAAGTTAAAGAGCATGTTGTCTGTGCACTATGAACTGCAAGTCATTTATTATATCAAATATATTTCAACAATTTCCCAGGGAGTGACAATTATGTTCTATTTATTTAGTTAGATTAGCAATTTATAGTAATTGATAAGTAATTCATTTGAACTCTTTTGCTGTATTCAGTTTGTTTTACATGAATTAAATCTGTAATTCACAATCTGTAAACTTGTGAGTTTAGTGAAAGGGGGCAGTATGATGCAGTGAGAGAGTGGAATGCATCTATGGAGGCATTGATATGCAAAGAAAGGTAGTGAAAGAGAGGAATGCATTAGTGGAGGAAATTAAATGCAGTGAGAGAGTGGAATGCATCAGTGGAAGCAATGCAGTGAAATGCAGTGACAGAGTGAAATGCAATAGTGGAGGCAGTGAAATGCAGTAAAATGCAACAAATGAGGCGAGGCAATGCAGTGAGGGAGTGAAATGCATTAGTTGAGGCAATGCAATGCAGTGAAATGCATCAGTGGAAGTAATGCAGTCAAATGCAGTGACACTGTGAAATGCAATAGTGGAGGCAGTGAAATGCATCAGTGGAGGCAATGCAATGCAGTAAAATGGAGCGAAGGAGTAAAATCCAACAAATGAGGCAATGCAGTGAAATGCAGTGAGGGAGTGAAATGCAATAGTAGACAGTGAAATGCAACAATGGAGGCAATGAAATGCAGAAAAATGCAACAAGTGAGTGAAATGCAACAAATGAGGCAATGCGAAGCAGTAAAATGCAGCAAGTGAGTGAAATGCTATAGTTGAGAAAATGCAATGCAGCGAAATGCAATAGTGGAGGCAGTGAAATGCAGTAAAACACAGCGAGTGAGTGAAATACAACAGTGGAGGCAGTTAAATGCAGTGAAAGAGTGAAATGCATTAGTCTGTATGTCAGCATTAATGAGATGAGCTGTGGAACCGAGAGACACATGAGAGACACATTCACTCAACAGTTCTGTCTCTTTCTCTCTTCCTCTGAAGCTCAGAGACAATAGGACAATCTCTCTCTAAAGCGGTCAGCATTCCCAGAGGACTCTGAGCGCGGGTCCAGACGCTCAATAAAGCCGTCTGCCAGTGAAGCAGATTGAGTGTGGATCAGGTGGATAAATAAACATACATTCACAAACCCGCATGCACACACACAAACACGCTAACATTAACTCGCTATTTCCACAGCGCTACATATGTCGAGTGTGTTTACAAACACGCTCTAGCTATCAGCTTCTCTACAATCAGAAATAACAGCACAGCTAGATGCACGAGAGTGTAAAACAGCACCATCGGAACAGCAGCGGCTGGACAGAGCGCTTCCAGTGAACCTCCAGCCTCAGATCCAGAGCTCTGCTTTCAGACTGGAAGCAAATGTCCTTGTGAATATTTAATGAAGTAGCAGAGACAGAGATGCTTTGATTTATCCACCCACACAAACACGCACACACACACACACACACACACACACACACACACACACACACACACACACACACACACACGTCTGGTTTGCTATCCTTGTGGGGACTCTCCATAGGCGTAATGGTTTTTATACTGTACTTACTGTATGTGCTATTGTCCTACACCAACCCTACATCTAAACCTACCCCTTACAGGAAACTACAGGCATTTTTAGATTTTCAAAAAAACACCATTTAGTATGTTTTTTAAGCCTTTTGAATTACGGGGACATAGGCAGTGTCCTCATAAACCACCTTCAAATTGTAATACCTCTGTCATACCCATGTCATTATATACATTTTGTCCCCATAAACCACAAAAACCAGTACACACACACACACACACACACACACTCACGCACACACGCACACACACAGGTTACACTCACCTTCAACATCTTACTGAGAGAATGAGCCTGCAAAACTCCATATTCTCAAATCTGACTAGTCAATGTGCTATCCACTCGTCCCTGATCAGACATGCTTATAAAAGCTATTTAGATGCCAAACACCAATAAGTGTGTGATTAATAATTGCTTAAAAAAAAAATATATTATTGTAACCTTTTAATGTCACGAGAAATTCAGATACTGGGTGGCACAAAAACCACTTATTTGCCCCATGGGTTCAGATCATGATTTTATAGTTAACTAAAACTAAAACCATAAAAACAAATTCATAACTTGAAAAAAAATAAACTGATTTAAAAAAAAAAAAAAAAAACATTGAACATGAAAAACATTGATCATTTTCATGTAGTTTAACTTGATGTACTAAAATAACTAAAACTTAAATAAATTAATAAAAACTATATTTAGGACAAAAAAATGACAAAATTACTAAAACTTTAAAATAATAAACTAATTTAAAAAATGTATAAAAACTATGATATAATTTCAAAGATGCTAACATAATGGTTTGGATAAAAGCTTGATGGTTTAATGTTTAAAAAAAAGATATAATAGAATTGTAATTTTACATTTGTACTGTAAAAGTAAAAAAAAAAAAAATAAAAAAAATATTTATATATTTTTTTTTTCAATTCAATTTAAGATTTTTTTTTTGAATACTCAATTTTTCAACATTTTGTTTAATATTTTTACTTAGTAATACTACTAATAACAACAACAACAACAACAACAACAGCAATAATAATAATAATAATTACAAAACTGGAGCTTAAGAATATAAAAAGAACCATTAAATGAATTAAAATATATTAAAATTAAAATAAACACAGAAAAAAATGCATTTCAATTATTATTGTATTCTGTAAGGTACAGAAAGATATTACTTGTGTGAAGTGTTACATAAAATTGCATGATTGCATGATCCTGTTTTGGTTTATTTTGGGAATATTTTCATTTAGTTGAGCACAAATTAAACAAATGTTCAAGAGTGTGTCTGAAATTTGTTGCTCAGCATTAACTGCTTGTTTACACAATATCACACTTGATATCTATGCTGTTCATCTGAATATCAGCACAGTTATGATCACCTGCGGCACAATCACAGCAGATATTAATACAGCAGCATCAGTGTGTGAGTGTGTGATACTGTTGAACTATCAGCAAACACACTCCAAACCACAGCCACTTCATCCCACTGGCTCTCTGAGGCTGTATGACTTTAACATGAGGAGACTCCTGTGTCTCACACACACACACACACACACACACACACACACACACACACACACACACACACACACACACACACACACACACACACACACACACACACACACAGCCTGCAGCGGCTCAACCAGCAAGAGCTGAGCAAGTTGCTAACAAATCACCTTTAGCCCAAGCAAGTGTGATGTTGTATTTGTACGCTCCAGTTATTCACCCTGACAAACACTCACAACATGGATTTTTACATTCTCTCGTTGAGCAGAAGACGGCAGCCGCGAACGAACATGAAAGAGACCTTTATGAAGGAAATGAGGAGGAAATGACAAACATCACACACTTACACTGATTTTGGTGGCGTCCTTTGACATCTCATTCTGCGGCACCACCTGCAATAAAAAAAATAACACAAAACTCAGTCATATTAGGGTTACTATAATTAACTAAAAAAAAAATCACGTTATCTGAAATAAAAGAAATAAAAATAAATGAAATTTTATTTTCTTTCAGCTAGTTGCAAAAGCAACATTTCTCATTCTGTCTAGTTTAACTTAACATCCTAAAATAACTAAAATTAAATAAACCAAAAATAAAATAACTATAATATCATATCAGTGATGCTAAAATAACACTCAGTCATGCATCATATCAACATATTCAGATTTACAACTACATATATATTCTCATTTATAACTATATATTCAGAATTAGAGTCCAAAATATAAAATGCATATTTATGATATTAAAAAAACATATAAATATGAAATAAATATAAAATAAAACATTAAAAATAAAATAAAACTTTTTTTTCTATTTAAAAATAGATTTATTTTCATTGTTTTCAGTTTTATTTATTTTAACTGTACATTTGTATGATTGAAATGTCATCAACTTTAATCTTAAATATACTGAACTCTAATGATAATACATATTATTTGTGATATATATTTTATCACCCTATAGTGCTACAAGCATACACTAAACTGAACTGAATATACAATCACTATTTCATTAAAATAACAACAAAAAACATTCACAAAATACAAATATTAGGTTAAAATGCAATGCATGAAATGGTATTTTCCTTTGCGGTTATATTATTTTTTCCTGTGGCAAAGGGGTTATTTCACATCAAAAAATTGATCACTGTTATTTTCACCCTCATATTTCTGATTTAGCAGCTTCATCCAAGCATTTCCCAAGAGAAAAAGTAAAACATCTCACATTTAAAGTCATCTGAAGACATGCAAGTTGCTGATGTTTGTTTAGTAGATGCCTGTATGTCTTTGATTTGAATTGCTCATGTTGTTTACAACAGAAAAGGTCAGACTGTTGTTCACACAGAGCTCTTATTATTATTTCTCAGCTAAACATTTACTTTCTACTGTACTTTGTAAGTGTTAAAGTGACAGTTCAACCCCAAATTAAAATCATTTTCATTATTTACGACCTGAATTCTGTAAATGTTGGGACATTTATTTTTTTTTTTAAATTTGAATAAAATGAAAACTAAAAGAATTTCAAATCACATGAGCCAATATTTTATTCACAATAGAACATAGATAACATAACAAATGTTTAAAAAGAGAAATTTTACAATTTTATGCACAAAATGAGCTCATTTCAAATTTAATGCCTGCTACAGGTCTCAAAATAGGTGGGACGTGGGCATGTTTATCATGGTGTAGCATCTCCTCTTCTTTCCAAAACAGTTTGAAGATGTCTGGGCATCGAGGTTATGAGTTTCTGGAGTTTTGGTGTTGGAATTTGGTCTCATTCTTGCCTGATATAGGTTTCCAGCTGCTGAAGAGTTTGTGGTCGTCTTTGACGTATTTTTCGTTTAATGATGCGCCAAATGTGAAAGATCTGGACTGCAGGCAGGTCAATTCAGCACCCAGACTCTTCTACTACGAAGCCATGCAGTTGTAATAGCTGCAGTATGTGGTTTTGTATTGTCCTGCTGAAACACACAAAGCCTTCCCTGAAATAGACGTCATCTGGAGGGGAGCATATGTTGCTCTAAAACCTTTATATACCTCAGTATTCAGTATTCCATGCAAGCTGCCCATACCGAATGCACCACCCTTAAATCAGAGATGCTGGCTTTTGAACTGAACGCTGATAACACGCTGGAAGGTCTCCCTTCTCTTTAGCCCGGAGGACACGGCGTCCGTGATTTCCAACAAGAATGTCAAATTTGGACTTGTCTGACCATAGAACACTTTTCCACTTTGAAACAGTCTATTTTAAATGAGCCTTGGCCCACAGGACACGACGGCGCTTCTGGACCATGTTCACAGATGGCTTCCTTTTAGCATGACAGAGTTTTAGTTGGCATCTGTAAATGTCACGGAGGATTGTGTTTACCGACAGTGGTTTCTGGAAGTATTCCTGAGCCCATTTAGTAATGTCAATGACAGAATCATTCCGATGAGTGATGCAGTGTCGTCTGAGGGCCTGAAGACCACGAGCATCCAACAAAGGTCTTCGGCCTTGTCCCTTACGCACAGAGATTTCTCCAGTTTCTCTGAATCTTTTGATGATGTTATGCACTGTAGATGATGAAATTTACAAAGCCTTTGCAATTTGACATTGAGGAACGTTGTTTTTAAAGTATTCCACAATCTCTATACGCACTCTTTCACAGATTGGAGAGCCTCTGCCTATCTTTACTTCTGAGAGACTCTGCCTCTCTAAGACATCCCTTTTATAGCTAATCATGTTACAGACCTGATGTCAATTAACTTAATTAGTTGCTAGATGTTCTCCCAGCTGAATCTTTTCAAAATGTGTTGCTTTTTCAGCCCTTTGTTGCCTCCGTGCCAACTTTATTGAGAATTGTAGCAGGCATCAAATTTGAAATGAGCTCATTTAGTGGATAAAAGTGTAAAATTTCTCAGTTTAAACATTTATGTTCTCTATGTTCTGTTGTGAATAAAATATTGGCTCATGTGATTTGAAAGTCTTTTAGTTTTTATTTTATTCATATTTAAAAAAACGTCCCAACATTTCTGGAATACGGGTTGTACTCACCCTCAAGTTCCTAAATCATTCACAGTCAAATGTGGCACAAAATGAACAAGAATTTAAATTTTTGGTTGAATTATTCATTAAACTTTGGTCATTCTACAGAGAATATTCATGTGTTTAATGCAGTTACTATATACACACACACACACACGCACGCACGCACGCACACACACACACACACACACAATGATACTCAGGTCCAGTGTTCTGGAATGAGATGTTGGTTCTGCAGCATGCGATCTTAACCGGCCACGACGGATCCTCAAGAGTCCTTCATGAATAATACATGACGCAAAGGTGAGCAAGAGTTTCTCCATGTCCCTCTTTTTCATCCCTCCATCCAATTAAAAAGCATCTTGAGTTCACAGCAGGAAGCCCAGCAATCTCTCCTACTCACTCTCTCACTCTCTCTGGTGTCTGGGGAACCTGCAGCTATTTCTACTGGTTGTGATTAATGTTGTGTGGACTGTTACCTGCTGCAGACTCGCGGCTCCATTAATACCGCTGTATCCTCTCCTCTCCTCTCCTCTCCTCTCCTCTCCTCTCCTCTCCTCACCTCATGTTTGTGTTTCTTCGGCTCTGGCCACTTTTATGTCCCTGTGGTTTTATTCAAACCACAACGGATTTCAATGTGTTTTCATTATGTGACGGTCTTGGAAACATTTAACTAGGTCTTCATAATTTATTCTCACTACTTTTTAAATGTCTTACATGTTTAGATTTTTATTTATTTATTTATTGGTCCTAGATCCAGACTTTCAGTCATAAACTATAAAAAAGGTATCAAGGACAACATTTATTACGCATTATTTCTAATGAAGCTGTAATTTCATCAAATGATGCAAAAACGTAAAAATATTTAATTTAGGATACACAATGCTAACTATAGAATTACAATGAAACGGTCATTTTATATATAAAAAAGTAACTAAAGAAAAATGTAACAAAAAAAAAAAAGTTTTGAGATGTGGTAATGACATTTATGGAAATACAAATAGAACATTTTTGGAAAAAGATTTCTCCTGTATGTTTACAGCTGCAAGATGTAGAGGGAAAAAACTGTGATTGTGATTTAAAATGAAAAAGAAAAAGAAAATCACCAGGTTTGCTGTGCTTTGTTTGCAAGGGTGCACAATTTTGCCCAAAATGTTGTGATTATTTATCAGTGTTGGGCAGTAACTAGTTACTAATAAGATTTCAGTAATAATATTACAGTTACTTTCCATAAAACAGCTTAGTTACTTTTGATGCCTCAACCCCGCTGATTTAAAATCTAACAATCAAATAATTCCTAGATTTATTTTCATAATTTTCATGACTCGCACATGCATGTGATGTCCCCTGTGCAGCAGGCAAGCTTGGAATATGGAAAAGCTTACATTCAGCAGATAGAAATATTGCATTATATTGATTTTGTCAGGAAAAAAGATCTGTTGTGTAAGTTGTGGCTTTACTTTACTCTGCCATTACATCCCTCTGATCAGCATGTGGTACATTATATTAATATAATTAAAAATATTTTTGGAAAATTAAACAATTTCTTACAAACCCATGTGATTTGATAAAATACATAACAAAATTTAATTGCATATGGGTAACGGAAAAAATACTTCAAGCTACACATGACAATTAATGAGATGAATACAACACTTGAATGTCACTATCAGTCACTATTGAGTGTTTGTAATAACTTCTGACTGCAATCCGATGTGGATTTTGGTCAAATGATGAAGCAGAAATATGTTGTTAGTAACATTGTAGAAGAACTTTATCTGGAAGATACATAGTTACAACTTCTGTGGGGCGTGAAGAAAAAGTAATGTAACTAGTAGTGTAACTAATTACTTTGCCAGAAAGTAATAATACTCATTCTTTGAGTAACTAGGCCAACACTGTTATTTATTAATATAATAATAATAATAATAATAATAAAAATAAAATATTAATAAAATATTAAATAAAATAAGAACTATTACCAATTGTAATATTTGTATTTTTTCAGAATTTTATTAATATTTTTATATGTATGTAAATAAAACAGTCTGCAATATGTTAATTGCACTAAGCCACATTGAATTTCATTTTGAATAATTATGCATGCTCACTGTTGGAAATTATTAGAAGACAAATGAAATAATTTAAGACTATTTTAATTTTCTAAAAGTCCACAGGATCAAACACACCCATAGTTGAAGAAACACCCTGATACCTACTAATAACAAAGCAGCACCAAAACATATTTAGACACTTAAAATGTTTGAATATAATCATCAATATCTTTATGACTCTAGTTCTAGTGATTTTTAGTCTTCATAGTCAACACTGGATCTATTGTTTGATAATTTCAAACACAACAAATATCCTTCTGTCGAATGTTTTGCTTGTAATGTGCATCTTTCTTTACAATCAATGACAGCTGCTGTTAGGGGTGGGCGATATAACCAAAATCTTATATCACGATATGACTAATTTTATTTCACAATAATGATATATCATGATATAGTAATCTTTTTTCTTTTAAAAATGTTTTTATGATATTACAATACCATAGAATTTTCATAATCCTTGTCACCAATGTCAATATCAAACTAATACAAGCCTAAAAAGAGACACAAAAAACAACCTCAAACTCACTGAAGATAAATAAACAGTCAGTGATGAAATAAGGATAAGAAACTAATTGCAAGCAGTAGGACAAAAAACTATAATAAATAAGAAGATTCTATACACACACACACACACACACACACACACACACACACACACACACACACACACACACACACACACACACGTTGGTTTTTATATACTTGTGAGGACTTTCATAGACTTCTATTGTTTTTATACTGACCTAACAATATTTTCTATTGCCCTACACCAACCCTACCCCTAAACCTACCCCTTACAGAAACCTTTTTGCATTTTTACATTTTGAGATAAACTTCATTCAGTATTTTTAATAATTTATTTCCCTTGTGAGGACCGGCCAAATGTCCTCACAAAGTCAAAAATGTCAGGTTTTACTATCCTTGTGGGGACATCTGGTCCTCACAAGTATAGCAAAACACGCCCCCCCCCCCCCCCCCCCCCCACACACACACATATATATATATATATATATATATATATATATATATATATATATATATAAAATTATCATTTTATTTATTTCTTCTCATTAAAGTTACAAAAGTGATTTAGTCAAGAGCAGTGAGAGATTTTCTAGCAATGTGCTATGATTAATATGAATGGCAGACAGAACGAATATTGGACTGCTTCCCCTTTAAGACCAAGGTCCGGCTCCAATACTGTTACATATGCGTTTTCTCTTTCAACTGTTTCCTCTCTCTTAAGACCTAAATCACTGTGTTTATGAGGATACTCATAGAGACGGGGATTCTGATGCATACAAGTGTGTTTATATAATTGTTCAAAGCGGCAAAAAAAAAGCATATAGATCTGTTGTTTGTGTTTCAACAGCTTAAAATCGGTTGTTTTAAAACTGCAGTGATTAATAACGTGTGTCGATGCTACAGATGTAGTCCCTCGTTTAGGAACGAGCTCCTCGTTTTGTTCTGGTCGTTGTCCACCTGGTTCTGTCTCCCCTTCACGTCCCGTGGGTGGCATGTAAAGATCGCACTCATCCAAATGATGAAGTAGTATTACCGTAAACAATGTATTTTGCGACACTACGAAATAAATGATAGAACATAATATGAAACGATAGACTTTATTTCGTCCATCCGATATATATCGTCATATCGCACAGCCCTAGCTGCTGTGATATTTTGATACATAATGCAGACATTCAGACGTTTTAAGTGTCCAAACTGACTGTATGGCCATTGTATTTCATCTATAGAAATGTATTCAATTTCTCACACTGTCTGTGATCGTCTGTGTTCATGTAGGTGATGCTGTGCAGCTGAAGTCTTTGATAGACAGCTGGTTATTAACGTGTGTGTTTGTGTTTTGAACCCTCTCTCTCAGTCTCTTGAAATAGGCCGCTGTGTTTGACTGGCATGAGCATAGACAGGAAGAGGAAATGGCTGTATAATTGCAGGCGTGTGACAGCGGGCCGGTGCCGATCATGTTGTTGTGTGTATTGTTAGTAATAGTAATTGCAGGCAGATATTTGCGCAGGTTAAGGACTGAAAAAACGCTGGGATTATCATCTTACTAACATTATGCTTTCTGGATCAGAATTAATCCCACACACTGACACTGAACCCTCAACCTACAGCTGACAGCTGAGAGATCATGTGTGCACATTACAGGAGACGAGTGTTCATTACTGCAACGCTGATACAGTGCTCTTTGGTTGCTATGTGATTGCTCAGGTGTTCTGGGTGGTTGCTAAGTGGTTTGTATTTGTATTTGTATTTGTATTGTAGGTGGTTGCCAAAGTTTTCTTGGTTGCTAGGGTGTTTTAGTGTTGCTAGGGTATTCTAGGTGGTTGCTAGAAGGTTCTTGGTTGCTATGCAGTTGCTAGGGTGTTCTGGGTAGTTGCTAGGGTGCTCTTGGTGGTTGCCAAAGCGTTCTTGGTTGCTAGGGTATTCTAGGTGGTTGCTAGAGTTTTCTTGATTGATATGCTGTTGTTAGGGTGTTCTGAGTGGTTTCTAGAGTGTTCTTGGTTGCTATGAAGTTGCTAGGGTGCTCTGGATGGTTGCTAGGGCGCTCTTGGTGGTTGCTAAAGTATTGTAGGTGGTAGCCAAAGTGTTATTGATTGCTGTGCGGTTGCTAGGGTATTCTAGGTAGTTGTTGGAAAGTTCTTGGTTGCTATGTGGTTGCTAGAGTGTTCTTGTTTGCTATGTGGTTGCTCTGGTGTTCTAGGTAGTTATTAGAGTTCTGGGGGGTTGCTATTGTTCTGGGGTGCGTTTCCCAAAAGCATCATTAGCTAACTATGGTCATTAGTTCCATTGAACTCTATTGGTAACAATAGAACTTGCGACCATAGTTGCTTTTGGGAAATGCAGATTTCTTGATTGCTATGAGGTTGCTAAGGTACTTTATAGGGGTGCTCCGATTGATCGGCTACCGATCACTATTGGCCGATAATTGCTTTTGGATGTTTGATCGGCGGTCTCTAAAAAAATCTAAAAAATCTAAAAATCTAGATCTAAAAAAAAAAACGATCTCAAGCTGATGACAAGTCTGTCTCAGTCTCTGTCCGGCGCGGGTGAAATAATTGTAATGCTGAAGGTGAGGTACAATTCATATTGCTTCATTAAATAACCTATAAAGTAACTTGAAAACTTTCTGTGAGACATAATATCACAAACCGCATGCGCTCTCTCTTTCTCTCTCAAAATGCGTGAATGACTTCAAATAACATCGCGTCTGCACTATAATCGAGCTGCACGCTACACAGTTGACACAGGAATTGTCACTTGCACAATTGAGGCACTGTCGCATCGTCACTAAAGTTTATAAATTCCATTTTTAATTCTTGCCAGTATTTAAACCATTCAGCGCTCGCGCGATCTCCTGGAGACCGGGTGCTCATGCACACCTGCAGCGCACACACATAACGCCGGGTTCACATTACTCCGTCTGCAGTGCGTATGTTTCCACGCTCATGTTAACGGACTAAAGCTTTCCCGCTGCAGTGACTGCACACGGTTGCGGTCTGGCGGTGCGTTCCAGGAGCGGTGCATCTGCAGCAGTGCAGAGATCGTTTCCACTGCACGAGCATTGTTTGCGGTAAATATGAACATGGATTGACACAGAAAATGTAGTAATAACATCATTATTACCATAAATGCATATAATTAAAGCCTACTGTGTTTCACAGACAACAGAGAGGCCTAGGCTGTTTTTTTGGGCTAGATTTAAAGGAAAAGAGCACTTTTAGATAAACAAGGCAATAATAGATGGCACTCGTGGAGGTAGGAAAACATAGTTCTTTATGAACCGCAGGATTGCTTGTAATAAAGAATTAAATGCAAAAGAAAAGGCAGGAGAGCTGACTGTTTCTGTCAGTGGTAAGTTTTCATTTAGAATGTTTGTGATAATGTAAGAAAAGTAGTTTACATGTTTTGCCTTGAGCGACTTAATACATAAATCTAGAAGTAAATGCAAAAGTAAAAACCATTGAATAATGTGTTTCTTATATTTATTGCGTTTAAATACATCTATGAAAGCTTGTATTACTGTACTGTGTAAAAAAAAAAAAAAGAATCACAATGCTGAAAAAGCGTTTTAAGTAACAATGTATGGATTTGAAATCAAAATAATGGATAAATGTTGTGTTTGTAGTAAACAGCCATGGATCAGTTGCAGACTCCTGTGTGAAAGCACAATGAGAGTCCGTGCTGCTTGAACTGCATACGCACTGCAAACGGAATATGTGTGAACCTGTGTAAAAGGCCGCCTCACACAAACCTCACGGAATCAGGCTTGTGCTGTGTGCAAGCTATTGTGCAACAACTGCACGACTGTCAAAACAAAAATTCAAAAAATTAAAATTAAAAAATCCCCTCTCACAAGAGTTACCTAAGAGGGGAATTGATTTTCAAAAATGAAATTCAGGCCCTGAATAAATGTATAAAAATCTTGATTGGATCATCACTATAAATAATTGTACATGATAAAAAGATCGGTATCGGCAGATACTGCTTTCTGTGATCGGCCTCAAAAATCCTGATCGGAGCACCCCTAGTATTTTAGGTGGTTGCTAGATTGCTGTGGGGTTGCTAGGGTGTTCTGGGTGATTGCTAGGTGTTTGCTAGAGTGTTTTAGTTGTTATCAGGTTGCTCAGATGTTCTAGGTGGTTGCTAGGTGTTCTGGGTGGTTGCTAGGTGGTGTCTTTCTGTCTGGTGTCACCCTTTCGACTCCAGTTGTGGCTTGGGTTCAGAGTGCGTCTGAGGGATTTCTTCACCTGTTTTCTGGTCCAGCAGGTGTAAATGGTTCCTCTGATCATTTAGTAAAGCTCCGCTCCTCTCCTCAACAACACACACGATTTCAGCAATCACTCAGAACAGTGCTGCATTATGGGTAATCGCTGCCTGTACCTGATTGGTGCTCCACGTCTGCTTATCAGTCCATTCTCTGTGGTTCCTGATGTACCACCACTGAATCTCCAGCGAGTAGGAGGGCGATCCGGCGCCTCTGAAGGAGCAGGCCATCTCCACGTCCTGCCCGCTCTGCGCCGTGATGTCATGAGGGACCTCTGTGAACACCGCTGCAGGACAACAAACACAGATTAGTTACGGTGAAGCGTTCAGCAGCGCTGAACAAAATCACAACAGTGACTGCTTTCAAACAAGCTCCTAACACTCCTGCTGCCGTCCCGTGGCATGTTGGGTTGCTTAAGACAAAGAAAACAAATTTTTCCGATTTTATTAATTATTTGGAAATGGAATGTTTTGCCATGATTTTATTTTTTAGAAATCGAGGAATCGCGATTTTGAAAAGGAATATTACCAAACGTTAGAATTAGACACTTTGACAATATGCCAATGATAACAGTAAAGAGAAAATAACGATCCAACCGCACGCGATTAACCGCTCACGTGTGACGCGCTCATATCACACAGAATGCACTTTTGTGTTGACAAAGATGTGACGCGGCAGTGGAATAAGAAAAACATGCAAGAAGACGGGAGTGACCTTTTAACTTGAGCGCCGCATATTTAGACTGCCGTTTCATGCATGAGGTGCTGCATTTTGAGACGCGAGCGCAACAGTCAAACGTGTCCATGTTTACATAGAAAAAACAATGGAAAAGCAGCACAATCGAATAAAAAACCTGTAAAGAACCACTACTGTATGTCTTATATTTCATGTCTGCATCATGGTGACAGGCTGAAAGCTGCTGTTCATTGTTTTTACAGAACATTTATAGTTAATAATAGTCTACTGGAGTTATACCTTCAGCCATTTTGGAATTGAACTACCTTGACTTTTGAGATTTTTATAAAAAGTATTTTCCTCGAATTATTTCTGAACATATAATACGTATGTCAAGTTTGTACAATATATAGTTGAAGTTCATTCTGCAAAGATTTGTTTACCATTTACATCATGTTGACATCTACATGTGTGGTGCACTTAGAATAGAATTCTAATTCAACTAGAGGGTTAATAAAGAACAAGTTACTTGAATCATGTTGTAGTCATATTTTCAAGTTGACTCGTAAAAAATTGACAATCGGTCAAACGTTTGTAAAAATTGAGATTAAATTTTTTTTGCCATATTGCCATATCATAGTATTATGTATATACAAATTTTTATTAATATTTTTAATTAGCTTTATTTTATATTTTCAGTTTCCATTTTAATTTTAGTTAATTTTTGTGTGCTTCTGGCCTTTTATTAGATTTTTGTTAATATTACTATTCATGTTTAATTTATTTATTTCAGTTTAGTGGTTCAAGGTAACAAGGTTTTTCTTCTAATATGTATCATTTTTATTTCTTATTTATTTATTTTTTGTTAACTATAACTGTATCAAGCCAGTGTTATTTTAATATTACTGACATATTTTTATATATATTTTTTGAATTTTTATTATATTGTATTTTTTATATTTTGTTCATTTTAGCTACTGTTTTATCATTTTATTTGGTATATTTCCATATAATTTTTCAGAAGTGGGAAGTTTATATTGATTTAGTTTGTTATTTTATTACTTCAAATTAAACTAAATGAAAATGAGATATGTTGCTGAAGTTTAATTCAGTTCATTTTAATTTATTCCAATTAATGAGTTAAAAAAAAAATGGCTTTAGGTTTTTAACTATAATAACCCTGCATCAAGCCGGGGGGGGGGGGGGGGGGGGATACTCAGCATGTTTGCATTAAACACAAGTATTTGACAAATACAAATACAAACATTGCAGTCTGTTCACTGCACTCAGCAATCATTTTTACTTAAAAAAACTCATTAGTTTTTGTGTCATTTTTAGGGCTTCAGTTCTAATTTTGTTTAAGAACAGCATGAACATTCTGCAAAACATCTCCTTTTGAGTTTCACAGAAGAAAAAAGTAATGCAGGATGACATGAGGCTGAGTAAATGATGAACATAACTTTATTTTTTGGTTGCACAATACCTTTAACATCTAAACAACTTCTCTGTACTGTTATACAAGTGAAATCTCTTTAACAACTCAAGACACGAAGTCTAAACACCTCGTATTTGTGTTGAGACCGATCTAGATTGCAAGAGAAAAGCCAACAACTCAATCCTCTCTCTTTTTCAAGATGCTGTTATCATCTCAGATAACATTTTGGAAAACGCCCAACGCCATCAACCTGAACGGCCAACATCAGATCCAGAGTTATCAGCCAACGTTCAGAGAGTTATCGCAAGTAAACAAGCATCTCGCCACCGGAGAGAGTTGTTCTCAGAAGTGCACGAGCGAAACTCTGAAGTGCAGCGCTTCCCATGACTGAACCGGTGAGTGAAACAAGCTCATCCGCCACTTCAGACAAACACAATTCAATTATCCTTCCCGTCAAAGCTCAGAAGATATGACTCCCGCGAACACCGTCCACCGACCGAACCACAGAAGAGACACGTCAGAATGAGTGCAAATCAGTGTGGAGGAATCATTTCTTCAGCAGCGGGACTCTTTCTTATCAAGCCTTACAGGCCCTGCAGGAAGTGATGCACACACTTCAAAGAGAAAGCGCTCGGCGTTCACTCACACCTGACCGTCGACGGCCATAGGAAGCCATGAATCCCTGGAAGACATTACAGATATGAGACTAATCAAGGCTTTGAACAACACAAACCTGACCTTCACTGTACAAAATGATTTTCACTGTATCAAAGATGCAAATAAAACAATTATCAGAGTATGTTTTACAATAAAATACTCTCTGATAATACAGGCTTTCTACTTCAAAATTTAATGTTAGATTTTGTTGCAACTAAATAAATAAAAAATTATTAGAGTATGTTTTTCAAAATTTCACATTTATTTAATGTGTTACTTTGGTGCATTTAATAAATAAGGTAACAAAATGCAACAAAACCTTCCATGCAAGTATTTAAGTATAAAGTACAACTATTGCTCATAGGTTTATGTTTCATATCTCAGAAGACTTCACAGAATTCTCAGATATGTTTCATTGAGGTATCAAGATGTTCCCCTATCTAAAGAAGTGTGTAAAAATATGAGTAATATGAGACGAGTATGAGTAAAAATACATAAATGACTGAATAGTTAAGAGTATAAAGGTATCAAATGAATATCTTGTATGTAGATGTATTTTCAACATTGATAATAATCAGAAATATTTCTTGAGCAGCAAATCAGCATATTAAAATGATTTCTGAAGGATGATATGACACTGAAGACTGGAGTAATGATGCTGAAAATTCAGCTTTCTATTCACATAGAACACAGTTATTTTAAATTGTAATAATAATTAAGAATTTTTGCAGTTTATACTGTATTTTTGATCAAATAAATGGGTTGTTGACATGACATGACATTAAATGAATATAACTATATTGTCGCTATTTAAAATGCATTAAATGGTTAGACATTTCTTTGTCCTACACGGACCTGTTGTTATAAAAGCTGCAGTGTTATTCAATTATTTTTAATTTTTGAGCCAAATCTCAAAATTGTCATATGGTGTGACTGTCTCAAGCATGGTTCAGTAAATTACAATTTTTATAAATTAAAAGAAAAGCAAAAAAATGTTAGTAAATGTCTATTTTAGTAAATGGCAATCATTTTTTTCATCCATATATTTCTGAAAGCGTAGGAACTTGATACATTTTGTCTCTGAAAACCATGTCCTATGGTGTGACACAATATCCTAATTTTAAAAAAAATAAAACTTTAATTGCACCCCATTGATGGTTGTGTTACTGAAGCGCCCTGTGAAGCCCGTGTAATTTGCACATGGTCAATTTTTCTCTTAGAATTGTTCAAATATTTATCTTTTTTGGAACCACTACAAAAATGTTATATTTTGTTGTCCTTTGGCTGTCACATAATAGGACAAGGTCTCTTTAAAAAGCATTTTAAATAATTAAATATTCTCCTTTTTAGATCATTTTCAGTGTTCTTAAATGCAATAATTACATTAATTAAACTATTTTCTGATGTTTTTGCAGAAAACTTTTACTGTCATAAAGTGTCATGAACATAAGTATAAAATTAGATCATTTGTTTTTGAGACAGAAAGAATTGAGTGAGAGAAATTAGTTGAAGAAAGAGGACACGGAAATATAGACAGAAAATTAACAGGGATCCACAGAAGGGAGGAGATCCTAAGAGAATGATGCAGAATGTAAATACAATAAAAATGATGCCTTAAAAAGAGTACCCATATAGTAAAAAAAAAAAACAATTCCATTCACATCTTAATGAATATAGTTTGAATATCAATCATATTTATCCGTGCCGCACATGCAGCGGGGGGCTAGAAGAGTTTTAGTAACATACTGATTGACTACGAATTTTCTTTCTCCTTTGACATGTTCAAAATTAAAGAGAAATAATTTAATAACTACCATTTCTGTCCTTTAGTGTGACAAAATGTCCTATGGTGTGACACATGTAAAAAACCACAGATTTGTTTTTATCTCAAAATATCTAAAAAAACAAACAAACAAACAAACAAAAAAACAGTTGAGTATTGCAATAGGGGAGATAAATATCACTCATCTTATATTGGTATAATTTTCAGCATTTTTGAATGGATGACAGCAAAGTTTGTCTTGTTGTCAATGTTTGTCTTGAAATTGTCCAACAAGTCACGGGAAACAATTATGTCAATTATAATTTCATATGAAATAAATAACACTATATGAAAATAAGTGTCTAACAATGAAGCTAAATCTCACTCATGCTATTTTTCTTCATTTTTGCTATGTCACACCATAGGACAAATTTATGATACAGTTCAGTAAAAATGTAAAAAAAAAACAATGAAAGAATTGCAATGCAAAATTTGTTTTGCATTTTTTACTGTCTATTTGTCAACTACCCAAATGCAGCCTCGGTGAGCAGAAGAGACTTCTTTCAAAAATATTAAAATATCTTACCGACCCCAAACTATTGAGCAGTAGTGTGAATACATCAAAAATCTAGCATGAGAAAGACTTCAGTTTTGCTCTGAACACATGTGATGTGTGGTAGCATGTGCTGCTCAAACGAGCTCTGTGTGAGATGAAGACGTGTTGAGCAGAATCCCTCCACATATGGCTAATAACACACCCAAATCCTCTTAACCGCTTCCTCCAGAGCGCCTCTTCATTTACCCATAATCCCATTCAAACGGCCGCCGACGCAGTGGGGGCCGCTGTCAAACCCACGGGGGGTTCCCGAGACTTCCGTCCAGACAAAAGGCATGCTGGGAAATCTGTCCACGCTCCGATCGTGGCCTGGAGATAAGACATTTTTTCATAATGTGTAAAATGAGTTGATATCGTGAAGCGTAATGAACGAATATATGAAGAAACGAAGG